>JACEVL010000897.1:285000-450000 GCA_020284085.1 Aporrectodea caliginosa
GGAGAAGGAGGAGCAGGAGGAGAAGAGGAGGAAGAAGAGGAGGAGGCAGAGAAGGAGGAAGAGGAGCAGGAGGAGGAGCAGGAGGAGAAGAAAGAGGAGGACAGGAGAGAAAGGGAAGGAGAAGTAGGATAAAGAGGAGGACATAAGGAGGGAGAGAAGCAAGATGAAGAGAAGAAGAAAGAGGAGAAAGAAGAAGAAGAGGAGGCGAAGGAAGAGGATAAAGAGGAGGACAGGAAGGAAAGGGAAGGAGAAAGAGGAAGAGGAGGAGTAGGAGAAAAAAGAGGAGGAGAAAAAAGAGGAGGAGAAGAAAGAGGAGAAGGAGGAGGATAGAGAGGAAGAGGAGGAGCAGGAGGATCAATTGCACCATAAGCCAACGACTACAATACATGGTAAACGACACTGACAGAGAAGCGAACAAAGGCAGATAACTAGCAGACAGACAGACAGAGGTGGGAAGACAGATAGAGACAGTTAGACCGGCAGGACAAATAGGCAGACAGACATACGAAGACGGACGGGGAGGCAAGCAGACAGACCGGAAAACAGAAGCACAGCTAGGGATAGACAGACAGACAGACAGACAGACAGACAGACAGTTACTAGCGGAACAGGGCCCAGGGGTGGGCAACATACGTCCCGCGGGCCTGTTCCGGCTTCTGGGGACCTTTGAACAGGCCCTTGACATTTTTATATTAGCTTTGTACCTGGCACTTTGGAACCTTTTATCCGTTTTATGTGTTTTTAAGCTGAATAAACTCCAACCATATTTTGTTTTTATTGTAGTCTAGGACTGTAGGTATTAGGATAACTAGGTTTTGGTCGTAAAAATTATCTTCATTTACTTTAACGGTTATTCTGCGATATTTAGTTTGATTAAAATTAATATTTTCTCTTTTTCTGGAGCAAACGAATCTGCAGAATTGGCCGCGATTGGCAATGGACTCTGAGCTGCCCGTAAAATCTTAGGGCGGCCCTCTGTTAAACGAGGTTGCCCGCGCCTGGAATAGGCAGTCCTATTGACTTACAGGCACAGAAAGAGGCAAGCAGACAAACAAACTTGACAGACAGACAGACAGACAAACAGACATACAGAAAGACAGACTAAACGGCTGAATAACAAAAAAGAAATATAGGCAGAGTGACATGCAGACAGACAAACTGACAGACAGATAGACAGACGGAGAGAGACACAAAACAGACAAATACTTAATGAGATCTAAGGAAACAGACATAAAAGGCCGAACGATGGTTATTAAATAAACAATTATAAAGCGGTGATTTATGAGAAGAGTCTTGAGATGTTATCAGGTCAGAGAGAGAGTTGGGCGTTTAGCACAGCTCCTGAAATTCTTGGAAATGTGCTGGACGCACACAGGAAGAGAGAGAGGGAGAGATAGAGAGAGAGAGAGAGAGAGAGGGAGAGATAGAGGGAGATTGAGGGGAGAGAGATGAGAGAGGGAGAGAGAGAGAGAGAGAGAGAGAGAGAAGGAGAGGAAGGAGAGGGAGGAAGGAGAGAAGGGAGGGGGAAGGAGAGCCAGACAGAGAAAGAGGGAGGAAGGGAGGGAGAGACAGACAGAGAGGGACAGAGAGAGACAAACAGAGAGCGTTCTAAAAAAGACATACATACAGGCAGACAGACAGAAGGACCGGCAATGGGGGACAGGAACAGCGACAGGGACAGACAGACAGAGACAGCGACACAGAGAGACAGACAGAGACAGAAAAAGAGAGGGAGACAGACTGACCCGCGGAAGGACAAAGATTATTGCTATTTGACGAATATGTATATATCACCAGTTTGTAGACTAATGGTTAACGTGATTGAAGTGTCAACCGATAGGATAGGGTTTTTTTTCTGCTCCTCCTGCGCCCCTAGCCAACTCAGCTATAATGAGTACACTGACCGTACACTGTTCATGGGAAGATGAGACGTCGAGGGAGAGGACTGGCCATCTGCCCTCATATGCTGAGGCTAAGAAAATGAAGTCGCTCACACTTCATACCCATGGATACCTCTCAGGCTAGCTTAAGGGCTGCTCTACTTTTCTTCTCTTATAGTTAGTTTATTAGTCAGGAGTCTTATGAGCACAACATTCCTTGATGGAGAGATTAAGAGAACTAAGAGAGCGAAAATAAAAGTCAACTGAGATAAAATACAGCCCGTAAAAACAAAGTTTTTTACTATATCCATCTAGTATCCTATAATGCGTCTTATGAAGCAGTTACCTCTACAAATATATAGTCCGCGTACATTTTACGACTGCGGCCAATCACAACGCTGGCCAATCACAACGCTCCGTATCGGAAAAGGGGATTCCCCGATTCGAAAAGTTGAGTCCCCGATTCTATAAGCTAGCCTCTTTTTGGGGAGCTGAAATTTTGATAGAATGAAGTGTGTGCGAGGGCGAGTCTATCTGCCAAGTTTCACGACGATTGAATGATTGTAAGTGATCGAACTAGTCGTCGCAAGATTTGACTTTTTAGCCTGTGGCTCAATCAAGCAAGCAAGATTCCCGCAAGTTAAACTAGATGGATAATAAAATACAACCCGTAAAAACAAAGTTTTTTACTATATCCATCTATAGTATCCTATAATGCGTCTTACGAAGCAGTTACCTCTACAAATATATAGTCCGCGTATTTTACGATCATTTTACGACTGCGGCCAATCACAACGCTGGCCAATCACAACGCTCCGTATCGGAAAAGGGGATTCCCCGATTCGAAAAGTTTAGTCCCCGATTCTATAAGCTAGCCTTTTTGGGGAGCTGAAATTTTGATAGAATGAAGTGTGTGCGAGGGCGAGTCTATCTGCCAAGTTTCACGACGATTGAATGATTGTAAGTGATCGAACTAGTCGTCGCAAGATTTGACTTTTTAGCCTGTGGCTCAATCAAGCAAGATTCCTGCAAGTTAAACTAGATGGATATAAAATACAGCCCGTAAAAACAAAGTTTTTTACTATATCCATCTAGTATCCTATAACGTGTACTCTGAAAATAGTCCGCGTTCATTTTACAACATAGCACGCTTAACGAGGCAGCGCGCCCATTATTGTTGCAGCCAATGACAACGCTGGCCAATGGCAACGCTCCGTATCGGAAAAGGGGATTCCCCGATTCGAAAAGTTTAGTCCCCGATTCTATAAGCTAGCCTTTTTTGGGGAGCTGAAATTTTGATAGAATGAAGTGTGTGCGAGGGCGAGTCTATCTGCCAAGTTTCACGACGATTGAATGATTGTAAGTGATCGAACTAGTCGTCGCAAGATTTGACTTTTAGCCTGTGGCTCAATCAAGCAAGCAAGATTCCCGCAAGTTAAACTAGATGGATAATAAAAAGAACCAATAGTAAAAACAAAGTTTTTACTATATCCATCTAGTATCCTATAATCCGTCATATTAAGCAGTTACCTCTACAAATATATAGCATTTTACAACATAGCGTCCGTTTAATCAAGCACCGCACCCGTTTCTGTTGCAGCCAATGGCAACGCTGGCCAATCACAACGCTGCGTGTGGGAAAAGGGATTCCCCGATTCGAAAAGTTGAGTCCCCGATTCTATAAGCTAGCCTTTTGGGGAGCTGAAATTTTGGTAGAATGAAGTGTGTGCGAGGGCGAGTCTGTCTGCCAAGTTTCACGACGATTGAATGATTGTAAGTGATCGAACTAGTCGTCGCAAGATTTGACTTTTTAGCCTGTGGCTCAAGCAAGCAATCAAGCAAGATTGCAAGATTGCAAGCAAGCAAGATTCCCGCAAGTTAAACTAGATGGATAAAAATAAAGATTAACTAAGGAAATTAAAGATCAACAAAATAAAGACTACGTGGAGAAAGTGTAGATGGATGGATAAAATAAAAGATCAATAGAGGAAATAAAAGATCTACTGAAAATTAGAAATCATTGGAATAAATAAAACCAACGGATAGAATAAAATAGAAATTAAAATGGAGAAAATAAATTAACAGAGCAATTAACAGAGAAAATTAAAAAACGATCGATGGAGAAAATAGAGGATCACCACAAAAATAAGAGATTAGCAGAGAAAATAAAATACCAGGAGAGAAATAAAAGATTACAGGAGAAAATGAAAGATCAAAGAAACATTAACTGATCAAAAGAGAAAAGAGGATCAGGAGAGAAAATAAAAGATCAAGAGAGAAAATAAAGGATCAAAGGAGAAAATAAAAGATCAAGGGAGAAAATAAAGATCAAAGGGAGAAAATAAAAGATCAAGGGAGAAAATAAAGGATCAAAGGGAGAAAATAAAAGATCAAGGGAGACAATAAAAGATCAAGGGAGAAAATAAAGGATCAAAGGGAGAAAATAAAAGATCAAGGAGACAATAAAAGATCAAGGGAGAAAATAAAGGATCAAAGGGAGAAATAAAGGATCAAAGGGAGAAAATAAAAGATCAAGGGAGAAAATAAAAGATCAAAGGGAGAAAATAAAAGATCAAGGGAGAAAATAAAGGATCAAAGGGAGAAAATAAAAGATCAAGGGAGACAATAAAAGATCAAGAAAGAAAATAAAGGATCAAAGGGAGAAATAAAGGATCAAAGGGAGAAAATAAAAGATCAAAGGGAGAAAATAAAGATCGAGGGAGGAAATAAAAGATCAAGGGAGAAAATGAAAGATCAAGGAAGAAAATAAAGATCGAGGGAGGAAATGAAAGATCAAAGGAGACAGTTACTGATCAAAAGAGAAAATGGTGGATCAAGAGAGAAATAAGATCAAACGAAAAGATCAAGAAAAACGGTCAAGATGAAAGAAACCACAAGAGCAGACAGTGAAGCAAACACACACAGACAAAGACGAGAGGCACACACACAGGAAGACATACAAAGGACAGACCACTTACAAACCTCTTCCTTTTTACTCTCCTCTCAACCACTTAGCTCCACCCATCCATATGGCTGGAAAAATCTGGAAGCACCCGTGGAATCTCTGGTCCGCTTCTGCCATCGGACTCCGTTGTGATGCTCACCAGGCTCAGGAACAGCTTTTATGATCTCTGTAGGGCTCGGATAGAGAGAGGGAGGGAATACAATCGACTGCTACAAACACTCCAGATTTACTTGCTTGCTGTGGCAGAAACCAACCCTTTAATATTACCACAAATGCCTCGCACCAGAGCTACTACACTTTGGGTTTTAACGAGAGATTTCTTCTGTGGCGGAGGCAACGACCTGTGTGGAATCTATGTAGGCCTATATGTGTAGGTAATACTAGGTGTGTATATAAGTATGTAAATGTGTAGGCATGCATGTAAGTATGTATAGGTAGTATGAAAATTAAATAATTATAATAATCTAACCTGACCTAATTTTCTCATCTGAATCTAACCTGACCTAATTTTCATATGATCTGATATCATCCTAGTTTAACCTGACCTAATTTTCATATGATCTGATATCATCCTAGTTTAACCTGACCTAATTTTCATATAATCTGATCTCATGCTAGTTTAACCTAACCTAATTTTCATATGATCTGATATCATCCTAGTTTAACCTGACCTAATTTTTATATAATCTGATCTCATCCTAGTTTAACCTGACCTAATTTTTATATAATCTGATCTCATCCTAGTTTAACCTGACCTTATTTTCATTTGATCTAATCTGACCTAATTTCATATGATCTAATCTCATCCTAAACCTTTTTATCCGTTTCCTAAAAAAGTTGACACCGCATGTTCTGACATAAGAGATGTGCGGAGACCACATTACATGTGCTTTGGCACCAGACACTATGTCTCTGCGCTTTCTACACTCAGACCAGTGTGTCCTATTGCCAAAAACGACACAGCAGTGCTTGACTGCAGTCCACAGTGCATGCCGTGCATTAGCATACGGTTCAACCACCATTAGTGTCTAGCGCTTGCAGACATCGCTGTCGTTAAAGAGCCTGCTCTAAGACTGTTGTTGTCTGTACAGCGTTAAGCCCCACCCCTATTACAGGGTAGGTATAAAAGCGTCTCGGGTGTCTCGATTTATGCCTGGCACCTCCGCAGTGGCACCGTCAAAGTGCCAAACACGCATCTTTACGATGCCTGGAATCGCGCCTGCGCACAGCTATCGCGACGGGGCACTTGCCGTCGTTGTCATGACGACGTATCGATTGTCGTTTCCATGACAATGCCGCGTCGTCGTCTGGTCGCAGAGTGACGGCCGGCTTGCCCTACAGTGACAGGGTCCGAAATTGATACGGCGATTTATATGGATTGTGTTTCTTTTAAATTTTTTATTCGTTTAGTAATTCTAACTGACTAGTATGCAGTAAGATTACATGATAATGATGATATAGTAGTAACAGATTATAACAACCGATAGAAGATGTGTGTGCATCCTAGAGATTGGAAGGCTGAGTCAACCTTATGTCAATGTATTTCTATGTATGTGCTTTTCCCAGTGCGCAAGGCCACACGAGAAGAAATTTTCTTCTCGTGTGGAGCGCCTCTGAACGGTTCACCCTACTAGAGGCGCTTTATAAATGTTTGAATACAATATAATATCCACGTACGAAAGTGTATCTCTCTCTAATGAATTAAGTGCAGATTTTCATGCCATCAAAGCCTCAGAATGCGTTTGATGTTTGACACTACGTGCTCAGTCAATCCACACATGAATTAATAATGCCACCAACTAACGTCGACTATTTACACGGTCTAATACCGCGTACATACATTGCATTTCCAGAGTTGAGTACATTTGCACACATATTGTTTTTAGTAGACGAACATACGTTGTAGTTCTTAGTATATGTACATACAATGCAGATTGGAGTATATGCACATAGGATTTAAATGCTGTACCTATTGGTGATTGACATGCATTCATTACTGGTTTCCATTTGGACGGATATAACGTAGCCTGGAGTAACGCAAGCAATGAATGCAGCTGTGCTAATTGGCCTGAAGTAATTGTATATTTGTTTATGGAGTTTAACCGCATAATGTAATGTGGTCACGTTTCTATTACGCAAAATGTAATAACAGTCGGTCTGTAAAGAAATATGCAAATAAATTATTACCTATTCAGGCACTCAGTGAATCGATCATTCATTGATCCAATCTGTGAATCATTCAGCCATACACTTAGCCATTCAGTCAGCCAGTCAGTCATTCAGTCATTTATTCAGTCATTTATTCAGTCAGTCAATCAGTCAGTCAATCAGTCATTTATTCAGTCAGTCAGCCATTTATTGTATTGCAGGCTGTCTGTTCTGTTAGTAGTTAAGATTTAAATTGCATAACATGTAAATGTACAGCGCAGTGCGTTTTGTCAGGCGCTTAATAAAGAAAAGATTATTATTATTATTATTATTATTATTTTTCGCATGAGGTAGAAAAGATTATTATTATTATTATTATTATTATTATTATTATTATTATTATTATTATTATTATTATTATTATTATTATTATTATTATTATTATTATTATCATCATTAATCAGCCAGTCAATTAGTCAATCAGTCAGTGAATCAGTCAGTCAGTCAGTCAGTCAGTCAGTCATTCATTCAGTCAGTCAGTCAGTCATTCAGTCATTCAATCAGTCACTCCGTCATTCCGTCAGTCAATCAGTCATTCAGTCAGTCAGTCAGTCAGTCAGTCAGTCAGTCATTCAGTCATTCAATCAGTCACTCCGTCATTCATTCATTCATTCATTCATTCATTCAGTCATTCAGTCAGTCAAATGACTATTTATATCTATAGTTCCTGGATTATTGTCGTTCTGATTTTAATTATATCTCAACGGTATCTCATCATTTTCATTCATTGTTCTGCTAATTGATAAGATGTTCTAAATCAAGGGTCCTGCTGCTGCACTGCTTGCTGTTGGTTATGATCATGATGGTCCTATGTCTTTGGTTATGATCATGAGTTGGTTATGACTTATGATCATTTTGATCCTATGTCTTTGCTTATGATCATGATGATCCTATGTCCATGGTTATGATCATGTGTTGGTTATGATCATGATGACCCCATGTCATTAGTTATGATCATGTGTTGATTATGATCATGACAATCCTATGCATTGGTTATGATCACGATGATCCTATGTCTTTGGTTATGATCATGATGATCCTATGTCTTTGGATATGATCATGTGTTGGTTATGATCATGATGATCATATGTCTTTGAATATGATCATGCATTGGTTAAAATCATGATGATCCAGTGTCTTTGGTTATGATCATGTGTTGGTTATTATCATGATGATCCTATGTCTTTGGATATGATCATGTGTTGATTATGATCATGATGATCCTATGTCCATGGTTATGATAATGTGTTGATTATAATCATGATGATCCCATGTGTTTGGTTATGATCATGAGTTGGTTATGACTCATGATCATTTTGATCCTATGTACATGGTTATGATCATGTGCTGGTTATGATCATGATGATCCTATCTGTTCTTTGATGTTCTGGGAATTATCACATGCTGTTCATCGCTTAGAATTAGTTTTTCATGTTTCCTGCCATTTGCACGTAGGAGGCGTCAGTTGCTCCTATAGCTTGCGCCATCATCCACTATCGATCCTCTCTTATCGACATTTCTGCCTTGCTTCTCTTATCATCTTCTTCTTCTTCTCTGCTTCTTCCAGCTTCGCCCTATGTTGCTTCTATTCAGCTTCTTCGTGAACTCTAAACACTTCTATAGCGCTACTCCACAGCTAAGTGCAGTGGACTAGTGTATTTCAGCGAAAGCTGCGTCACGGCAGAAGGGTTGTTCAGAGATGGAAAACGAAGGTCCAAGTCTGGTTGCTACAGAGACTAGAGACAGACAGACACACACACATACAGAGAGAGAGACAGACAGACAGACAGACAGAGAAAGACACAGAGAGAGAGAGTGAGAGATAGATAGGCAGATAGACGGATGGATGGATCATGGATGGATGGATTGGTGGATGGGTGGATGGATGGATCATGGATGGATGGATTGGTGGATGGGTGGATGGATGGATCATGGATGGATGGATTGGTGGATGGGTGGATGGATGGATGGATGGATGGGATGATCTAATCTCATCCTAATCTACCTGACATAATCTCATATAATCTAATCTCATTTAAATTAATCTAACCTGACCTAATTTTCATATGATCTCACCTAATCTAATCCAATATAATGATTCGTGTATCACCGTTGTTATAATTGCTATCAGTGAATGATCGATTAGAGCGAACTGATTGGTTGATTGATTGATTGATTGATTTCAAGTAGAAGTTTGTAACATACAGTTGGGAAGTGCTGTCGATATCTCCGTTCCGCCACACTCCTCCCCCTCCTCTTCTTTCGTGGCCCGTTTCTTCAGATCTTCATACATCTTTGATTCTTCGTTTCTTCTTTCTGATCGTTTCTTCAGTTTTTCCAAGCTTTGTCTCAGAATACTTCTGTTCTGTCTTTCCAGGAAACCGGTTTCTGTGAGCAGAACTGTCTCGTCAGAGCCGACGAATTCGGTTTCTTCATCTACTGGAAAAGCGAAGGCAGAGTAAGTTGCCATTCTAATGCAGTCTAGTCTAATCTGTTGTAATCTAATCCAATCCAATCCGATCTCATATATATATATATATATATATATATATTCGTTTATTGAGAAAAACAATCTGACAAAAACGCAGAAATGCTAACATGAGTGATAATGCACAATTAAAGTTCATTAGAAAACGTTAGAATAAGCTAGTAAATATTTTTATATAATGATCTGGGAATAAATTGAGTTGTCCTTGGGTGGGAGAGTATGGTTGTGTGCTCTACATAGGCCTTAATTGGTGAAAGGAGAGGGGTCGGAGTGGAGGTAGGAGTTGGTGAAGTACATGCTTGCAGCTTGGGGTTGTGACGTTGTGTAATATGGAGAAAAGGAGTTTCGCATCAGCTATATTGGCATGTACTCTAATCTAATCTAATCTAATCTAATCTACTCTATCTAATCTAATCTATATAATCTAATCTAGATGTAACCTACCAAGCAAAACAGCATTTCAACAAGCTAACATAGTCTAACTGAGTCTAGGTTAACCTAATCTAATTAAATGGAACTTAATCTATCCAACCTGTTCTACTTAAACATAACCTGTTCTTCCGCGTATCGGCATCACAAGTCAACTCAGCATAATCTGACTTAGTCTGCAGTCTAACCTAAGTAAGTAAAAAGTAAGCATATTCTTTATTATTGTATTGTATTCAAATATTTATAAAGCGCCTCTCATAGGGTGAACCATTCAGAGGCGCTCCCAGTGCGCAAGGCCAAAGAGAAGAAACAGATTTTGAGAAAAGCAAAGGTGGAAGAGAGGTTACTAGTTAGAATTCGAGAGCGAGTAGATGGAGACAGCGCATTCCAAAGAGAGGGAATTTAGCCAATTTCTAAATCGCACTTTGGTGTACAGACATTTAATAAACACAGTTTAAAGTATATAGCACTCTGACAATAACAGTTTTTCGCATCAAGTGCGTTAGTTAGCAAGTAAGTAAGGGAGAATATCTTAAATAAACCAATTGGCAACCGCACCTTATAGCCTCGCAAAATAAGAAAGGCAGTCTATCTTGATCATGCCCTACATATCATTCCAGTGATGCAAGTTTTACGCATCAAATTATCTGCGGGAAGATTAATACGGTCATGAGCCTGGGGGCGGAGGGAATACTTAGAACTATTATAATTATATTCTAGTATTTTCACTGGGCGCACATAACATCGTCTATTCTTACCTAAACAAATCGAATCTAACCTCAGCTGACCTGACCCAGTAAAATATCACTTGCCTCATTCAGCAAACCATCACGTGCCTTTTCTTGACCTCATTCCTTCTGCTGATAAACCCCCGCCCCCGTTTGCTGTGAAGGTATTTTCTACATAAAAAGCGGATTGCCTATCATTGTCTAGTCTGACCTATGGCCTCTTATTATCATCGCCCTAACGAGCAACTTCGTCAGGTGTGCCACGGCGCGTACAGGTATATCAATCACCGCGCCGATAAAAGAGCTAGCTAAGCACACCTTTTAACGGCCTACTTCCAGGTATCTCCAGCTTGTGCTGGGTTTTCGGAGTATCAACTGGAGCGCACGGTTTACGATCTGATAGGAGGAGGTCCCCGCTGATAGTAGATGTTACTAGAGAGCGCTACATCTTGCGAGGGAATGTTTGTCTTGTATACAGCGAAATCATGGAATGTATGCTAATGGAAGGAGGGAAGGAGGGAAGTAGGGAGAGATGGAAGAAAGGAGGGAAGGCAGTGGCGTAAATCATGGGGGGACAGAGGGGGACAGTCCCCCCCCCAAAGTTTTGACTTAAGCCCTGCTGTCCCCCCAAAATCCGGCCCTCGTAGGTACTCTGTCCCCCCCAAAGTTATGTATAGATTTTCGCCTCTGAGGGAAGGATGGATGGAAGGAAAGAAAGAAGGAACGAAGGAGAGATAGAAGTCAAGACAGATGGAAGGATGAAAGGAAGGAGATAGGAAGCAAGGAAGGAGGGAGAGATATAATTGGGAGGGATGAAGGAAGAATAACATTATATAATTATATTGGTATTGATTATTATTTCAAACTGACACACCGCAGTATGATTATAAATAAGTCAGAGTATGAACGAACGATCACAAGTTATTACACGAGTCGAATTTAACTGTGTGGCAGTCATGCAAGGCGCCCATCACGTCCTAGTGCTAATTTTACCAACGCAATCTAGCGAAAGACAGGCTGAGTAGGCCTTTGGGAGGGTAGCGGGTATCGATCCCATTTCCTGCTTGATGCTATGCTCTTCACGCCACTGATGTTACTAGGCCCTATTATTCTATGGGTCACTCATAGAATAATGATTGCTATGATTCTGCAGGCCGACCTGCAGTGTTTGGCTTGAATAACGACGTCGGTATCTGCTGCTAAATGGCGAGAACAGCATATTAGTCATTGCCATATTAGTCATTGCGCGATGGGTAGAGCCGTAACTCGTGCTTATTGACGTCAAAATTTCCAATTACTGACGACAGAAGCATTAGCCATTACGTGATGAGTTGATGACGTTAGACAAGCTCTGGAGTATTATTGACATCAACATTTTCTGTTATTGAAGACGTCAACATTAGCTAACAAGCGATGACGTGATCATATCCTGTTAACTGATGACGTCAGTACTGGTTGCTAAGTGCTGACGTCAACATTAGCTTCCAAGCGATGACGTGATCATATCCTGTTAACTGATGACGTCAGTACTGGTTGCTAAGTGCTGACGTCAACATTAGCTTCCAAGCGATGACGTGAACATATCCTGTTAACTGATGACGTCAGTACTGGTTGCTAAGTGCTGACGTCAACATTAGCTTCCAGGCGATGACGTGAGCATACCCTGTTAAATAATGACGTCAGTTACTGTACTGGTTGGTAAGTGCTGACGTCGTCAACAATAGCTTTCAAACGATGACGTTGGCATTTTCAGAAGTAAGATGATCACGTCCTTCTACTTTACAATCTAATCCAAGAAATCTATATTATAATAGGTTCTTGAATCTAATATAAGAACTTCTATATCGCCAGTGTATAATAAGTAAATAAGTAAGTAAAGTCATGTTTTAGGCGAATCTAAAGGCCACGACAGACTATGCGAAGCGAACGTTACCAGGAAGCAGGGCTACAAAAGGTTTGGCTTTTTGTTTCTTAACTAAAAAAACCCAGAAAACCAAAAAAAATTTTAATTTGTAAATTCTAAATGCCAAAATGGCGTCTCTCAACTCTCCTGACAATTGTTGTATCGCCTTTGATAATTGCGTTACACGACGTTCTACGGTTCTACTATTTTAGTTAATTTAATTGATACATCTGATTAATTTTGTGTCCATATGGATCAACATCTAAAATGGAACATACATATCGATGAAATTAATAAAAAAATAACAAAAAGTATTGGCATCCTTAACCATATATCTTATATGCTACCGTCTCGGATACTGATCAACCTATACTATACACTCATTTATCCATATTTCACCTATTGTAATCTCATCTGGACTTCCACCTATTCCACCCACCTAAACAAATTAAAAATAGCACAAAAAAGCACTACGAATTATAACCAAATCTCCTGTAAACTCACACACACAACCTCTATTTCAAGAGCTCAAACTTCTAACTATTACACAAATAAGGTTCACTCAGACTTGTGAATTTATGTATAAATGCCATAATAAACTTTTACCACCTGCATTCATTGACTACTTTCTCCCAATCCAATTTACCACCCTTACAAGAAGTAAACAGGACTACAAACTAATACTCGTAAGAACAAACACCCGTAAACTATCCATCAAGTATCAAGGCCCTCTACTCTGGAACAACCTACCTTCAAGTATCCGTACCTGCAACACCCTCCCCTGGTTTAAGCGTTTGCTACGAGCACACACACTGGAGCATGTATTATAGTCTTTAGTTTTTAGTTTTTAGTTAAGATTATATTCATTATTGTATACCTTTTTTCTTTTTATTTACTGCCTCTAACTACACAAGTCAGTGTTCCCCTTATTCTGTTTAACAATAACCTCCGTCATCTTTTAACTATTCTGTATCATCTTAGGCCCCCTCTTAGCGGGACTTGTCCCTTTGGGGTGCCTTTTGCTCCCACATCACTTTACGTTGTTAGCTTCTTTTTTTGTAACTCATGTTGACCTACTGCTTAATTGATTATATTCTTCTTGGATCATTCATCTTCTTCATTACTCAAACATGTTGTACCTCTTAACTATGCTAGAGTTGTATTTAATCGTTTATGTTTGTTGTGTTGTCTCTTATCTTATTGTTTGGGAACAATAAATTGAAAAAATTGAAAAATTGAAAAATTTGAACGGTGTTCATGTCATTTTTATGAGTTTTATGATCCGAAGTAGGAAAATCTTAAGAATAAAAAACCCAGAAAACCCAAAAAACTTTTCATTTCGAAACAACTTGGCTTTTGCATCCCTGCCAGGAGTCTGAGTCTATAGAACCAGCAATGGAAAAGGCTCGCCTGCTGACAGACGTCCTTGTCTGCGGAATAGTCAGATCGAGAAGACCTACTTTCACATTTACTGCTAAAAAACCCCACCTCACGTTCACAGTTGTCGCTAAATAGGTTAAAAGCTTCGACGTGGGCAGCCGAGTGTACCTTTAACCGGCGTTTATGAAGGTCTTCTCTAAAAGTGTCGACTTCCTTAACGCGCAAGGGTCTCATGCATACATACATGTATACATATCTCTCTCTCTCTCTCTCTCTCTCTCTCTCTCTCTCTCTCTCTCTCTCTCTCTCTCTCTCTCTCTCTCTCTCTCTCTCTCTCTCTCTCTCTCTCTCTCTCTCTCTCTCTCTCTCTCTCTCTCTACTATATACTATATATATATACTACTCTAATATACTCTTAGGAAAGTTGTAACATATATGTAAGTTAGCCGATATATATACTTGCGTGACGTGCCTCGAGAGAAGACAGACAGACACAGACAGACAGAGAGAGACAGACAGAGAGAGACAGACAGAGAGACACAGACAGACAGACAGAGACAGACAGACAGACAGAGACAGACAGACAGAGAGACAGACACAGAGACACAGACGACAGAGACAGAGAGAGAGGCATGAAAAGGCTTTGGCCATGATATGAACGCATTACGTACGGGAATAGCATCAACGCTTTGACCTTTAGCGGGTAATTTCATTGTGCCTCCTCGGCATCGCTTGCCTCGATCCATTACCTCGCTGCTGCTCCTTCGCTCATCCAATTGCACCGCTGCCCACCACCCGGTTAATTTGCCCGAGCGGAAAGCCATTTTTCCCGCGGGCGTTGAACGTCGGTCGGCCCGACCCGGACAGCGCGGATTGTCGTGCGGTAAATCCGTGCTCTGCCGCGGCAAAACGTCTCTCTGTCTCTGTCTGTCTCTGTCTGTCTCTCTATCTCTGTCTCTCTATCTCTCTGTCTGTCTCTGTCTTTCTCTGTCTGTCTGTCTGTCTTTCTCTCTCTCTGTGTCTGTCTCTCACTCTGTCTCTGTCTGTCTCTATCTGTCTTTCTCTCTCCGTCTGTCTCTCACTCTGTGTCTGTCTGTGTCTGTCTTTCTACCCCCCCTCCCACCCCTCTACCCCCCCTCCCACCCCTCGTAATCACCCTCCTCACCATCACAAGCCACTATAGTGACAACTCTCTCTGTCTCTCACTCTGTCTCTGTGTGTCTCTGTCTCTCTCTCGTTCTCTGTCTGTTTCTCTTTCTGTCTCTGTGTCTCACTCTGTCTCGGTCTTTCTGTCTCTCCCCTCTCTGCCGTCGCTCGTTGTTAGTAGTCAACGAAATTGTCTAGACTGAGACGGATAAACGGGCAGCGTGATCCCTTTAGTTTATTGGCTGTGAATTCGTAAATTCCATTAGGCCTGTTACCACCGACGCCGGTGTTGGTGTGTAGTGGGTCGGAAAAAGGACTAAGTACAAGCATTAAGGCCTCCTTGGCTGGATCTGCACCCCCAACTCCGTCACTTTTTGTACTCTGACAGTGCCAGTCCCAAGACTGGATAAAGGAGAGGGCGACGTTTATGATCTTCGTTATCCCACAGTATTGCTAAACTGAAACTACCCTACACTCCAATAAACACAGTGGGAGGGGTTTAAGGTAATGGTAACGCTCTTGCACGAAAAGCAGAAGATCAGCACGAACGCGGGATCGCTTCCCGCTACCCTCCCAAAGGTCGACTCAGCCTTTCATTCGCCAGATGGCGTTGGTAAAATTAGCAGTAGGACGTGATGGGCGCCTTGCATGGCTGACAAAAAGTTAAATTCGACTCCTGTAATAACTTGTGATCATCCGTTCATACTATGAATTGTAATCATACTGTGGTGTGCCAGTTTGAAGTAATAAACGAAGATTGTAAATCAATTATCTACAACACTGACTGTACATTGTCGATGGGAAGATGAGACGGCGAGGGAGTGGAATGGCCATCCGCCCCCATACGCCGAGGCTTAGAAGACAAAGTCGCTAGCTCTTCATGCACATGGCTGCCCGAGCCTGAATCTCAGGCTAACTTCAGGAACTGCTCATCTTTTAAATACACACTTACTGACATATTTGCTTGCCCACTGGCTTGTTAACTTAGCTGCTTGCTCGCTTATATACTGGCTTCCTTGTTTCATTACTCTTGTAAGTGCTACTTGGACCTTCCCTTTGTATCTCTGGACACGACGCAGCGCTCGTGAATAAGCTGGTGCCCTGGGCGATTATGATTACGATTCTTATTTACGTCGTTGCTTACTTAATATATCCAGTCAGTCACTCCATCACTCAGTCAGTCAATCACTCAGTCAGTCAATCAATTAGTCAATTAGTCAGTCAGTCAGTCAGTCAGTCAGTCAGTCAATCAAACCAATCAATCAATCAATCAATCAATCAATCAATCAATCAATCAATCAATCAATCAATCAATCAATCAATCAATCAGTCAATCAGTCAATCAATCAATCAGTCAATCAATCAGTCAATCAATCAATCAATCAATCAATCAATCAATCAATCAATCAATCAAACAAACAAACAAACAAACAAACATATGTAATCTAAACTAGCTGCGAATGATAACATCGTTCTCTCCTAGCGACATCCATCGACCCCCCCCCCCACCCTCTTCTGCACAGCTGAACCACTCCTTCCAAAGCGCGAGAAGATCCATGCGGTCTATACCACGTCTCTCAACTGTTGTATAGAGCCTTTCAGAACCTCTCAACGGCGACACAGTGGCTTCCACGGGCAAGGCCAACATGTCAGGGTCTCCAGAGTGGCTGGATGTGAGTCAGGTGGCCTATCCAGTCGCTCTGGGCGGCAGCTGGGCCAACAGCCTGGAGTGGTCCTCTCGTCTGCGGCCAGGGACTCCGTATGCGATGTCGATTATAAGAGGCCTTTGAAAGCCTGTCTGCCGTGTGGGACCACTTCGCAGAGGATTTAAACGAGTGACTGTGTCATGTGAATGTATTGAATGAATGAAAGAGGGACTGAATAGATCGAAGGATAAATTAATTAATGGATGAAAGAATGAGTGAGTGAGTGAGTGAGTGAGTGAATGAATACGGATTGTTTAACTAATTTATCAAATCTGATTGACTCAGACGAACTGATTGACTGACTTGCTGACTGAATGACTTACTGAGTGACTTTGACTCAATGCGATTGACTGATTGCCTGACTGAACGACTGAATGAATGACTTACTGATTGACTCACTTTGACTGAATGACTGACTGACTAACTGACTGACTGACAAACAAACTAACAAACTAACAAACTAACAAACTAACAAACTAACAAACTAACTAACTAACTAACTAACTAACTAACTAACTAACTAACTAACAAACAAACAAACTAACTAACAAACTAACAAACAAACTAACTAACTAACTAACTAACAAACTTAGCTAACTAACTAACTAACTAACTAACTAACTAACTAACTAACTAACTAACTGTCTGGCTGACTGACTAACTAACTGTCTGACTGACACTCGGACTCACTCTGACTGTCGGACTGACTGACTTACTAACTAACTGTCTGACTTACTTACTGACTTTCTACTGACTGACTGACTAGAGCGAGCAGTCAGCCAACCGATGAAGCAAGTAGGTGAGCGGGTAAGTGGGTGAGTACACTGAGTAGGGAGCAGAGAAGGACTCCTTCTCGGTCGTTGTTTTTCTCGGATGATATCTGCGTTGAATTAATGGATGGTTGGTTGGTTTTTGTCTCTCTCGTGTTGGCAGCGAGGATTGTTTCGTTTATCCGAGAGAGTGCTTTCGTTTAAATAGCAGATAAATGGGTGCCAGAGGGAAGGGAAGCAATGCCAAGGTCTTTAAGTGCTCTCTGTATGCATGCTATCTGTTTGTCTGTGTGTCTCTCTCTATCTATGTGTTTGTCTGTGTGTGTCTGTCTCTGTCGGTCTGCTTGTCTGCGTGTCTATCTCTGTCTGTTTGTGTGTCTATTTGTCTGTGTGTATCTGTCTCTGTTTGCTTGTGTGTCTGTCTCTGTCCGTTTTTGTCTTTGTCTGTCTGTCTCTGTATGTCTGTGTGTGTGTGTATATATTTGTCTGTCCCTGTCTGATTTTTCTCTGCGTGTCTGTCTGTCTCTGTATGTCTGTCTGTTTGGGTGTCTGTCTGTATGTTTGTGTGTGCCTGTCTATCTCTGTCTGTTTGTTTAGTGTGTCTGTCTCTGTTTGTCTGTGCGTCTGTTTGTCTGTGTGTCTCTGTCTGACTGTATATGTGGACCTGCTTATGTTTGTCTGCACGTTTCTGAGTTTTCGTATTTTCTGTCTCTGTTTATATATGTATCTCTCTCTCTCTCGGTGTCCACCTGTATAAATGTTTGTCGCTGTGTGTACATCTGTCTGTCCGTCTCTATGTCTGTCTGTCTGTGTTTCTATGCGCCGAATTGATCGCAGGTTAAAGAAAAAACGATTCTAGACTGAGATGAAGAAAAAAATTCCAATCGACGAAAACGTTCAAAGCGAATGAAATCGTTAAAGGAGGAATAAAATAATCTAATCTCATCTAATCTAATCTAATCTAATCTAATCTCATCTAATCTCATCTGGTTTGAACATAGATGGCATAATTCGACGACGTTCTGGGACCTGATCTGAATGTCTCTCTCTGTCTTGGTGTCTGTCTGTGTGTCTCTGTTTGACTGTGTGTCTGTTTGTCTGTGTGCGTCTCTTACTCTCCTTGTTTGGCTGTATATGTGGGCCTGTTTATGTTTGTCTGCACTTTTTTGTATTATCTGTCTCTGTTTATATATGTAGCGCTCTATATATGTATATCTGTCTGTCTATCTGTCTGTCTGTATGTCTGCCTGTCTGTATTTTTTTCTTTCTCTCTATGCGTCGAATTGATCGCAGGTGGAAGAAAGAGATTCTAGGCTAGCCCGAGATGAAGAAAAACATCGAATCCACGAACACGTTCAAAGCGAATGAAATCGTTAAAGGAGGAATACAAATCTAATCCAATCTAATCCAATCTAATCTAATCTAATCTCATTTGATCTCATCTCATCTGGTCTGAACAGAGAGGGAGATACTTCGACGACGTTCTGGGACCTGATCCGATTTTATCTTCCGATATAATCGAATAATCGGAATAAGTATTGAATTGACTGTCAAATCCGTTATATTGATTATCTATCTATCTGTCTGTCTTTTTAAAATCTCTGTATTTTCCCCATACGACTAACCCTAACGTCTTCCTCCTCTATGTGGGGCGCGGTGGTGTAGGGGTATGTTCGGTGCCTTGCAGCCGGAAGGTTGCGGGTTCGAATCCACCTCAAGCCGCCGCGTAGGGACACTGCCATGGGCAAGTCCTTCACTCGCAATTGCTCATGCGCCTCGGCGTGAAACTAACATTCAGTGTCCGCGCTGTAGTCGGGAGCGCCTCTGAGTAGACATCAGCAGGGGCGCTATAACAAGTGCTCACAAATACATACATACTACATACATACATACATACATACATACATACATACATTGTATTGTATTGTATTGTATTTGGCTATTTATAAAGCGCTTCTCACAGCAAAAGCCTTTCAGAAGCGCTCCCAGTGCGAGCAACCTGAGAGAAAAGGCAGGATTTTAGTTTCGAAAAAGATGAGGAGAGACTACCAGAAAGGATGGCAGAGCGAACCGGTGGAGGAAGTCCATTCCACAGAGAAGGACCTATGCAGGCGAAGGATCTGGATTGAGCCATTGCAGTCCTGACACGAGGAACAAAAAGGTCAAGCCGATCAGAGGATCGGAGAGGACGCAGCGAAATGGCAGAGAGTGGGCGAAGCATGAGGTCGCAAAGGTACTTCGGAGCAAGACCCAGATGAGACTTAAGGACTAAAATAAGAACCTTGAATTGTATTCGGACAGATAGAGGGAGCCAGTGAAGTTCTTCAACCATGAATGTAGAGATGTGAGAGAATCGAGGAAGACGAGCAATCAGTCTAGCAGCAGCATTAAGTACTGACTGTAGAGGAGATAGCCGAACCTTAGGGAGACCAACAAGGAGAGAATTACAGTAGTCTATTCGAGAGCAGACGAAAGCGTGGACAATTGAGGTAAAGGTCGAGGAAGAAACAGATTTGCGAATAGCCCTGAGACGCCTTAGTTGGAAGTAGGAAGAGCGAGTAAGCATGGCAATGTGTTCAGTAAAAGTTAGAGAACTGTCTAGAACATTTATAGTCAGAATGCTGTTCGCATACTAATTAGATCTGTCTGGCAATCTTACTGGTCTTAGAAACATTGTAAATTTTGATGCTTGATGTTTTGATGTTTATGTTAATTTATATTGCTCATGCTTGTTCACCAGAGTGCTGTTTGGCAGCTGGTTATATTAAAGAATATACTTACTTACTTACTTAGAGTGACACCCAGGTCTCGGACACTAGAAGAAAAGGTAAAACGAGGAAACCTTTCAGAGAGTAATGAATACATACATACATACATACATACATACATACATACATATATTGATTATCTATCTATCTATCTGTCTCTCCATTTTAAAATCTCTGTATGTCTGTCTTTATGTCTATCTGTATGTCTGTCTGTTTGCTAGTGCTTCTCATTAAAGAATATACTTACTTACTTATTTATTTACCCATCACCAGCATCATCAGCTTCAGTCATCATCATCATCAAAGCCATCGTTATTATCATCATCATCATCATCATCATCATCATCATCATCATCATCATCATCAACAATATCATCATCATCATCATCAACAACAATATCATCATCATCATCATCATCATCATCATCATCATCATCATCATCATCATCATCATCATCATCATCATCATCATCATCAACAACAACAACAACAACAACAGAACGCTTATCATTAAGCATTCTCATCTCTGATTCATTACCATCATCATTATTACAATTGCTATTTTTGTTGCTGTTGCAAATATTATTGTTCTCATAATCATCCAAAAGGAAGGCTTACATACATACACATACATTCATACAAACATCATACATACCATGCGTACATATACATATATACATTCATACAAACATATCACACAAATACATACACACATTCATATACATACCCATAAATATTATAATTATGCACATGTACATACCACATATACATCCATGCATACAGGCACGTTGCCTACAATGTCATACATGCATACATACATACATACATACATACATACATACATACATACATACATACATATACACACATACATACATTCGCGCACACATGCATGCATACATACATACATACATACATACATAATTACATATACACGCATACATGCATTCACGCACACATACATGCATACATACATACACGCATATACACATACATACATACATGTCATACATACACAGGCACGTTGCCAGACTTAAATTCAAGAGGAGACAACTTCACAGACCATTAGCAAAATCCTGGTCATTGGGGTCATTGGTCAATCGAATTTCCAGTATATAACAAAAGCAAGAGGAGGCAACTGCCTCCACGTGTCTCCATGTAGCTACGCCTATGCATGCATACACACATACGTACTGATAGATATTTTAGAATACATGTAT
Organism: Aporrectodea caliginosa; assembly: GCA_020284085.1. Taxonomy (NCBI): domain Eukaryota; kingdom Metazoa; phylum Annelida; class Clitellata; order Crassiclitellata; family Lumbricidae; genus Aporrectodea; species Aporrectodea caliginosa. The sequence goes on from JACEVL010000897.1 coordinate 306,592, forward strand.
ACACACATGGACGGTCGTATGCACTCATATGTAACGTTTAATGTAGTCACAATGTCTGGTTGCATTCATTGGAAGAGAGCGACGAAAGAGGAAGGACTTGAGTGATCGTTCCCTACGGGGTCTCCTCGATGGTGCTTCTGCCGGCATTTAGGAGTGGCCTCGATGGGATTTAGGAGCCGTGTCTTTCCTGTCTGAACGAGAATGCTTTCAGGGGCTTCCAGTGGTTGAGACTGGAAGTGGAAAACCTCGGGAAAACGAGAGCAGGGATTGGGGGATAAGACGAGAATGCATCCCAGAGGCGCTGTATAGATTTTGCCCTGCTTCGTTGGTGACAATTGGTTTTTGTTATCACGTCTGTTGTTTTTTATTCTGGGGTGCGCCATGGCCTAATAGATAGCAACATCAAATAGAAGGTATACATACACATACACACACATGCCATACATCCAAGCTTACATACATACATTATACATAATTATATGCATAAACTGCATGGATACATGTTGACATACATACATACTTATGTGCATACATACACGCATACATGAATATATATATACATACATATGCATACGTAAATGCATACGTACATACATACATACATAAATACATACATATACATGCATACATGTATACGAATACATACATATACATACACACATACAAATATATGCATACATACATACATATACATGCTTCTTTATCGTAAACATGCGTACATGCCATACATACATACATATACGTACATACATACATATATGCATGCATGCATACATATAGATACATCATAATCGTAAACATACATACATGCCCTACATAATTACACACATACATATGCACACCTGGGAAATATACACACGTACATACGAGAATAATTTCAGCTGCCTTCGATGTATCAGTGTGGATACATGTCGAGAACCCGGGGAATAGATAAGAGAAAGAGGAAGGCGGATGGTCACATACTAAAAAGAGATTCTCTTCTGAGAACTATCATAATTATAATAATATTTATTCTTTAATGAAGCGCCTGACAAACGCACTGCGCTGTACATGTTATGACGATTAATCAATTCACACGAACACAAATTACAGAAGACATAAATCAACAAAGTTGCAGCCATGCAAGGCGCAAGCTCACTGTACCTTTGCTACCAAGCAGGAAATGAAGGCATGAGCCAAACCCAGAGGGGCCTTACGGGAATCGAATCGTTGCTATTGTCACGAGAGACAACTTTGTTGTCACGAGAGACAACGTTGCTACTATCGCAATCTTTGATAGCTGTAAATTGCTAATGGATTACTTCAAAACCAGGCGCTGGCCAACAGCTTGTCACAAGCGTTACCGTTGTCACTATAGTGGCTTGTGATGGTGAGGAGGGCGATTACTGGGGGTGCGGGGGGTGGGGGTGGTTGTACGCCTGGGATCTAAGGCAGATTTCGCTAGGTGGCGTTCCGTGGCACGGTGGTTGCCTTGGCAACGGCCTCAGGTGTGTTTGACGGCGGAGTTGGATTGGGTGACGCTCCAGGTCTCAATTGAGTTCGCTGCTTGCTGTAACAATGAGAACAGGAAGAGGAGGAATAGGGATAGGCGGAGAAGGAGGAGGAGGAGGAGGAAGAGGAGGAATATTAGAATGAAATATCAAGAGGTGGAAATAAGAGGAGGAGCAGGAGGAGGAGGAGGAGGAAGAGGAGGAGGAATATTAGAATGAAATACCACGAGGTGTAATAAGATGAGGAGAAGGAGGAGGAAGAGGAGGAGGAAGAAGAAGAATAAGATGAATATTAGAATGAAATAGCAGGAAGTGGGAAAAGGAGGAGAGGAGAAAGAACAGGAAGAAGAAGTGGAGAAGGAGAAAGAAGAATATTATAATGAGACCAGGAAGATGAGGAATAGGGATAGGCGGAGGAGAAGGAGGTGGAAGAAGAAGACGAATATTAGAATGAAATACCAAGAGGTGGAATAAGAGGAGGAGAAGGAGCAGGAGGAAGAGGAGAAGGAATAAGACGAACCGTAGGAGGGATTTTCCGAGGGAATACCAAAAGAGGATTAGGTGGAAGGAATAAGAATAAGGGGAATAAGAGGAGGGGAAGAAGAAGAAGAAGAAGAATAGAATGTAATACGAAGGGGAATAAGAGAAGGAGCAGGAGGAGAAGGAATAATAAGAATAGTAGGCGAGAATACGAAGAGAAGTAAAAGGAGGAGGAGGAGGAAGATCATCAATAGTTCATCAATACATTGTCTCGCTAAGCCCATCAGCAGATGTCTACTAGATGTACATGTACAGTCAGTGCTATCTCACTGTATCTGTCTTTGTCTGTCTTTGTCTTTGCCTATCTGACACTCTTTCTCTCTGTCTCTGTCTCTATCTCTCTCTGTATGTATGTCTCTTTCTCTGTCTATCTCTCTCTCTGTCTCTGTATGTCTCTCTCTTTGTCTCTGCCTGTCTCTGTATGTCTGTCTGTGTATGTCTGTCTCTGTATGTCTGTCTCTATATGTCTGTCTCTTTCTCTGTCTATCTCTCTCTTTGTCTCTGTATGTCTCTCTCTTTGCCTCTGTCTGTCTCTGTATGTCTGTCTCTGTATGTATGTCTCTTTCTCTGTCTCTGTCTCTGTCTGTTTTGTCTCTGTCTGTCTGTTTGTCTCTCTCTCTTTGGCTCTGTCTGTTGCTCTGAGTGTATCTGTCTCCCTCTATTTGTCTCTGTCTGTCTGTCTCTATCTGTCTGTCACTCGAGTCTCTCTATCGCTGTCTCTCTTTGTCTCTGACTGTTTGTCTGTCTGTCTCTGTCTGTCTGTCTATCTTTTTTTCTCTCTCTCTGTTTGGTCTTTGTCTGTTTGTCCATCTGTCTGTCTATCTGTCTATCTTGTCGCCAGTTATAATATCATTTTTGTTTTCTCTCGTAATTCTGTCAGTAGCAGGGTTTTTTGTTGTTCATAACAATAATAATAATAATGACAATATGACGTCGTCTCTGCTATTACTGTCTACGCTATCTGTCTTTGTCTCTTTCTGTCTGTCTCTGTATCTGTCTCTCTGTCTGTCTTTGACTCTGTTACTGTCTGCTCGTAACTTTTTTTTCGGTAATTATATCCTTCATCTCTCGCCGTCAATATTTCAATATTATCCAGCTAATATGCAATTTCATCGAAACTATTCGTCCACCGAGTTATATGCGTTGTAGTGGATCTGGGTGGAGCAAGGACGAATTCCCCGGGAAATGAATCCCCATGCAGTTAGGGAAAATGAATCTCTAAGTTGGGGAAAATGAATCTCTAAGTTGGGGGAAATGAATCTCCAAGATGGGGAATATGTATCTCCAATTTGGGGAATATGAATCTTCAAGTTGGGGGATATGAACCTCTAAGTTGGGGAAATTGAATCTCCAAGATGGGGAATATGAATCTCCAAGATGGGGAATATGTATCTCCGAGATGGGAGTATAAATCTCCAAGATGGGGAATATGAACCTCCAAGTTGGGGAAAATGAACCTCCAAGGTGGGGAAAATGAATCTCCAAGTTGGGGAATATGAATCTCCAAGTTGGGGAATATGTATCTCCAAGTTGGGGAATATGAATCTCCAAGATGGGGAGTATAAATCTCCAAGATGGGGAGTATAAATCTCCAAGTTGGGGAATATGAATCTTCAAGATGGGGAGTATAAATCTCCAAGATGGGGAGTATAAATCTCCAAGATGGGGAGTATAAATCTCCAAGTTGGGGAATATGAATCTTCAATTTGGGGAATATGTATCTCCAAGTTGGGGAATATGAATCTTCAAGATGGGGAGTATAAATCTCCACGATGGGGAGTATAAATCTCCAAGATGGGGAGTATAAATCTCCAAGTTGGGGAATATGAATCTTCAATTTGGGGAATATGTATCTCCAAGTTGGGGAATATGAATCTCCAAGATGGGGAATATGAATCTCCAAGATGGGGAATATGAATCTCCAAGATGGGGAATATGAATCTTCAAGATGGGGAGTATAAATCTCCAAGATGGGGAGTATAAATCTCCAAGTTGGGGAATATGAATCTTCAATTTGGGGAATATGTGTCTCCACCACCCCTCCAAACATCTTGACCGTACAGGCACCCACCCACCCGCTCGCTGTCAATTTTATCACGAAATCCTTTTATAGCGCATTTTCGTGCGACGCGGTGTTCATCCCAGGCGGTTTATTTGGCGAGGGAGAACTGATTCGGAGGCGGCCACCGCGGCAGTAGCCACCTATTGTCGGACATTATCCGCCATAAAAACTGGACTCCGCAAATGTATACTCTTCGGCGGCCGAGGCTCGAGCGGCGCTCCAGCGATGATAATATTGGCCGCTGATTAATGCTGGATTTAATGTCCGCTTCGTAAACAAGAGCCTTTCGAGGCAGCAGCCGGCGTTAGGAGACGTGGCGCCGCGTTGCGGACGGAGGGATACATTAATAGATGGAGCTGCCGCGTTTATAGAGCGCAGCGCCGCCTAGTGGTTGGCGCGCTGCAGTGTTGATGTGAGGGGTGGGGTTCGAAGGAAGAGAGTTTGGGGATTGTGTCTTGTACTGGGATTTGGGTGTTGTACTGGGATTTGTGTTGCATTGGGATTTGGGTGTTGCACTGGGATTCATTGTATTGTATCCGTAAATTTATATAGTGCCACTCACAGTGCTACACCAATCAGAGGCGCTCCCAGTGCGAGAGACCCCGAGAAAATAAGGCTGTCCTTAAGCAGCAAAAGGATGCAGAGAGGCCCCCAGGTTGAAGCAATGAGCGAGTCTTGGGAGGAAGTTGGTTCCACATAAGACTTAGAGTGGGGCCAGTAAAAGCAAAAGCACGAGATTTGGTCATGTGTTGCGTTTGGATTTGTGTGTTGTACTGGGATTCATGTGTTGCACTGGAATTTATGTTTTGTAATGGGATTCTTGTGTTGCAACTTGATTCATATGTTGCATGAAGAAATTAAGAAATACGATTATAACAACAAAACAGACAGACAGACAGACAGACGGAATGAAAGACTTACAAGGAAGAGAGACAGACGTACAAACTGACATGCCAACACACACACACACACACACACACACACACACACACACACACACACACACACACACACACACACACACACACACACACACACACACACACACACACACACACACACACACACACACACACACACACACACACGCACGCACGCACACACACACACACACACACACACACACACAGGGGCGGCCAGACGCACATTGAGAGTGTCTGCGATTACGCCTGAGACATGCAAAACCTATTGAACTCCAGGCGAGAAGGAATCTCTCTTTACAGTGTCGCCTAAACAAGCCTAAACTAAACCTAACTTTCGCCTTCTTATGTAGCTCCTGTATTTACTGTCAGTCAACAAAGCGCATCAGCACTTGCAAATGTTTTTCCGCAAAAAGGTGTTCGATTGCTAGGGTCGCGTTCCTTGCTCCAATCAACAGCGCCTCAGCTTCCCCCCTTTGGCGGCGGCGGAGGAAGCTGAGATAGGGAAGACTACGCGAGTAGGGTAGGCCCTTCAACATTGACCAAAAAGAACAAAAGCCTCGCTGTATTCACTTTAGAGCCTTTCAGAGGTGCTCTAATGGCGGCGACTAAAGGCGATTACCCGCGTCTGGATACTTACGAGTCCTACGTATCTGTACTTAGAAAGTCTTAGTTGCATACGTACATAGAGTATTACAGACACTCGCACATGCATACTTAAGGTGACTTGATGATGTTCCTATATTTTGTCTGCTTCAACATGAATACATACATGCGTATATATATACATAACCATATATATATAAATACAAACATACACACATACATACAAACATACATTTATATAGATACACATACATACGTTCATACACGCATGAATAGCTACAAAACATACATACATACGTACATGATAATAATCTTCGTTTATTGATTCAAACTGACAAGAACGCAGTATGATTGCAAGTCATAGTATGAACGGATGATCACAAGTTATTACAGTAGTCGAATTTAACTGTATGGCAGCCATGCAAGGCGCCCATCAGATTCTGTCCTACTGCTAATTTTACCAACGCCATCTGGCGAATGAAAGGCTGAGTCACATGGGAGGGGAGCGGGAATCTAAACCGCGTCCATGCTGATCGATCTTCTGCTCTTCGTGCCGGATTGTTAACCATTCACATAAACCCCTCCCCATACATACATAAATACATACATACATTCACACATGCATACATACAGAAAAACAAACACACCAGGCATACATAGTTACATACATGTATACGTAAGACTACATACACGTATACATCCAGCAGTTGAGCGTGAAGGACTTGTTCAGGGTCCCTACACGCAGTAACCGTCACAGACTCGAACCCTTACTCTCCGCGCTCTAACCATAGAGATGTATAATATATATATAAATATATCACTAGAGCCCGCATCCGCCATCTTTGTTGAGGCTGTGACCCCGAGCCCGCTAACGTGTAACCATAACGGCCTTGACCCAGAGCCCGCTCAAAATGGCGACCCGATCGAAAGTTAAATTGTGTAGTATGTGGATGCGGCAACTTATTAAAGCCCGAAAACGAGGCCGCTGGAATATTATTTAATCGATAAGTTGTTATTTTGTGTGTTGTACTTTTTGCAAGTCGTAAGCTTTGAAAAGAAATTAAACAGTCTCGCTTAAGCTTGACTGCGTCCATGAATTTCAACCAATCAAAACGCGTCATTTCAATTTAAATTAACTGCGGAACTCTCGATAAGGTGTTATTATATCTATGGTTGTGGCTTCAAAAATTAGCGAAGGGAATATACGTCATGTTCCCTCTAGCGATGATAATAATATCTCATTGGCTCTAACCAACCGGCTACCGTGTCCCAAGAGAGTTTATATATACATTCCAGACGTGCTGATCTTAAGAGCGTTTACTGGTTCGTTGGCTATGAGTGGGAGGCACCACAATGCAGTGCCAGTCATGAATTAGTGGTCTGGGGAGGGAGCTGGTAGTGTTCAGAGCCGCCAGCGGCGGTGGGGTGGGGTGGGGGATGGGGTGGGTGGATGGGAAGGGAGGAGGGGTAAGGGACAACGCGTGATGAGTGACGATACGGAAACATGTTAGGCAGATAAACTGTCAGAGAGAAACTGACTGCTATGGAAAACCGTCTGGAGTAGTATGCACGATTGTAGACCTATGCTTGTGCGCATGCATGGTGAATGTGTGTATGCATGTATGTATGTGTGTATATATGTATGTATGTATGTATGTATTGTATGTATGTATGTGTGTGTGTATTTTTGTGTATATGTATGTATGTATGTATGTATGTATGTATGTATGTATGTGTGTATTATGTATGTATGTTTGTAGGCATGGATGTATGTGTGCATGTATGTACGTATGTATGTATGTATGTGTGTGTATGTATGTATGTATGTATGTATGTATGTATGTATGTATATATGTATGTATGTATGTATGTATGTATGTATGTATGTATGTATGTATATATGTATGTATGTATGTATGTATGTATGTATGACATGTATGTATGTATGTATGTATGTATGTATATATGTATGTATGTATGTATGTATGTATGTATGTATGTATGTATGTATGTATATATGTATGTATGTATGTATGTATGTATGTATGTATGTATGTATGTATGTATGTATGACATGTATGTATGTATGTAAGTATGTATGCATGTTTATCTGTATGCCTGTGTGCATGTATGTATGTTTGTGAGTATGCTTCAAATTGTAATTCAAGGCTTAATCCAATTGGTGGTCCTTTAGGAGACAGCTGTTCGTACTCTAGCTTAAGTCTCCATTGCTAGTCACTATAAACCATTGATTTTCAATTGTAAGAATTCTAGCTATCGCCAAAACAAAACACTTCAGGTTGGTGAATTTATGTTTCGCCTTGAACGTGGACTGTCACCATGTATATTTAGTGAGTCTGTTTTGTAAAGCTGCTAATATACACTCTTATAATAGGTCTACTATAACCACATGAATTATACAGACCTCCGCCCAAGTGGCCATGAGGGGATCCATAGTAACATCAGTGGTGTGAAGAGCAACAGGTAGCGGGATTGCTTCCCGCAATCCTCTCAAAGGTCTACTCAGCCTATCATTCGCGAGATGGCGCGTTGGTAAAATGAGATGTAGGACGTGATGGGCGCCTTGCTTGGCTGCCGTATACAGTTACATTCGAGTCCTTTAATGGATCGCATGACAAACGCACTGCGCTGTACATGTACAATTGTACATGTTATGAAGATTAAACAATTCACAAGAACACAAATCACAGAAGACATAAATCAACTAATTAACGTTGTGTATACAACGGTGGGAACAATAAAAATTATGGTTATGGTTATGCTTGTATGTAATTATATATATATATATATATATATATATATATATATATATATATAATAATATATATAATATATATATATATATATATATATATATATATATGTGTAGGTATGTTTGTGTGTATGCATGCATGTATATATGTATTGTATGTGTATGTATGTATGTGCATGTATGTATGTGTATGTATGTATGTGTATGCGTGTATGTATGTATGTTTGTTTGTTTACTTGTATGTATGTATGTATGCATGCATGTATATATGTATTGTATGTGTATGTATGTATGTGTGTATGTATGTATGTATGTATGTGTATGTATGTATGTATGTGTATGCATGTATGTATGTATGTATAAATGTCTGTGAATGTAGGCCTATGTGTGTTTGCATGTGTGTTTGTATGTGTTTGTACGCGAATTTTGTTTGTGTATTTGTAAATGTGTTTGTGTGTGTATGTATTATTGTGCATGCATTAAAAGACCGTGCTGCTGCTAAGATGATGACGACGACAACGACGAGCGATGATGATGATGATAATGATTCTGACGGTGTTTTCGCTTCGTCATGCACTCATGAGGTTAATTAAGAAAGTAGGCCTACAATACGCAACCCAGGTATATAGCAGTGTTATTCAATTAACCTAATTAACCTAGTTATGTATCGGACGTACCTTTTCCTGTCGTTGTTTGTGGTCTGCGCTGTCTTCCACGCCCCTTGAGAAATGGTGCAGTGCGTCAACAGCGAGAACCTGCAGTCAATATAATATATATATATAATTATATATTATATATAAAATATATATATATTATATATATAATATTATATATATATTAGGCTGGTACTGATTAAAATAATTTTAATCGATTAATCTCCAAAATTTAATCGAGATTAATCGATTAAATTGGATTAATTTGGTCCATGTTATACATAAAGCGTGAAAAACTGCTAAACTGTATACAACGCAAAAAATTCTTCAGTCATTCGACATGCTAAAGTTCAAATTGTCAAACTGAGAAATGTTGTCAGTAGTAACTACCTTCTATATCTACAAAAATCTTCAAGCTTAGGTAGTCCTTAAACCAAGATAGGGCAATACCCCTTACTCCGTATCTTTCCAGTTTAGTTATGAGTATGCTGTGATCCACAGTATCAAATGCTTTTGTTAGATCCAGGAATATTCATATAGAGTATTCATTGTTATCTATGGCTTGGGTTATTTTGTCCTGCATATTTAGAATTGCCATTGCAGTAGAGTGTCCTGATCTGAATCCAGGTTGGTAGGGGTGAAGAATATTAATTTTGGATACATAGAGAATTTGGTACATAACGTTTTCAAGGAGTTTAGAGAAGAATGGTAGAATAGATATAGGCCTGTAGTTTGTAAGTTCCTCCCTGCTTCCTGGTTTAAATATAGGGATGATCGTAGATTTTTCATATCATTAGGTACTATATAGCCGGTATAAAGTAAGTAAGTAAGTAAGTATATTCTTTATTGAACCGGTTGCAATCCGCATTCCGGTGTATATACATCAAATATAATAAACAATCAATAGTCAATATGAATAAAGCATTCTAAGTATAAAAGTTTTTTTCATATTATGGTTAGCTAAAGGTGAAACACGGTCACGCGACCGGGGTCGAAGGGAATAGGCCAACGGCTTTTTTGGAGGGAGAAACCTATGGAGAACATGGCCCGGGTTTCCCAGGACCGCCGAAAACAAGCAGGTGTCGTACCTAGGTGTACCTAGGGAGCAGTTTATTATATTGCAGAGAGGGGCTGCTATAAATTTTAGGTATAAAGGACTAATTGTACTCGGGTCAAGAAGATCAGGCCCTAAACTGTGAGTTGGTAATTATATGCATCTACATACAAACATACATATATTATCAACTGCAAACAGCATTGAGTACCATACTGGCTTTATTTATGTATGAATGTGATCTACAAAACAGGCACTATATTACGTTGGATGATACACACCCACACGGACACAATTAAACAACGACTTCACATGATGATATATATGATACTTAATCAGCTTATACAGTAAAGTTATAGAGTACAATACATATTGTATAATATTATATATATATATGCTGGAATGATATGTATATACATATATAATTATATAAAACGAGTAATAATATAGACATTGTAATACAGACAATAATATTACACCCATCCATACTTTTTTATTTGAGATATATTGCTGCTCATCTATACACATTACTGCAATACTAGATGTTTGCCCGTCCTAAGACAGGAAAAATTCCATCAATGAGGATTTCATTTACTGACGAAGAAAAGAAAGAGCTTAGCATGGCGATCGAAAGTCGGTCCATTCAATAAGAATCTTGCGATCAATGAGAAAAACGTAAAAAGCGCAATAAAAATGAGTGATCCAATCCCAAGTCACAAAGGAATTACTTTCACAAAACATGTTTAAAATTTTCAGCTTCCGTTACATAAAGCTATTTACAAAAGGGCAATAAATAACTGAAGAAAAAGTGTAGACGTTGTAACCCGGCTTCGAGCTTATTGCCCGTGCTAAGACTGTTGAAAAAGAATTTGAAAGTTCATACATATAGTGCGTGCTAAGATGGTAGAAAAGAAAAGTTGAAAATAATCTATTGTCGCCCCCTAGCGAAGGTGGCTGGTACTCAGCGGCTACGCCGTATCGGCGTCCGTTGTGTAAAAGTTATTGTCGCCCCATAGCGAATGGTCATGAGAAGTTGAACGTAACATAAATGTTGCCTTCATGAATGAATGAATGAATGAATGCATGACAACGTGCTTATTATAGCTATATGAATTATATACATATATACTTATGAGGCCATTATATGGCTTTTGTTAAGAACCCCTAGAAGGATATTATTGCCAGGCTGACTGATGCTTCAGCGCCTCTGATTAGGTTCCATGAAGGGGCACTATATAAATTCTCAGAATGAATGAATGAATGAATGACTGAATGATGCTGTGGTTCAACAAGATGAAAAGAAGCAATTAGAGGCGCTTCACCGCTAGACAGATTGCGTCCGAGTGCAACATTGGCCACACTCGAGTGTCTGCTTCAACCAGACACTAGCAGGAGCAGTTGTTGTTTCAGCGTAAATCCTTGAACTCTGCAGTTCTTCACAAACCTAAAAAGACTCTCGGTGAAGGTGAAGATGGTCTTCTGAGTAGAGGCACGCGGCATCTGCACGCTGTACTCTACCGTGCAGAGCAATGCTTTGCTGTGCTGTATGAAGCGTTGCTGTGCTGTGCTGGGCGTCTTCGCGGAGTGTTGTTGTTCACGGTTTCTGGGGTTGTTTATCTGTGTGGCCTCGATTCGGACTTAGCCCTCCTCCTCACCGGTGGTTTGTAAACACTGCCGCGTTCCAGATCCATTCTAACTCCATCCATCTTCACCCCCCAAAGTTCTACCTACATTTCTCTTTCCCTACATATCTCCTTTCATCCCCAACTCCGTTCCTCCTTTTCTCCGTTCGTCCCTCCCTCACTCACTCACTCCTTCCCTCCTTCCGTAACTCTCTCCTTCCTTCTCCCACTCCTTCCCACACTCTCTTGTCGTCCCTCTCTCTTTCCTTACTTCTCTCCTGCCTTCTCTCTACCTTCCTTCCCCTCTCCTTTCCGCCATCCCTCTCTCCTTTCTTCTCTGCCTTCTCTCTCCTTCCACCCCTCTCATTCCCTCCATCCCTCTCTCCTTTTCTTCCTGTCTCATGAATTCTCTCCCTTTCTCCTTTCCTCCATTTCTCCTTCCTTTCCTCTCTGCCCTCCTCTATTCTTCCTTACCTTATCCTACCCTCCCTCTCTCCTTCCCTACTTGTCTCCTGCCTTCTCCTGACTCCTTCCTTCCTCTCTCCTTCCCTCCCTTTCTGCTTCCCATTTTCTCCGCCTTCTCTCCCTTCCACCCCTCTCATTCCCTCCCTTCCTCCCTCTTTCCTTTCCTTCCTGTCTCATGCACGCCCTCCTTCATTCTCTCCTTCCCTCCCTCTCTCCTTTCCTTCCAATCACCTTTCTTTCCTCCATCTCTCCCTCCTTCCAATCTCCTATCCTTCCCCTCTCTTTCCCCCATTCCCTCCATCCCACCATTTTCTCCTTCCCGATCCACATGTAGGGCGGATGCGTCAATTGCGGAACCGTTTAGCTATCGGTGCCCGACTCCTCTCGCGCGTCTGGTGACCATTAACCGTTATCTTCGAGCTGGCATTTAGTCGGATTAACACTGGTTGCGTGGATTTGCTCACAAGTGGCTCGGTAGTCTTGCCACCTAACCGCACCCCAGAACACCCCTCCATCCAGTCCGAGTGACGTCGGCGGTGTTGCAAGTGGAAGGGGATGGGTGTAGTGAGCCAAGGGGAGGTTGTTTAGAGCGAATATCCAAGTGTCTTTTTTTATCCCACCAGTGATTTAGTGGGTGTCTTTGTTATCCGGTTGGTGACTTAGTGACTGTCTGTTTTATCTGATTACCGGATTTGTAAATGTCTTCTTGGCTAATCGGTGCTTTAGTAAATGTCTTCTTAGGTCATGGGTGCTTTAGTAAATGTCTTCTTAGCTAATGGGTGCTTTAGTAAATGTCTTCTTAGCTAATGGGTGCTTTAGTAAATGTCTTCTTAGCTAATGGGTGCTTTATTAAATGTCTTCTTAGCTAATGGGTGCTTTAGTAAATGTCTTCTGATACCTTCAGTGAATATCAAACGTCTTCTTAGCTCATCTATGATTTAGTAAAATATAGTCTGATACCCTGAGTGTATTATTAAATGTCTTCTTAGCTCATGGGTGGTTTAGTAAATGTCTTCTTAGGTCATGGGTCCTTAATTAAGTGTCTTCATGTGTGTGTTCAGTGAATTAGTTAATGTCTTCTTAGTTCATCGATGGTTTAGTGTCTTCCAATCCCATCAGTGAATTAGTAAATGACTTCTTAGCTCATCGATGGTTTAGTAAGTGTTACTTCCAATCCCATCAGTGAATTAGTAAATGACTTCTTAGCTCATCGATGGTTTAGTAAGTGTTACTTCCAATCCCATCAGTGAATTAGTAAATGACTTCTTAGCTCATCGATGGTTTAGTAAGTGTTACTTCCAATCCCATCAGTGAATTAGTAAATGACTTCTTAGCTCATCGATGGTTTAGTAAGTGTTACTTCCAATCCCATCAGTGAATTAGTAAATGACTTCTTAGCTCATCGATGGTTTAGTAAGTTTTACTTCCAATCCATCAGTGAATTAGTAAATTACTTCTTAGCTCATCGATGGTTTAGTAAGTGTTACTTCCAATCCCATCAGTGAATTAGTAAATGACTTCTTAGCTCATCGATGGTTTAGTAAGTGTTACTTACAATCCCAGCACTGAATTAGTAAACGACTTCTTAGCACATTGATGTTTTAGTTAATGTCGTCTAATACCATCAGTGAATTAGTAAATGACTTCTTAGCTCATCGATGGTTTGGTAAATGTTTTTCTCAGTGAATTAGTTAATGTCTTCTTAGCTCATCAATGATCTAGTAAGTGTCTTCCAATCCCATCAGTGCTTTAGTAACTGTCTTCTTATACAATCGTTCATTTAGCTACTGTCTTTTATCTGGCTACTGGATTAGGAAAAATGTATTTTTGGCTGATCGGTGATTTACCAACTGTCTTCATGCAATTTGATGATTTAGTAAATGTCTTCTAATCCAAGGTCTTGCTGAACGACCTTCAGCGAGTCCTTGTATTACAAGTTACATGTACTTACACAGTAACCGTCTCACAGAGTCTCTAATCCGTACTCCTCGCGTTACATAGTGTTCGCTCTAACCAATCGGCAACCATGTCCCTCAAATGTTAGCTGTGACTCTGGAAATCTACCTGATGATATTTGACACGTCTGGCGAAATGTCATCTGTCAATTAGTAAATGAAATGTCACCTGCTAATTTATTGCATTTACAGGTGTGATGACAAGCTGTTCCATCTGGCGTCAATTTATGACTTTCACTTTCTTGTCAAGTTGTTTTGTCAATTTCGCTCATATTAATTATTATCTCTGTTGTCAATTTATGGCTTTGTTTTGGTGTACCATCGGTTGATGCACTGTGCATGAGACACCGGTGTAATAGAGTTAATAGTTAATAATAATAATAATAATAATAATAATAATAATAATAATTATTATTATTATTATTATTATTTAAGAACTCTAGAACTCTGATCTTAGAGGAACAATAATAATAATAATTATAATAATAATAATAATAATAATAATAATAATAATAATAATAATAATAATAATACTACTACTAATAATAATAATAATAATATAATAATAATAATAATAACAATAATAATAATAATAATAATAATAATAATAATACTGCTATTGCTACTGCTGCTGCTGCTGCTACTGCTACTACTACATGTACTACTACTACCACTACTACTACTACTAATAATAATAATATAAGTTCATCATACACCTGAGGGATGGATTATAGATACCTTGGGTAAAAAATACTAATAATAATAATGAAAATTTCTGTTGCAGGAGGGTCAAGTGATAGACTGTTCTCAAGTCAGTGACATCCGAGAAGGTGCTTCACCAAAGGTAAAGTGAATGTTACCTATCTTACCTTGGTTTACCTTACCTTATCTCACCTAGTTTACCGTACTTCATACATGCTTACTATTATTATCATTATCTTATTATTAATATCTTTGCCCCGAGCTACATATCTACAAAGATAGAAGTTCCTAGTCATTCTTAATGTGCAAGTTCCAATGAACATTTTGTAACTTCATCTGCAAACAGTGGCTTTCTGCTTCCCTTGCTCATCTTTTCACCAGGAAACCGCGGCGCTATAATAGAAGTTCCTACTCGCTCCTAGTTCCACCCATGGGCGTATTTAGGGGTGGTTTTACAGGTTTTACACAGTGGCGGCGCCAGATATTTTGTGTAACCAGGGCATGACCAGGCTATCTACTCAATCTGCGCACTCGTCCACATCCATTTGTCCTCCCAAATAAAGACGATAAAAACTTCATTCCACGCATGATGTTTAAAAACATTTATTAGAGTCCCATATCTAGACAATAAAGCCAAGCTTATCTACCTGACCCAGCATGACTCTTTAAGCCTTAACACGTTTTACTGTAGCCAACAGTAACTATCGATGAATGAATTCTTGTAACTAGCTGCGTTATGACAGCTAGAGTAGATCAATAAACGAAAATACAATACAATCATACAAGTAACCAGTGCAGGGGCAATTAATGCCCCAAATAAATTCTCTGCAGGGCAAAAATTCTGGCAGGGCAACGACCAGGGCAAAGGCTTTTTTACCAGGGCATTTGCCCTGGCATGCCCTGGTGTAGTGCCACCACTGGTTTTACAACCCCCAAATAAGTTTTCGGAAAAAATTATAGTCTTTTATATGCGATATAAAATAATAACTTAACTTTTGCAACCATGTTCAATGGAAACCCCCGAAATTCTTTCCTGGCTACACTGCTTCATCCACCGATCGTCTTTCCACCCTCCACGTTTGCTCCATCTCCTTTTCCCCTTTCTACTTCCGCCTGCACTTTACTCCGACCATCCACTGACCCGCTTTTCCAGCGCACTGTACTCCCCGTCTCCGCTTTCAATGAAAGAGAGCAAGCCGAGCCGAGTGCAAACATCTCCAAGTGTTACCGCGCATCCGCCATTTCGGTTGCCATGGCGACCACTTAAAGATGTCGGCGTGGCTATCGATACGGGAATTTAATAAGGCGTTTTATCTCGCCGAGATGTGTATCAGATGCATTTATGTTGCGACCGTGTGTGTGTGTGTGTGTGTGCGTGTGTGTGTGTGTGTGTGTGTGTGTGTGTGTGTGTGTGTGTGTGTGTGTGTGTGTGTGTGTGTGTGTGTGTGTGAAGCCGCTGTGAGAGCAGCGAGGATAGGGAGGGGAAGAGTGTTCGCTTTGGCGGTGATGTCTCAAGGAAGTTGGGAGAAATTCCACTGCATTAGAAGAAGAAGTTGAGATGGATGTCAGGCTGCTGGAATGTGTGAGTGAGTAAGTAAGTAGGGCACAGCAAAGATCCCGTTGAAACGCCACAATAGAAGTGAAGGGAAGTTGTCATAATTATGCATTTGATATGTATTGTTTTGTATTTGAACACTTGTTATAGCGCCCCTTCCAGATTCCTAATCAGAGGCGCTCCCGACTATACTGCGCGGACGCTGAATCGGAGTTTCACGCCGAAGCGCTTGAGCAATTGCGAGTGAAGGACTTGCCCAGGGTCCCTACGCGGCGGCTTTGAGGTGGATTCGAACCCGCAACCCTCCAGCTGCAAGGCACCGAACATACCCCTATACCACCGCGCCCCAGTTGTATTGTGTTGTATTGTATTGTATTGTACTCCACGTTTATATTGCGACCGAGCCACCCGCAGTAAAGATCCGAGAAATTAATCTCTGATAAACCGACCGACCCGGAATCGAACCCGGGCCGCCGGCGTGGAGAGCGGGCTACCAACCCACTCGGCCACTCAGGATCTCTTACTGATTTGCGTTTTAAGTAAGTAAGTAAGTAAGTATATTCTTTATTGAACCAATTGCATATCCGCACTTTGGTGTACACAGCCTACATTTAATAGCCTAGGAGTGGTATTGTGGTTTTTATATTACGTAGACCCTGTGTAAATTATATTAGAAACGATCGCCTATGTGAAGGCTCAAACTCGCACTTTCTATATGTTACAAGACGTCTAAAATAGAATACGTTAAAATAGTACGTAGGCTACCTTTCAAAAAATAGAATACGCGTATGGTACGTATCATACACGGACATTTTGTTTATGGTTTACTCGGTGACCCATAGCCCACGTATAGGCCTAATCTGATATTAGTGCATTAAGTGCAATGCATGCTGGATAAACATAGACCTACAATATAGCATTGCAGCAATTTACTACGCTGTATACTGGGTTGTGATTGTTTGCTTAAATTAAATTGAACATTCTTATAATGAGCAATGACGTGGTTAACGTATTTTTGTATGTTTACGTACCCTAAAATAGGGTACGTTAAAATACGTACGTACCTTTCAAAAAATAGAATACGTATGGTACGTACCCTCGAGCTTTGACGAGCACTATAACCAAAAGTCTGTCTCTACTCTCTTACATTACTGTCGCTGTGACCTGTCGTCGCTCTACTCTATCGAAGCAACGTGGCTCAGAGACTCTGAACACCCATGCCATCTGTCAGCTGTCGACGGGAATCCGTTGGTTGGTTCCACGTGTGTGCGTGGGCCCGTCACTGGTGACTCTTTCAGCTGACTGTGCATTGTTTTACTAACTGATGTAATATATTCGTTCGCAATTACATTTAACAATGTTCACATAGGCTAGTGCAGACAGCGCATCAGAGGAGATATTTTGAAGGAAGTGGTTAAAGTGGTTTGGGTGAGCAGTGGGAAGGGGGAACTCCCAAAAAGAGTTTTATGTAGCGTCTGTTTTAAGCTTATTTTTTAAAACATACATAGTTTTCGGAACGCATGTGTTACCAGAGTTCCGCTGCATGGTAAGCAGCGGAACTCTGTGGGGCGCGGTGGTGTAGGGGTATGTTCGGTGCCTTGCAGCCGTAGGGTTGCGGGTTCGAATCCACCTCAAGCCGCCGCGTAGGGACCCTGGCAAGTCCTTCACTCGCAATTGCTCATGCGCTTCGGCGTGAAACTCCGACTCAGCGTCCGCGCAGTAGTCGGGAGCGCCTCTGAATGGGAAATCTGGTAGGGGCGCTATAACAAGTGTTCAAATACAATACAATACAATACAATAAGCAGTGGGAACGCAAGCAAAGAATTTCGAAAGCAGTGAGAACGCCGTTCCCACCCACTTTAAACGCTGGAGTTGAAGTTGAAGGGGCGCTATATAAATGTTCTTTACATTACGCTGTTGTCAGGATCCGAAGATGGCGTTCGACCTGGAGTCCCGTGGAGCGGGTAACCTGGAGACGAGGACCGTGACCGTCTGCTCCGGTCTGGACCTCGTTAACATCAGCTACAATAACTTCGTAGCACCAGACGACAAAATAGCAAAGGTGAGGAATAATCAATGGGTTGTCATGCAGAACAATACAATACAATGCAAATCAATACAATGCAATGCAATACAATAGAATGCAATACATTAGAATACAATGCAATACAATGCAACATCATACAATACAATGCAATACAATATGCTACAATTCAACTCTATCTTGGTATTTCCCTCCTTCCAAAGTTGTCATGCAGGCAATACCGTCGGGACTTCATTTCAGTTTTTTCACGGGTGGTGCCAAAAAATTTGGGGGGGGGAAACTTGGCCAGCTTATTAAGTTTTGTATTTATTCTGCATGTGCAAAACTGTGGTTAAATGATCCAATGGCGGTGCTACAGCTGGGCAAGCCAGGGCAAATGCTCTGGTAAAAAGCCTTTGCCCTGGTCGTTGCCCTGCCACAAGGCTACCAGAATGTTTTCCCTGCCGAGAATTTATTTGGGGCATAAACTGCCCATGCACTGGCCACTTGTATGACTGCCCTGGCTATGCCCTGGTTAAAAAAAAATTGTTTGGCACTGGCGCATCGCCTCGGAATGATCTAACATGTTTTCTTCTTTTACTTATTTATTTCTTGCTATGTTTGATTTTCTGCTGTCCTAGACTCCTAGTGATGAGCAAAGATATATTATTTCATCAAATGCACTGACATACATAACATATAAATAGTTTATTTTCCACAAATTCAGGGGGCATTCCCTCTGGTCCCCCAAATGAAGTCCCTGGCAGAAAGCGCCTCTGAGTAGGTCTCTTCATGGGCGCAAGCAGAAATGTTTGCAGGGGCCCAGGGCAAAACTTTAGCGAAAAAGTCATACACATCAGAGTAGGCCCTACTGTAGTGTGCATTGATGAAGCGCTATATAAATTCTCAGAATGAATGAATGAATGAATGAGTATGTATGCATGATTCTTTGTAGTATTATCAATGTGTGTTTAAACCTTTGCATGTATTATATGAAGCCATAAACTCTGTCCACTCACCGTACACTGTCGTTGGAGGACGAGGCAGGCGCTGAGCACTGGCCACCCGCACTCATATATGCCGAGGCTGAGAAAACTGAGTCGCTTGAACACCACGGTTTCCTCTCGGATGTAGCTCGCTTTTTTATATGGCGCCACTTGGAGATATCTATGTCGAGATGTCTTTTGCTTCGGCCCTTCTCAGCGATTGTTTGAAGAAAATAGCTGAGAACTTTTGTTCTCTGTTATCAGCCAGACTATGTTCTTCTTGATCTCGCGATCTCTCATCTCGATTGCATCTCTACAATGATTTATCAAAGGGTCACGACTCCGAATTCTCCTGTGAGCCACTCGATTGGCGCTATATAAAGTGTCTATATAAAAACACACAGACGTACACAGACATATACATACAGTTTTTCAAACATGCAGTCACACAAGCACATATCCACACACATGTATATACTATATTAAGTGCCAAGATATTTTCATACTTATATATGTACTCACGCACGTATGCATGGACGCATTATAATGCGTTCATGCATACATACTAGATTAGATGGCATACATACATACAAACATACATGCATACATACATGCATATATACATAAACACACATGTATACATACATAAATACATACATACACACATACATAAACACACATGTATACATACATAAATACATACATACAAACATACATAAACACACATGTATACATACATAAATACATACATACAAACATACATGCATACATACATGCATACATATCAATCCTCGTTCATATTTCTCTCTCTCATTCATCTCTTCGTTGATGTTTACCACCAGTCAATCACTCCAACCAAATCGTCATGAATTGTTTCCACGTAAATCCATCATAATTATCATCCTATCATCTTCCTTACAGTTCGTCCGTCACACTGTCTGTCCCTCTGTCTCTCTCCGTCTCTTTGTCTCTGTCTCTGTCTCTCTCCGTCTCTTTGTCTCTGTCTCTGTCTCTCTCCGTCTCTTTGTCTCTGTCTCTGTCTCTCTCCGTCTCTGTCTCTGTCTCTCTCTCTCCGTCTCTTTGTCTCTGTCTCTGTCTCTCTCCGTCTCTTTGTCTCTGTCTCTGTCTCTCTCCGTCTCTTTGTCTCTGTCTCTGTCTCTCTCCGTCTCTGTCTCTGTCTCTCTCCGTCTCTTTGTCTCTGTCTCTGTCTCTCTCCGTCTCTTTGTCTCTGTCTCTGTCTCTCTCCGTCTCTGTCTCTGTCTCTCTCCGTCTCTTTGTCTCTGTCTCTGTCTCTCTCCGTCTCTTTGTCTCTGTCTCTGTCTCTCTCCGTCTCTTTGTCTCTGTCTCTGTCTCTCTCCGTCTCTGTCTCTGTCTCTCTCCGTCTCTTTGTCTCTGTCTCTGTCTCTCTCCGTCTCTTTGTCTCTGTCTCTGTCTCTCTCCGTCTCTTTGTCTCTGTCTCTGTCTCTCTCCGTCTTTTTGTCTCTGTCTCTGTCTCTCTCCGTCTCTTTGTCTCTGTCTCTGTCTCTCTCCGTCTCTTTGTCTCTGTCTCTGTCTCTCTCCGTCTCTTTGTCTCTGTCTCTGTCTCTCTCCGTCTCTTTGTCTCTGTCTCTGTCTCTCTCCGTCTCTTTGTCTCTGTCTCTGTCTCTGTCTCTCTCCGTCTCTTTGTCTCTGTCTCTGTCTCTCTCCGTCTCTTTGTCTCTGTCTCTGTCTCTCTCCGTCTCTTTGTCTCTGTCTCTGTCTCTCTCCGTCTCTTTGTCTCTGTCTCTGTCTCTCTCCGTCTCTTTGTCTCTGTCTCTGTCTCTGTCCGTCTCTTTGTCTCTGTCTCTGTCTCTTTCCGTCTCTTTGTCTCTGTCTCTGTCTCTCTCCGTCTCTTTGTCTCTGTCTCTGTCTCTCTCCGTCTCGGTTCGTTTCGGTTTGTTAAACTGCTAATCGATTAGAATCAGAATTAGCAAAATTTTGTAGAATTTTTTTTAGCTGATTTGGCGAATCGATTTGCTAATCGATTTAAATCATTCATTCATTCATTCATTCATTCCGGAGATTTATATAGCGCCTCTTCAAGAAGCCTAATCAAATTGATTAGTTACCCATCTCTGGCCTCAATGCCTTCACTGCTTCTGTTCCTCCTTCCCTCTATCCATCCATCGATTCGTCCGTCTATTTTCCTTTCAATGCCATCCCTTTTCCGTTCCGTCGCGTCCATTCTCTTTCCTCCAACGTTTCTTCACCAACCCCTCCATGCCTATCTCTCTCTCCGTCTCCCTGTCCCTTCCTCTCTGCACAACTCCTTTCTTCACTGTTCCCTTCGTCCATTCCTTTCAATGTCCAAACCCTTTACACTCCACCTCGTTCAACCCCTTTCCTCCAACGTCTCTCCACCATCCATGACTTTCACCGTCTGTCTATCCATTCCTCTCTACCTCTCCCTCCCTTCTTCACTCTTTCCTTCCTTCCTTCCTTCCTTCCTTCCTTCCTTCCTTCCTTCCTTCCTTCCTTCCTTCCTTCCTTCCTTCCTTCCTTTCTTCCTTCCTTCCTTCCTTCCTTCCTTCCTTCCTTCCTTCCTTCATCAATCCGTCAATTCCTTCCAATGTCCATCCCATTTCCCTCTATTTCCTCCATTCTCTTTCCTTCAGCGTCTCTCCACCTATCCCTCCATCACTTGTCACTCTCCACGTCCTTCCCTTCTTCACTCTTTTCTTCCTTCATCCATCCGTCCATTCCTTTCAATGCCCCACCTCTTTCCCTCCTCCTTTCCCCTCCATCCGCTTTCCCCTCCATGTCGTCCTTCCCCTTCCTCCTCCATCTCCTCCAACCCCTTTCCCCGCCGTCTCATCCATTCCCCTTTCCCTCCATCTCGTCTACACCCTTTCCTCCAGCGTCTCTCCACCAATCTCTCCACCGCTGTCTCTCCCTCGGTCTGTCTATCCCCTCCTCTCTGCCTCCTTCCCTTTTCACCCTTTCCTTCCCTCATCCGTCCGTCCATTTCTTTCAATGTCCATACCCCTCTCCCCTTTATCTCGTCCACGCTATTGCCCCTCCATCTCGTCCTTCTCCTTTCCTCCAGTGTCTCTCCACCCATCCTGTCTTCCTCCGTCTGTCTATCCCTTCCTCTCTCTCTTCTTCTTCCTTCACCCATCCGTCCATTCCTTTCAATGTCCCCGTTCCCTCCTCCTTTCCCCTTCCCCCTTCCATCTCGTCCATCCCCCTTTCCCCTCCATTTCGTCCTTTCCCTTTCCTCTCCATCTCTCCTCCGTCTGTCTATCCCTTCCTCTCTACCTGCCTCCCTTCTTCACTCTTTCCATCCGCTTTCCCCTCCATCTCCTCCATCTTCTTCCTCCTCCATCTCCTCCATCTACCGTCCCCTCCATCTCGTCCACCCTTACCCTTCCTCTCTGTCTGCTTTCCTTCCTTCTTCACTCTTTCTTCCTTCATCCATCCGTCCATTCCCCTTCCCTCCTCCTTTCCCCTCCATTCCCTTTCCCCGCCGTCTCCTCCATCTCCTTCCCTCTTCCATCTCGTCCATTCCCTTTCGGCCATCGTCTGTCGGCTTCCTGTGATTACTTTTCGTCGTCCCGTTGACGATCTCTTGTGATCTGTGTCTGTAGGATTGGGTTCACGGTCTGCGCAAGATTACACACAACTTCAAAGCGAACAACGTCTGTCCAATGACCTGTCTCAAGAAACAGTAAGTCAGCCAACCATCGTCGTCTCATCAAAGCCAGACGGATATGCAGACGGACAGACAGACGGACGGACAGACGGATGGACAGACGGATAAACAGACGGATAAACATACAGACAGACAGATGAATAGATGGATGAATAGATGGATGGACAAACGGTTAAACAAACGGATGGACAGACGGATAAACAGACTGATAGACGGATAGAGAGAGATAGATAAACAGACGGATAAACAGACAGACAGACAGATGAATAGATGGATAAATAGATGGATGGATAGACGGATAAACAGACGGATAAACAGACTGATAGACAGACTGATAGACGGATAGGACAGACAGACGAATATATAGACGGATAAACAGACGGATGGACAGACGGACAGACAGACAAATAAACAGACTGCTAGACAGATGGATAAACAGACGAATAAACGCCGCCCTTCAGGAAAAATATCCTCCAGAAATTAATTTCGAAATCTGACAGGGAATTGCAGACAGAGACAGACGGCAGACTGTACATACACAGACAGACGGATAAGAAGTGAGTAGACAGATAGATTGGTAGACAGACAGACAGACAGACAGACAGACAGACAGATAGACAGACAGACAGACAGGCAGACAAACAGACAGACAGACAGATAGATAGATAGATAGATAGATCAATAGATAGACAGACTTGGAAGGAGTCTCTGCCTGTTGTGGGTTGTCGAATTTAACTACCTTGGCAAATTCTTTTCCGGCTCAGTCGAACGCTCTGTTAAGTCTCGCAATGCAACAGATAGACATACAGACAGGCAGGCAGGCAGGCAGACAGACAGACAGACAGATAGACAGGCAATGCAACAGATAGACAGACAGAAAATAAACAGACAGTCAGATAGACAGACAGACAAACAAGTAGTCAGACTGACAGATAAACAGACAGACAGACAGGCAAACAGATAGACAGACATATAGACAGACATAAAATAAACAGACAGATAGACAGTCAGATAGACAGACACACCGACAGACAAACAAGTAGTCAGACTGACAGACAGACAAACAGACAAACAGATAGACAAACAGATAGACAAATATATAGACAGACAGAAAATAAACAGACAGATAGACAGTCAGATAGACAGACAGACAGACAAACAAGTAGACAGACTGACAGACAGACAAACAGACAAACAGATAGACAAACAGATAGACAAATATATAGACAGACAGAAAATAAACAGACAGATAGACAGTCAGATAGACAGACAGACAGACAAACAAGTAGACAGACTGACAGGTAAACAGACATAAAGACAGACAGATAAACTGAAAAATAGACAGACAGACAGATAAACAGACTAACAGACCGACAGATCGAACGACTGACCGAATAATTGACCGCCCGACTGACTGACCGACTAAGTCACTGACCTACTTACTTACTTACTTACTTACTTACTTACTTACTTACTACTTACTTACGCTCTACTTACTTACTTACTTACTTACTTACTTACTTACTTACTTACTTACTTCTTACTTACTTACGCGCTTACTTGCGCACTTACTTACTTACTTACTTACTTACTTACTTACTTACTTACTGGACAGAGATAAATACGTTAGCTGCTTATGTTTGGCAAACGTTCTTCTCTAATGTTGGCTGGTTTCATCTCTGGCTCCAGGTGAATGGGGCCAGACGCGGCTGGATGGACGGGGGTGAGGGGGTGAGGAAAGAAGCGAGGCTACGAGGAATGATGCAGGGAGATTGGGTGTCACAGCCGAGGATGCTTGGGATCAAAGGGGAGGATACGGAGGCAGGCGATAGATAGATATGCAGGCGGTTACCGGAGGCACCGGGAAAAGTGGAAACCCGGAAAAATGCTCCGTGGATTTTTCTGCATCTTCTGAGAACGAGTTCCCGACTTCCAAGGGATTTTTACCGTGCTGCATAAATAACGTTGCAAGAGCAGAAAAACACGAATTCCTCTTCTTCTTATAAGTTGCATTGCGAGACCTAATAGAGCCGCAAAAGAATTTGCCAAGGTTGTTAAAAATCTACAGCCCAGAGGAGGGGTTTAGGGTAATGGTAACAAAGTAAAGTAAGTAAGAATATTCTTAATTGAGAAGTACTTGCAAACGCACAGCACTGTACATGGCAAGATTACTACATTCAAACGATCAAACAAATTTATATATACAAGCAAAGAATTGAATGGGATAAGTTAATGTATAATTATCAGGGGAACCTACGGGAGGAAGAGTTAGAGCTATAGTCATAGAGGAAAAATGAAGAGCTTAAATAGACAGACTGGTCTAGGAAAAACATTTAACCTTAACCTTACTTTACCTATTACCTTTTACCTCTAAGGTTACCTTAATCTTATCGTAAGCGTTCATTTCTGTTTACAGTTGGATCAAGTTAAGCTTTATGGTCAACCCAAGCGGAAAGATTCCAGTGCGAAGGTGAGTATGTTAGTGGTTATCCGTAGGTGATGGGCGCTATATAAATCCGCGATTACAATTACATTGCATTAAAAAGGAGGTGGCTATACCCAGCCTTTGACCAGCTCTGTCACAAGGCTGATACTGGTCTCTTCACAGTTGTTCTAAACAACCCGGGGCATGCTTTACATAAGTTGCTTCACCAAGGAAATCAACTACCTATGACCTGCATCCACGGTCTCAAGACAAGGTTGACTCTTATAGACAATGATATGAGGAAAACATTCTTAGGAAGAATGCTGTACTCGTATTGTTTTTTTATTTGTCCTATGATGTTTGTACACCGGAGTGCGGCTCTTCTGCAACCGGTTTAATAAAGAATATACTTACTTACTTACCTACCTACTTACTTACTTACTTACTATATAGTATTCGGTTTATATAGCGCAAATGACGTGCATTGCTCGATATATCACTTGGAAATCGAGGGTTAACGACTTGCGGAAACTGAGTTAGTGGAGGATTGAACCTGTACATTGCAAACACTCAACAATCAGTTAAATCTCTGTGTTTACATGCTTACATGCATAGGCATAAACGAATATATGTGTATATACGAACATGCTTCCATGAATAAATACGAATTTACCTAATATACATCCTAAGCTCCGCTCTTTACTTGTGAGCCAACCAGCAGTGTTCTACAAGTCCCTCAAGTCTTTTTCTTTAGTCGTGGCTGGGCCGGGAGCGCTTCTGAGTAGCTTCTTGAAGAGGCGCTATATAAATGCTCTGAATGAATGAATGAATGAATACATACATGCATGTACTCAGATACATACAAACTTACATACAACCATCTATGTAAATACAGTTATACATACATTCATAGATTAGATACACACGTACATATACACATACATAGTTACATACACATATATATATATACATACATACAAGCATACATACAAATATAGGCCTACATGCATACAAATCATGCATGCACTTAACATACATACATGCATACAAATCAAGCATACATAAATACTTGCATGCATAAATACTTGCATACATACATACATACATACATACATGCGTCCATGCATACACACAATATCTATACATGCACATACATTCATACCTGCATTCATACATATACATAGTACATACATACATACACACATACACACACATACATACATACATACATACATACATACATACATACATACATAATATACCATGTCAATCTCTAGCTCCTTCAGCCTAAGGACTGTTTATTTTATTTATTTCCATCAATTTATTTACTTTTTATTTCTGATAATTTTCATATTAATTATATTTATATTTTTTGCTTTGGCTGTAGCATAACAAGAACGTTTGCTTCGGGTCGGACGGAGAAGATGGTGATGCAGTGTCTCAAGGATCTTGGCTTTCCCAGCGGAAAGGTCACTTCCACATCTCCGTTTCCTGTGGATTCACTAGAGGAGCTATATAAGTTGTCTACAGATGCATGCATATGACTGACAACCAGCTGTAGAAAATCTAATCTAATCTAATCTAAAATAAGCTAATCTAATCTAATCTAATCTAATGTATGCTAATCCAACCTTTCCTACACTACTCTATTCTACTGTAATCTAATCTAATTTAATCTAATTAAAAATATAAATGAAGGGGTCTGTCTGTCTGTCTATCTGTCTGTCAGAAGCTGTTACGCTGTTTTCTCAACGCGTCATTCACTTCTTCTTCTTTTCTCTCCTCCGTCAGGCGTGCGCCAACGATGAGTCCTTAACATGACGTCTCCAAATCGTTCTGTCTCTGATTTTATCCATGGCTTCCCTCATGTCCATGTTTTGTGCCCTCAAATCCTCCATTATATTGTCCATCCAGGTCTTTCTTTGTCTTCCTCGACTTCGTGTTCCCTCCACATGTCCATACAGAGCCGCGGCTGGAAGCCTTTTGTCGTTCATTCTCGTCACATGCCTGAACCATATGAGCCTACTTTTCCTGATCTTATCCACCACTGTCTCCCTCTGTCCCAGCTCCTCCCGGGTAACCTCATTTCGGAGCTTGTCTCTCCTACTTCTGCCCAGTATTCTTCGCAGCCAGCTCATTTCTAGTCATTCACTACAGTGACGTAATTTCTATTTTTAGAGTGACGAAATTGAAGCAGACGCCTTCACTTTCGACAAGTTCTACGACTTGTATCACAAGATCTGTCCACGATCGGACATCGAGGAGCTCTTCAAAGAGCTGTAAGTTGATTTAGCAAGGCTGATTGATTTTGATTCACCCGAGTGATTTTGATTCGTCTGAGTGATATTGATTCAGGTGAGTAATTTTGAGTCATCTGAGTGATATTGATTCCGCTGAGTGACTTTGATTCAGCTGAATGACTTGATTCAGCTGTGATTTTTATTCAATTGAGTGATTTTTGACTCATCTGAGTGATATTGATTCCACTGAGTGACTTTGATCCAGCTGAGTGATATTGATTCAGCTGAGTGATTTTGATACATCTGAGTGATATTGATTCCACTGAGTGACTTTGATTCAGCTGAGTGATTTTGATTGATCTGAGTGATTTTGATTTAGTTGAGTGATTTTGATTTACCTGAGTGATTTTGATTCATCTGAGTGATTTTGATTCAGCTCAGTGACTTTGATTCGTCCCAGTGATTTTGCTTCATCTGAGTGATTTTTATTCAGCTGAGTGATTTTGATTCGTCTAAATGATTTTGATTTATTTGAGTGATTTTTATTCAGCCGAGTGATTTCGATTCATCTGAGTGATTTTTATTCAGCTGAGTGACTTTGATTCAACTGATTGGATCAGATTAAATTAGACATCGCGTGTGTAGCTTAAACACTTGCCTCTGACAGGCTTAGCTGTTGTGTAATGTCAACGTGTTGACCACTGGCTCCTGCGTCAGCAACCGCGGCCTGCCATGCATCCTCGGACGATGCACAAGATGCGGTTGTCATGGTAACGCCGCCATCCTCCGGCATAATTAGACTGATGGACGGTTGCAGCGAATGGACTTTTCAAAGCTTGGAACCAGCTGCCTCCGCCGTCTCTGTGTCTTGGAGCCCACATTACGATGACATACGATCCCCGTCTTTTGAGTCGACCCCCGTCTTTTGAGTCGACCCCGTCTTTTGAGTCGACCCCCGTCTTTTGAGTCGACCCCCTCCCGCAGCAGATGCGTCCGGTCTCAGACCGGCTGATGAGACTTTTCACGCGGAACTGTCGTAAATACACCTTGCTGTGACATAAACAGAGACGGTCCGCTGTGCAATATGGCATTGCATTTCTGATGCGCTAGTTGACCTATGGCGACCCAAGGAGCATTAAATGGTCGGTAAATACAACGGCGCAGCCACGTGGGGTATATTTGTGCATGTGTGAGCGCGCGTGTGTGCGTGTATGTGTGTGTAGAGGTATGTATTTGTGTAGATGTGTATGTGTGTGTGCTTGTATGTGTGTGTGTGTGTGTGTGTGTGTGGGTGTAGAGGTATGTATTTGTGTAGATGTGTATGTGTGTGTGCTTGTATGTGTGTGTGTGGGTGTAGAGGTATGTATTTGTGTAGATGTGTGTATGTAATGTAATGTAATTAGCAGCTTCTATTGCGCCGGTGTCTAATGCACAAGGCATCAACCGATGGCACACCAAAACCAAGCCGTAATCAGGTCAACATCCAAAAGATCAGTCCGTAAGAGACGGAGAGACAGCTTACGGTGGATAAGCAATTTGAAAGAGGTAAGTTTTCAGCCGCGAACGAAATGACCCAAGCGACTGAGCACAGCGTACAGACACAGGAGGAGAGTTCCAAAAAGTAGGTCCAGATACTGAAAAAGCTCGTTTGCCAAGAACAGTTCTTGATTTTGGTATGACCAGACAAAGATGATCAGATGACCTCATTGAATAATGATAAGTCTGGGGAATAAGAACTGATTTTAAATATTGTGGTTGGCCAGAATTTACAGTTTTATATACTATGAGCCCCAATTTGAAACGAATTCTCTGCTGAACAGGAAGCCAATGCAAAGATTTAAGCACAGGGGTTATATGTTCATATTTGGATGTATTAGTTATGGCTCTAGCCAGAGAGTTCTGAACCCTTTGCAGTTTAAGCAAGTTAGACTTATTGATGCCAGTAAGAAGTGAATTACAGTAATCCAGGCGACTGGAAACCAATGCATTTGCCAGTTATATTCTTGCAGACGGACACGCTGCGCCTAATTCTGCGTATGTCACGAATGAACATGTAGGATGACTTACAAATACTGTTTACATGGCCACTGAGAGACATGGTAGAATTAAAATATGTATGTGTGTGTTTGTGTGTATGTAGTTGTGTAGAGGTATGTATGTGTGTAGAGGTATGTATGTGTGTAGATGTGTGTGTGTGTTTGTGTGTAGGTGCGTGTGTGTGCGTAGGTGTGGGTGTGTGGCCGTTGGTCTGGTTCTATATTAGTCTGTCCCGGTATGTGTGTTTCTCCATCTGTTGTTGATGTAATAGTTCGTGTGGTTCTTGGGGTTCCTGTAATTTGTCTGTTTGTATGTGTGTGCTGTTTCCGTGTTATTACGTGTGCCAGTCTGTATGTCGCTGTTTTTAAGTATGTACTGAAGTTTACGTCTGTCTGTCTGTCTGTCTGTCTGTTGTGCTTTCACCAACCAGTTTGAATTTATTATCACTGTCTGACTGTATGATTATTATATGTATGTATGTATGTTTATGTATGCATGTGTGCATATATGCATGTATATATGTATTTATGTATGTATATATGTATGGAATTATGTATGTATGTATGTATGTATATATGTATTTATGTATGTATATATGTATGGAATTATGCATGCATGCATGTATGTATGTATGTATGTATGTATGTATGTATGTATGATGCATTTATGTATGTATATATATTATGTATGTATGTATTGTATATTAACTACATACATACATACATATCTATATTTCTGTAGGTGTTGTGGATGTGTGCGCACTTGTGGGACTCTGCTGCATGAATGATTGTGTGTGTGTGTGTGTGTATGTGTTTGCGCGTGATTATGTGCTTGCGTGTGTGTGTGTGTGTGTGTGTCACTGTGTGTGTCATTGTGTTTGTCTGTGTGTGCCACCATCTGTACTTATGTACACCTGTGAGCAGTACGCGTATGGCGTGCGACACGAACGCTAAGGTCACCCTACTCACCCACCAATCGCAGCCTGCCCAGTTCCTGTGTTGCCTCCCACTGGCGATAAAAACGGCGATCGTGCCTTGTGGGTAGGTGGCGCTCCCTCCTTCGGCCAACACGGACCTCTATGTTAAAGATTACTCCACAGGGAAATGACGCTGCCTTTCAAGCCGACGTCAAAAGAACTCGGCCGCGTTTTACGATTGGACCGGCCGAGCTAGCGGACGTGACAAGTTTGGTCTCAAAATGGGGCCAGTAGATTTTTGGGTGGGGGAGGTTGTGGGGAATGGCGTCTATGGTGTAAGGCGTCTGGGGTCGAAGCGATTTATTATTTAAGATCTTCTGCACGGAGGTATGATAATATGTCGAAGATTTTAGGAAAATCGTTGGCTATAAATATCATTGCGCGATTCCTCAAACTGGCCGCTACCGAAGCTATGAGACAGAGAGAGTGAGAGAGAGACTGAGAGAGAGTGAGAGAGAGTGAGACAGACAGACAAACAGACACAGAAACAGAGACCGAGAGAGACAGAGATACAGAGAGAGTGAGAGAGTGACAAAGAGCGAGAGAGAGAGACAGACAGACAGAGAGAAAGAGAGAGAGAGACAGACAGACAGACAGAAAGACAGACAGAGACACAGACAGACAGAAAGAGACAGAAAGAGAGACAGACAGACAGGCGAGACAGACACAAACAGACAGACACACAGAATCATATCAGTTGCGATGTTTTTGCTAATATCGAAGATTTCAGGAAGAGCAGTGCATGCTGTAGTTTTTACGAATACGTGATTCGGTCTATAATTAGTTACATATATCCGTGTGTGTGCATTCACTCGTTTGTAGACAGACTTGTCTACAAACGAGATGACAGACAGACAGACAGACAGACAGACAGACAGTCAGACAGACAGATATAGAGATAGAGACAGAGAGCGACAGACAGATAGACAGAGATACAGATAGACAGACCGACAGACAGACGCCTGTTACCTATAGGGATAATTCATCTACGTTCTACAGGCTCCTTAAGACTTACTTGTATCACAGTGGTTGGACTGGGAGCGTCTCTGAGTAGGCTTCTTGAAGGGGCGCTATATAAATTCCTGAAATGAATGAATGAATGAATATAGAGATAGAGACAGAGAGCGAGAGACAGACAGACAAACAAACAGACAAACAGACAGAATCATATCAGTTGCGATGTTTTTGCTAATATCGAAGATTTCAGGAAGAGCAGTGCTTTAGTTTTTACGAATACGTGATTCGGTCTATAATTAGTGACATAATCCGTGTGTGTGCATTCATTCGCTTGCTCTCACAGTCTATGCCATAATTTCATACCAACTCTTGTGCCTCCTGCCTCTATTGAAACTTGACTCGGGTCTCCATCGGAAATCTCATTAAACAAACGAGCTGTAGAAAATGTCGAATTTTCAGTTCCATTAACTTCTTCTAGAATGATTTTTGATGGACTGCCAATAAAAAAAATCAAAATAGACTGTAGCTTTTTATTCCCAGGCTCTTGGTGGTTGTGGGTACCGCTATGTGCTTAAGAGTTAAGTTTTGTAACGTTGTTTAAGAAGGTGTCTGTTATGATGTACAGGACTATTCTTACAAATGCTAATTATAATAATAATAATAATAATAATAATAATAATAATAATAATAATAATAATAATAATAATATAATAATATAATAATAATAATAATAATAATAATAATATAATAATAATATCTTTTCTTTAATAAGCGCCTGACTAACGCACTGCGCTGTACATTTACATGTTATGCAATTTAAATCTTAACTACTAACAGAACAGACAGCTTGCAATACAATACAACGGCGCTAATAGCAGCCTACAAACATATCCGCCCAACGGGGGCTCGAACTCGGTACCTTTCGGTCTGTGTGCCAGATGTTATCCAATGCGCCACGGCCCCCCCAATTATAAATGTATGACAATACATACATGCATATATACATCACACATACTTACAGTAACTTACATACATACAATGCATGCATACATGCACGCACGCACATATTCGTACCAGAAATCATGGTATAATGAAACATCTATAGATCTATACAGTGTATATCTGCAACAAATCTAGAAGTTATTTTGTTTTTTGTGATAACTGTAGGAGTGGAAGCCAGAGTTTTCTAACAATTCCGAAACTGATTGACTTTCTGAACGATGTAAGTGCAGGCGTTTCATGAATTAATTTCAATTAACTTTGTGGGCGCTGAGAAATTTTCGAAGATTTACATTACACTACATCAGGACTCGGACCTCCTTCTGAATAACCTTCGAACAACCCCTCGGACTCGACGCAGCACTCGTGAATAAGCTGGTGCCCTGCGTTTGGCTTTCGAGTGGCGCTTTTAGAAATTTGAAGCTTACGATTACGATACATATAAAATGTCATTTTGTCATTCTGTCCTATATCCTGTCCTTAGCCATCCTCGAAACGAGGGTTGGCCGCGCCATGCACAATCTTTCTCCATTGTTGTCTATTCTCAACTTTCCTTATCAGTTTCGCCACTGAAAGTTCAGTCCATGTTTTAATGTTATCCATCCAATATATTCTTGGTCTTCCTCGTGAACGAGAGCCTGGTATTGTGCCTTGAATTATCTCCTTCTCCAAGCACCTCTCCTCTTTCCTAGTGATGTGTCCATAGTATGCCATCTTCATTTCCTTCACAGCTTTGAGAAGATTCCTCTGTACACCAGCAGTTTCAAGTACCCATTCATTTGTTTCTTTTTATCGATCCATGGTACTCGGAGGACAAGTCTCAAATGCATTTATTCTTGTCTCTTCAGTCTTCCTCAAAGTCCCACTCTCACATCCATACATAGCAACTGGCCACACTAATGTCTTCAAGAGCCGCAATTTCATCTTTAGGTTCTATATCGGACCATTCGGGCTGTCTAGTATTAACTGTCAATTTAAGTATAGGCATAAACTGTTGACATACCGTAACTTGTATACATGAGATAATGAAAGTAATTAAATTAAAATTTAGTATCTTAATAAACGAAATCTACTACCATTTTGTCATTAGTAGGCCTATAATGTTGCTGTAGAACTGCAGAGGTTTAGTAAAGCTTGAAAATTTTCTTTTAGCGGCAGCGTGATCCTCGACTGAATGAAATCCTTTTCCCCTTCTTCGATCGCAAAAGAGTGAAGCAGATTATCGATATCTACGAACCACGGGACGACTACAGAACCGAAGGTTGGCCATCTTCGTAATAATAAACAATAAATAATAACAATCATATTCTTTATTATTTCAAACCGACAAAGGCAGTATGATTACAATTCAGTATGAACGGATGATCACAAGTTATTACAGGAGTCGAATTTAACTGTCTACGGCAGCCATGCAAGGCGCCCATCACGTCCTACATATCATTTTACCAACGCGCCATCTCGCGAATGATAGGCTGAGTGGACCTTTTGGGAAGTGATCCTGCTTCCTACTGCTCTTCACGCCAGTGATGTTACCACTACTCTATAACCATTAACGACGAGAGTGTATTGAAACTGACTGAGAAACTAACGCAGTGCTAAAGAAGGCCCTGTTACGTTCGCACGGTGGCAGATTGGTTAGAGCGGTCAGCCTGTAACGCGGAGAGTACGGGTTCGATCCTCGTCCGGGGCGGTTACTGTGTATACGGACCGTGAGCAAGTCCTTCACTCACAATTGCTCTGCAGAATAATTGCATCTGCACCATCGAGGCGTGTGCATTTCTCAACGTTGAAAGAAGGGCAATATCAAATGCAGTTGTACTGCATTGTGTTATTTAAAAATCACGGATTTTTATAAGTTTGCTGTCTGCAGTTAGATGTGTTGTTTAATGTAGCTGTGAAAAATGTAAATGTAAACGTAGTCTAACGTAAACGTATATTGTAGCGACTAGCGACCGTATGTCGGACTATGTCCTCAATATTGTTCAATTTTCGGTGAGTTGATGAAGTGGGATCTTTCAACAATGCTGTCCGTTTGAATGGGTGCCACGCCATTAAAGGTCCCCGTATACAGACCATGTTACAGCAACCGCGTGGCCTCAATCTGCTCATTTTTCAATGAATTGATCGGGTGAGATCCTTCACCACCGTTGCCCGTTTGAATGGGAGTCACAACATTTAAGATCCCCGTGTACGGACCGTGCTAGTCCGAGATTAGAATTTCTTTAATAAAATACAGCCCGTAAAAACAAAGTTTTTTACTATATCCATCTAGTATCCTATAATGCGTCTTACGAAGCAGTTACCTCTACAAATATATAGTCCGCGTTCATTTTACGACATAGCATGCGTTTAATGAGGCAGCGCACCTGTTTCTGTTGCGGCCAATGGCAACGCTGGCCAATGGCAACGCTGCGTATTGGAAAAGGGGATTCCCCGATTCGAAAAGTTGAGTCCCCGATTCTATAAGCTAGCCTTTTTTGGGGAGCTGAAATTTTGATAGAATGAAGTGTCTGCGAGGGCGAGTCTATCTGCCAAGTTTCATGACGATTGAATGATTGTAAGTGATCGAATTAGTCGTCGCAAGATTTGACTTTTTAGCCTGTGGCTCAAACAAACATTCAAGCAAGCAAGATTTCCGTAAGTTAAACTAGATGGATAATAAAATACAGCCCGTAAAAACAAAGTTTTTACTATATCCATCTAGTATCCTATAATGCGTCTTACGAAGCAGTTACCTCTACAAATATATAGTCCGCATTCATTTTACGACATAGCATGCGTTTAATGAGGCAGCGCACCGTTTCTGTTGCGGCCAATGGCAACGCTGGCCAATGGCAACGCTGCGTATCGGAAAAGGGGATTCCCCGATTCGAAAAGTTTAGTCCCCGATTCTATAAGCTAGTCTTTTTTGGGGAGCTGAAATTTTTATAGAATGAAGTGTCTGCGAGGGCGAGTCTATCTGCCAAGTTTCAGGACGATTGAATGATTGTAAGTGATCGAATTAGTCGTCGCAAGATTTGACTTTTTAGCCTGTGGCTCAAGCAAGCAAGCAAGCAAGCAAGATTGCAAGATTTCCGCAAGTTAAACTAGATGGATAAAAATAACCCACTATGGTGTTTATCTGCAGACTTCTGCTTCAGATGTGCTCAGTCAGTCAATCAATAAGAATTTACATAGCGCCCTTTCAAGATACCAACTCAGGGGCGCTCCTGACCCCAACCAGGCGGGAAAAGTAAACTGTCCGGGATTAGGGCTTAGGCCTATTCGAATGTGGTTTGTGTTTTTTCAACAGATGTCTTAGAACTGTTTAAATGTAGGTATTTTTATATTGCCGATCACTGATAGCTGCTATTATGTATACATAAAGTGTTCTGTTACGGGGAGATGGTTGAACGATAACATACTGGCACGAAGGTCAGAAGGACAAAGGTTCGATACCCGCTAGTCTCAAAAGGATGACTCAGCCTTCAACACCCTAGGGCTGACTGTAAAATGAGCGTAAGAGAGGTGGGGGCATTCAGTTAAATTCGACTCCTGTTAAACTTCTTATCATCTGTTACTATAGTATATCATGTAATCTTACTGCGTACTTGTCAGTTTGAATTCATAAACGAATATCATATAATAATAATAATAATAATAATAATAATAATAATAATAATAATAATAATAATAAAAATAATAATAATAATAATAATATCTTTTCTTTAATGAAGCGCCTGACAAACGCACTGCACTGTACATTTACATGTTATGACAATTAAACAATTCACAAGAACACAAATTACAGAAGACATAAATCTTAACTACTAACAGAACAGACAGCCTGCAATACACGGCGCTAATAGCAGCCTACAAAGCATATCCGCCCTACGGGTTTCGAAATCGGTACCTATCGCTCTCCATGCCAGTGTGTTATCCAATGCGCTATCGGGCCCCCCATATGCATCTATAGCTTAGATAAGCAAGCATCTTATGGTGGCTTTAAGTGTGTTTCTGGTGCTGTAGAGAAACTTTCCGTCGATGGTTTCTGCCGATACCTGATGTCAGACGAAAACGCGCCCGTTTTTCTCGACCGTCTCGACATCTACCAAGACATGGATCAACCACTCGCACACTACTACATCAACTCCTCTCACAATACCTACCTGACAGGAAGACAGTTCGGCGGAAGGTCATCCGTCGAAATTTATCGCCAGGTCCTCCTTGCCGGATGCAGGTAGGCAATTGTAATTGCATTGTATTCGAACATTTATTAAGCGCCTCTAGTAGGGTCAACCGTTCAGAGGCGCTCCCAGTGCGCAAGGCCAGAGAGAAGAAATAGAGAGAGAGAGAGAGAGAGAGAGAGAGAGAGAGAGAGAGAGAGAGAGAGAGAGAGAGAGAGAGACAGACAGACAGACAGACAGACAGACAGACAGACAGACAGACAGACAGACAGACAGACAGACAGACAGACAGACAGACAGAGACAGACAGACAGACAGACACGACACACAGACACGACACACAGACACAGACACAGACACAGACAGACAGGCGAGGCGAGACGAGGCGAGACAGACAGTTTTGAGAAAAGCAGAGGAGGAAAATTGGTTACCAGTTAGAATTCGAGAGCGAGTAGATGGAGACAGCGCATTCGAAAGAGTGGGACCAATTGATGTAAAGGACAGGGACTGAGCCATAGCTGTTCTAGTATGATGAACTACAAGCTCAATTCTGTTAGCTGAGCGGAGCGGTCGATGCGAAGAGGCTGAAAGATTCTGATTGTAATTAGTAATTGGGGCGGGGTGATGGTTCAACGGTACGAAGAACAGAAGGACACGGGTTCGATACCCACTAGTCCCAATAGGTTGACTCAGCCTTCCATTCCATAGCAGGAGATGGCAATATGAGCAGCAATAGGACGGATCGACGCCTAACAGGCTGACATACAGTTGACAACAATTTTTCGCCTTATTGTCGCTCTAATATGAGCTTCTCGTTTTATGGTATGATCTTGCTTAGCATTCATTCGTAACTCTTCTTCAATCACAATGTACCTGATAGTTTTGTGACCAATAAACGAATATAA
Organism: Aporrectodea caliginosa; assembly: GCA_020284085.1. Taxonomy (NCBI): domain Eukaryota; kingdom Metazoa; phylum Annelida; class Clitellata; order Crassiclitellata; family Lumbricidae; genus Aporrectodea; species Aporrectodea caliginosa. Next base: position 344,373 of record JACEVL010000897.1, read on the forward strand.
TAATAATACAGTTATAAAATCGACTCTTCCTACTATTTCATATAATCATACTGCTGTTTGTCAGCCTTCTTTAAGAACCTCAGGAACGTCTATCAGTAAGCAGACAGTATCCAGATAACTGGAAAATCATCGCTAGTGAACAATCACATACTTGTAGAGCTCACCCAACTCTCTTGCACTGAAGAATTTCTGCCCTAATGTTCCTTTCGGCTTCTTAAATATTTTTATTTTATTTTCCAAAAATTATATAGCGCCCTTTAACATTCCTACTCAGGGGCGCTCCCTGCACTAATCTAAATGATATCAGAGTCAATACGACCAGACAGTCAGTAAAAAACGAATATAATTTATACCCGTGTCCCCGAGTTGCCTTGTTTGGATCTAATTCAACGAACCTCTCCCACTGTAGTGATTCCATTCCAGTGATAATCTGATAGGCTTCGATTAGATCTCCTCTGCTCCACCTTTCCAATGTTGTTAGATCTATTTCTTCTTCAAGCAAGAGCGTTACCATTTGACTATCTCCCCCTCAGCTCAAGGTGTTACATTCATCGTTGATATATGTAGGTGCATCGAGTTGGACTGTTGGGATGGAAAGGGAGAAGACCAAGAGCCGATCATCACTCACGGAAAGGCAATGTGTACAGACATCATCTTGAAGGTATGTTCAATGGATATCTTACTCTTGGAAAGCTTCTATAGCGCCAGGAGTTTGACAGTATTGTATTGTATTTATTAATTTATATTGCGCCGCTCACAGCAGTGGCCATTCAGTAGCGCTCGTAGTGCGAGAACCCCTAGAGAAAAAGGTTTTGAGAAGGGAGAAGGCTGTAGGGAGAGACCTAGAAAGAATGGTAACACGTAGATAGGAAGGAAGGGCATTCCAATAGTGGCAAGATATCTAGTTTGAGCCATAGTGGTCTTAACTCGTGGAATTGATGGTCGTTACTAAGGAAAATAATCGCTTTACAAGCCAAATTCGGGGTAAGTCGGGTCGAAAGTGAAGCAGAGTGTCCAATAAGACACGAAAACGGCCCCACGTTATAACCCAGTCTGGTTAAACACAACTTCATCCTAACACAATGCCGTCGTTACATAGTATCATCCTAACACAATGCCGTCGTTACATAGTATCATCCTAACACAATGCCGTCGTTACATAGTATCATCCTAACACAATGCCGTCGTTACATAGTATCATCCTAACACAATGCCGTCGTTACATAGTATCATCCTAACACAATGCCGTCGTTACATAGTATCATCCTAACACAATGCCGTCGTTACATAGTATCATCCTAACACAATGCCGTCGTTACATAGTATCATCCTAACACAATGCCGTCGTTACATAGTATCATCCTAACACAATGCCGTCGTTACATAGTATCATCCTAACACAATGCCGTCGTTACATAGTATCATCCTAACACAATGCCGTCGTTACATAGTATCATCCTAACACAATGCCGTCGTTACATAGTATCATCCTAACACAATGCCGTCGTTACATAGTATCATCCTAACACAATGCCGTCGTTACATAGTATCATCCTAACACAATGCCGTCGTTACATAGTATCATCCTAACACAATGCCGTCGTTACATAGTATCATCCTAACACAATGCCGTCGTTCCATAGTATAATCCTAACACAATGCCGTCGTCACATAGTATCATCCTAACACAATGCCGTCGTTACATAGTATAATCCTAACACAATGCCGTCGTTACATAGTATCATCCTAACACAATGTCCTCATAACAGTACTTCATCATCATACAATCTCGTCATAAACAGCCCCAAAACATAAACTGATCATAACACAGCCTTGTCATAAAGCAACCGTGCAATAAAGAGACCTCATAAGATGACCTCCTCCTATCCAAAATCCAAATACCGTCATAACGCTGTCAAAGCGCAGCCTGGTCATAGCGTCACCTCTGCTCTTCGTCACACGCTCCCAATAACACCTCGTCATAACACCCGTTTGTAACACCTAATTATCACTTTTACGGATTTACCAAGCGCCACTATCTAATCACCAAGCATCAATCGATGGCACTGAGCAATTGTGAATAAAGGACTTGCTCAAGGTCCCTACAAGTAACTGTCTTAGGGAAGCAGGTACTCCCCTCGCTACATGGTCAGCTCTCTAACCGTAATCATGGGTGTATTTAGGGGGTTTTACGGGTTCAAAAACTTCAAACCTACCCCCTCCACAAATTGATGCATTACTATTATTAAACACTAAACACGTAGAAAAATACAACCATATTCAATGGAAACTCCGACCCGACAACGTAAAACCCCTCCAACATTTTTTCCTGGCTAGGCCCCTTACCATAATATCAAATGACCAAGCATCAATCGATGGCGCTGAACAGTAGTGAGTGACTCAAGATCTCTACACAGTAACTGTCTCAGTGGAGGAGGCTCGAACCCATACTCTCCACGTTACACGGTGAGCTCACTAACCAATCGGCCACTGTGTCTCACAATTACATGAAGTAGTAGTTTCCGTTTAACGACACTGTGTGATAGCAAAGATCATTAGCGTCGCCCTCCTCCTTTATCCAGGTTTTGGACTGGCACTGTCAGAGTGCAAACAGTATGTATGTATGTATGAGCACTTGTTATAGCGCCCCTTTCTACTCAGAGGCGCCCCCGACTACAGCGCGGACACTGAATCGGAGTTTCACGCCGAAGCGCATGAGCAATTGCGAGTGAAGGACTTGCCCAGGGTTCTTACGGGGCAGCTTTGAGGTGGATTCGAACCCGCAACCCTCCAGCTGTAAGGCACCGAACATACCCCTACACCACCGCGCCCCACACAGTGGCCGAGTTACACTTACATGATATACCTTGATATGGCTTTATACAAACGGAACCCACAGTACATGAAAGGCCTCTTTCTTTCTCTTATCTATTGTTGACCTTCCAGATTGTTGACTCCTAAGACTTATTGCCAATTTCCTCTGACAAATCAGATTCGAACCGCGTCATTCACAGTCATCAATTACATTATGTAGCGCCAATGATTGATGATTATAAATGATGAATGGTGTGACGTTCCCAAACCATTCTCGGCGGCTGTGTGCAAAACGATAAGCGGCGACGATAGCGTTAGGCGTCGGCTGCCATTTTTCTTACGGTTTGTTCCAAAGGTGATTTATGTTGTGGGGAAATTCCAATTAATCTGGAACATATGGTGGTCTGTCGGTAACATGAAGGGGGGGTCTATAGGTAACATGGGGTCTATGGGTAACGTGGGGGTCTATGGGTAACATGGGGGTCTATGGGTATGATGGGGTCTATGGGTAACATGGGGGATCTATGGGTAACATGGGGGTCTATGGGTAACATGGGGGTCTATGGGTAACATGGGGATCTATGGGTAACATGGGGTCTATGGGTAACATGGGGGATCTATGGGTAACATGGGGGGGTCTATGGGTAACATGGGGGGGGGGTCTGTCGACAAGAGCTGCCGACGATATTTTCTGGCCCGCGGAGCCTTGCCTAAAGACAACACAATTTGAAAATAAAAGTTCAAATTTGTCATTTTTAAGGTCTGATGAGTTTCATGTGATGTTCATGACAGATGATGATGATCAAAAATAAGTTTTTCAAAGCCTAATTTGACTGTTTGTATGCTATTCAAGATTTAGTTTTTGCAAAATATATTTGGGGTCGGGCTCACCAAGACCCCTCCCAGATCCCTACCTCATTTTGTTGAGACGCCTTCGTCACCCTAGCCCGCCAATTGCTGAAAAATATTGCCACTGGTCCACCATTAAAAAAGGTTTGACACCCCTGGTCTGTCGGTAACATGGGAGTCTGTCGGTAACACCATGATCTATCGGTAACACGGTGGTCTTTCGATAAGAGCTGTCGGTTAACACGATGGTCTATCGGTAACAAGATGGTTTATCAGTAACATGGGATATGTCGGTACCACGGTAGTGTATCGGTTACACGGTGGTCTATCGGTAACACGGTGGTCTAACGGTAACACGGTAGTCTATCGGTGACACGGTGGTCTATCGGTAACACGGTGGTCCATAGGTAACACGGTGGTCTATCGGTTACACGGTAGTCTATCGGTAACACGGTCGTCTATCAGTAAGAGCTGTCGGTTAACACGAGTGTCAATCGGTAACACGGAGTCTGTCGGTAACATGGTGGTCTCTCGGTAACATGGTGGTCTATCGGTAACATGGAGGGGGGTTCTGACGGTGACACAGTGGTCCATTGGTAACAAACTTAGTCACGGATCTGACGATTATTTGAAAGGAAAATGACGAACATAATCGAAGTTTATTATGCCCACAAACCCTATTTTCAGAGGATTAATATTTGTCGATGGTATTTTATTTTAAATTCAGTTCGTCATTTTTCTTTCAGGCAATCTGTCAAATCTTCACCATCAGATTTCAGAGATTTTACAGAATCCCTGGTTTTTCAGGGATTTTGGTAAAGTGCCTTAATGAATTAGAGATTTTACAAATTGCTTTAAAATTTCAGGCATTTTACAAACTTCTTGATTTTACAACTTGCCTATAACATACATATTGCAACATGATACTTAATGTGGCTCACGAAAGGAGTAGCGTTACCCTTTGTATGTGTGCATGATATGTGGCAGTATGTACACTGTGCATAATTCAGTGACTGCTTTGGTTTAGGATGTGATCTACGCAATACGCGATACAGCATTCGTAACATCTGAATATCCGGTTCTGCTGTCGTTTGAAAACCACTGCAGGTCAGATAATAATTATATCATTTCCATCGCATTTCGTCACGTATTGAATCAAGCGATGTAATTAGTAATTTCTATTGCGCATTTCTATTTCTATTTCTTTAGAGAGGGGCTTTAGGTGAATGGTAATACTCTGGTACGAAGAGCAGAAAGTCACCATTGACGCATTCATGTCAGTTTGAAAAAATAAACGAATAATAATAATAATAATAATAATAATAATAATTTTAGTGGTACATTTATCAAACCCACGCCCGACATGGATGAGGAGTAGCCGTTCCAGACACTTAAAAATAATAATAATAATAAAAATAATAATAATAAAAATAATAATAATAATAATAATAATAATAATAATAATAATAATAATAATAATAATAAGCCCCTGGGGGAATGAAGTACCTCAGGGCCAAAAAAAATATTATTGTTATTAATAATAATAATAATAATAATAATAATAATAATAATAATAATAATAGAGATTTGAGTGCCGTAGTTCGTAAGCAGTCGATGACTCGAAGCAACGATTCTAATATTATAAATGCACAAGGCATCAGACGATGGCACGAAGCAACTCCTTCACATCGATTGATGCTTGATGCTTGGTCATTGGAATCATTAGATAGTGTCTTGACTTCAGCATTCTTTGCTCCGAAGGTTGTCACCAGTTCTATCTATCCTCTGCGGTCTTCTACCTTCAACTTCTCTTCCCTTGGGCAATTGGTTCAGACGTCCAATAACGCCACTCCTCTCAATGCTAGGCTTCCTCCTTCATTTTCCTGTATCCATCCACCATCATCCAGTCAACCACCATCCGCCACGGTCTTCCTCTTGTTCTTTCCCCTCCTCTCTTCCCTCCATGATAGTTCTCAGTAGCATGGGCGCCCGCACATATTTTTGCAGGAAGGGTCAAAGCAAAATGGTCACGGTTAAATGTTTTTAGCAAGAGCTTGAAAAATGAAAAACAGGAAATTACGAACATGGGTTTTTTTCATAGAGTGTTTTTATATGTAAAATTTAAACAATATCCAAACAAATTTTGTTTATGTATTGTTTTAAATTAGTGCTTTAGTGCGAAGAAATTTATTAAACACCAAAAATCAGTAGATTAAAAAGTACCAATTTTCCAGGGGGGGGGAATTGCCCCCTCTTGCTCCTATGTGCGGTCGCCCATGCTCAGTAGGGAATCCCCTCCAGATTCAATTCCTCAGTAAGTGACGCATAGTTAATCCCATCCAAGTCGTTACGCTCTGGTTCTGACTCCAGGCTGTTCTTGGTATTCCACGGGCTCTCGATCCAGACGTTGTACCCTGCATTTCCTTCTCCGGATAGTCTCCACTTTCCTCTTAATATGACCGAAACGTGTCAAATTCACACCCTACCAAATCTCTTCGAATATTGTGTTGGAAGCTCAGTTGATGAAGATGGAGAGGAAAGCCTGGCTGGATGGAAGTGAAAATGAGAATGATCCATCATAAGAGATGGATGTTGCGTGGCCGAGAGAGTGACAGAGAGACAGAAAGAGAGACACACACACAGACAGAGTGCGAGAGAAACACACACACAGACAGACAGACAGAAAGAGAAAGACAGAGACAGAAAGGAACAGAGAGAGAGAGAGAGAGAGAGAGAGAGAGAGAGAGAGAGAGAGAGGGGGAGGAGAGAGAGAGAGAGAGAGAGAGAGAGAGAGAGAGAGAGAGAGAGAGAGAGAGAGAGAGAGAGAGAGAGAGAGAGAGAGAGAGAGAGACAGACAGACAGAGAGAGAGAGAGACAGAGAGAGAGAGAAGAGAGAGAGAGAGAGAGAGAGAGAGAGAGAGAGAGAGAGAGAGAGAGAGAGACAGCCACACACATAGACAGACAGAGACAGAATGCGAGAGAAACACACAGAGAGACAGATAGACAGACAGACAGAGACAGAAACACAGAGAGACACAGAGAGAATGACAGCCAGAGATAGAGACAGAGACAGACAGTCAGACAGAGACATGGAGAGTGACCAGTTGACAGGTGTTCAACTGACCAAAGCCGCGAAAGTAATGGATGATGTAATCACTGATGACGTCCACGCGCTACCAGCAACTGGCTGCTGCTACTGATGCAGGTTCCGGCCGCTGATTGTTGCTGGTAATGAGTTCATCTTTCGATTCTGGATCCGATGTTTAATTGAAAATGTCTCTCTCGCGAAATCAAAGACTCTGGAGACCGACGGACCGAAATGGTCAACAGACACAGACAGATAGACAGAGACAGAGTGCAAGAGAAACACACAGAAAGAGACAGAGAGACTGACAGAAAGACAAAGAGAGACACCGAGAGATACAGACAGACAGACAGACAGACAGAGACTGATAGACAGGCAGAGGCATAGAGCGCGAGAAACACAGAGAAACACACAGAAAGAGACAGAGACAGAAAGACAAAGATAGACACAGACAGACAGGCATACGGAGACTGGTAGACAGACAGAGACATAGAGCGCGAGAAACACAGAGAGATAGGCAGAGAGATAGACAGAGATAGAGACAGACAGATAGACAGAGATAGAGACAAGGCCGTCTTAACAGAACTGGCAACTCTCGGATTAACTGATTGTGTACTTCCTTATACGTGCTTTTAGAAAACTGACATATTTGAAGAACTGATCATGCGTTTCCATGTTCGCAAAACCGCATGACTTATTTAAAAACTGATAGCACATTTCCTAGTACCTTTTTCAACTGACTTATATGAAAAATTGACTGTGCTCTTTCTAGTGTCTTTTACAAAACTGACATTTGAGAAACTGATAATGCGTATGCATGTGCGCAAAACTGCATGACTTATTTGAAAAACCGACGCATATCATCATCATCATGAATGATAAAAAGGAATTTTATCTCTTGCAAAACTGACATATGAAAAACTGAGTGCATTTCCTGGCATCTTTTACAAAACTGACATCTGAAAAACTGATAATGCATTTGCACGTGCCTGGTGTGTTGGAACAATCTTCCATCTTCAATACTTTCAGCAACATCCTTGGGGTCATTTAAATCCAGACTGAAAACAGATTATTTTAAGTTAGTGTATCCTGATTGTATCAAAGCGCCCTTGTAACGGCAAGTGGTGTGTTACGTCGCTGTAGAAATGTCGTATTCATCATCATCATTATCATCATCATCATCATCCTCATCATCATCATCATCATCTCGTTAAAATTGACAACTCCGAAAAACCGCAATACAGAAAATGAGAATTCATTTTCAAAGCCATAAAAATGGTGATCTCTTGGCTACTGGCTTGCTGGTGTTATACTTGTGCATAGAGGTCCTTTATCCCAAGGCATTGCATCCCAGAACAATAATATTTGCGTATAGAGGCAACATCTGAGTTCGTGCTGGAGCCGAAAACTCCTTCATACCAAAGCAGTACTGTTCTTTTGAACAGATTTGACGAGAGATAAAACATGCCACTATTAAATAGGCAATTGGTGCCTTCTCTTTTGCTTGTGCTTATTTGTGTATGCAGTATGCATGTATGTATGTATATATGCATGTATGTATGTATGTATGTTTGTATGTATGTATGTGTATGTATGTGTATGTATGTATGTATGTATGTATGTATGTGTATGTATGTATGTATGTATGTATGTATGTATGTATGTATGTATGTATGTATGTATGTATGTATGTATGTATGTATGTATGTATGTATGTATGTATGTATGTATGTATGTATGTATGTATGTATGTATGTATGTATGTATGTATGTATGTATGTATGTATGTATGTATGTATGTATGTATGTATGTATGTATGTATGTATGTATGTATGTATGTATGTATGTATGTATGTATGTATGTATGTATGTATGTATGTATGTATGTATGTATGTATGTATGTATGTATGTATGTATGTATGTATGTATGTATGTATGTATGTATGTATGTATGTATGTATGTATGTATGTATGTATGTATGTATGTATGTATGTATGTATGTATGTATGTATGTATGTATGTATGTATGTATGTATGTATGTATGTATGTATGTATGTATGTATGTATGTATGTATGTATGTATGTATGTATGTATGTATGTATGTATGTATGTATGTATGTATGTATGTATGTATGTATGTATGTATGTATGTATATGTATGTATGCATGCATATGTGTACATGTATGTATGTACATGTATGTATGTACATGTATGTATGTATGTACGTATGTATGTATGTATGCATATGTGCATGCATATGTGCACATGTACGTATGTATGTACGTACGTACGTATGTATGTATGCATGTATGTATGTATGTATGAGAACACTTAATATAGCACAACTTAATATAACTCACAAAGGCTCTGTTATCCTTATAGCCTAATACCACATACCGGGGTACATGTATTACCGAAAACATACATGTAGCTTTGCGTAAAGTACACTGACCCTAACTTACCCTAGTTTACTTTGTGTACCCTACCTTATACCCCGTGACTCACTTTTTACCTTACGATACCTTTGTGTGTCTAACAGCAAGCCACAGCAGCTGAAGATGGCCGAATATTGTGACGAAATCTTTGGCGAGTTTTTGCTGAAGAAACCATTAGACGGAATTCCGGTAAGTTGCAAACTAGACATGGCCTATATTAATTCCACTGGTGCTATTTAAACTATAACTTTCGCCTGTTAGTGCCATAGGCGCCGACTTTTGCTTTTGTCTCTGGGTGCATGGGTTCAACACCGGGAGATTTTTTTAATTCTACATAACCGTAGGTGAGCTTTAGCGCATTTTCGGAGAAACAACATTGTTTTCTTGTCAAGGGTTACGTGGTTAGAAAAAGTATTTGAAACTCACGTGACGGTGACTGACATAGTCGTGCAACCTTACTGCTTACATGTACATGTTCCAAAATTTATGTATGTATGTATGCATGTATGTATGAGCACTTGTTATAGAGCCCTTCAAGATTTCTACTCAGAGGCGCTTCCGACTACAGCGCGGACACTGAATCGGAGTTTCACGCCGAAGCGCGCATGAGCAATTGCGAGTGAAGGACTTGCCCAGGGTCCCTACGCGGCGGCTTGAGGTGGATTCGAACCCGCAACCCTTCTGCTGCAAGGCACCGAACATACCACTACACCACCGCGCCCACAAATGATGTAGCCTGTCCTATATAGAACATTTATTGTGCAGTTAACGACTGTTACTGTTGAGTGAATAACTTAATTGGTATACAGGAATTTACTGTAAAAATTCGAACTTAAGATCCGAATTCTTCTGGGTGCGACGCACCCACTGAACTTCTCTCTGGGTACATTCGCACCCAAGGCTCCTAGAGAGTCGGCGACTATGTCTGTTACGTTTGTATTGATATTATTATGTATCATGGAACATGGTAGTCGATTGGGTTAGAGCGTTCGACCTGTAACGCGGAGAGCACGAGTTCGATCCTTCTCCCCTGAGACGGTTACTGTGTAGGGACCCATAGGCGTAGCTACATGGAGGCACGAGGAGGCAGTTGCCTCCTCTTGCATTCTTTGTATACTGGAACTTCCATTGACCAATGACCACAATAACCAGAATTTTGCCAATGGTCTGTGAAGTTGCCTCCTCTTGAATTTAAGTCTGGCTACGTTCCTGTTTAAGGGACCTTGAGCAAATCCTTCACTCACAATTACTCAGCACCATCGTTAGACGTGCCTCACAGAGGGACTGTGAAATGCAATGGAGCCTGGTGTTTAATGTTTATAATTTCTGGTCTTGGATTATGGCTACTATATCTTTCCGAGAAGTCGTGTGGCTAGAATGTAGCTACTGTGCTCTTTGTTATGGCTTGAGGGTTTAGAATAAGTTAGTGTATCCTATGTTACGGTCTTCAGGTAGAATATAGCTACTGTGCTCTTTGTTATGGTTTGAGGGTGTAGAATAAAGCTGCGGTTTCATCTGTTAAGGTCTTGGAAGTAAAATATAGCTACTGTGCCATAAATTTTCGCCGTGGGGTTAAAATGTAGCTACTGTTCCCTTTGTCATGGCTTGAGGGTTAGAATATGGCTAGAGTTTCATTTGCTAAGGTTCTGGAGTTAAACTTTAGCTACTGTGCCTTTTTATGGCTTGATTGTTTAGAATATGACTAGTGTTTCATCTGTTAATGTCCTTGAGTTAAAATATAGCTACTGTGTCTGTAATTTTCGCGACGGGGGTTAGAATATTGTTGCTGTAAAGGTCTTTGTGACCCTGGGCCCGTATGGAATAACTTTGTGCAGCCTTCCCTGATGATGGATCACACACATGCTTAGCAGTCATGCTCCTTTATGTGTTGCCATTTCCACTGAGCTTCAATTTTTTCCAGCACAGTTTCCAATCTTGTGCTTTCAGTTGGAACAGAACATTCCACTTCCTTCGCCGAGTCAACTGAAGCGGAAGATTCTCATCAAAAACAAACGACTCAAGCCAGAAGTCGAAAAGAGTAAGAAACAGCGTGTGCTAACCGTGTGGATGGTAAGGAGAGGTAAGGTAAGAAAAAGGTAAGAAAAAGGTAAGGAAAGGTAAGGAAGATGTAAGGAAAGGAAAAGGTAAGGAAATGTAAGGAAAGCTAAGGTAAAGAAATGTAAGGAAAAAGTAAGGAAATGTAAAAAAATTTAAGGAAAGGTAAGGTAAAGAATTGTAAGGAAAAGGTAAGGAAATGCAAGGAAATGTATGTAAGGAAAGGTAAGGAAAAGGTAAGGAAAAGGTAAGGAAATGTAAAAAAAATGTGAGGAAAGCTAAGGTAAAGAAATGTAAGGAAAAGGTAAGGAAATGTAAAAAAAATGTAAGGAAAGGTAAGGTAAAGAAATGTAAGGAAAAGGTAAGGAAATGCAAGGAAATGTATGTAAGGAAAGGTAAGGAAAAGGTAAGAAACAGGTAAGAAAAGGGAAGGAAAGGTAAGGAAATGTAAGGAAAGGTAAGGAGAAGGTAAGAAAATGCAAGGAAAGGCAAGGAAAGGTAAGTTAATGTAAGGTAAGGAAAGGTTAGGAAAGGCAAGGAAAAGTAAGGAACGGTAAGGAAAGGTAAGGAAAGGAAATGTAAGAAACGTATACAGATAAGAGAGGAGTTCCAGTTTCCGATAATCAAATAGACACAGATAAGAGAGCAGTTCTAGTTTCAGATCGTCAAATAGACACAGATAAGAGAGCAGTTCTAGTTTCCGATAATCAAATAGACACAGATAAGAGAGCAGATCTAGTTTCCGATAATCACATGGACACAGATAAAAGAGCAGTTCTAGTTTCCGATAATCAAATAGACACAGATAAGAGAGCAGTTCTAGTTTCCGATAATCAAATGGACGCAGATAAGAGAGCAGTTCTAGTTTCATATAATCAAATGGACGCAGATAAGAGAGCAGTTCTAGTTTCAGATAATCAAACGGACGCAGATAAGAGAGCAGTTCTAGTTTCCGATAATCAAATGGACACATAAGAGAGCAGTTCTAGTTTCCGATAATCACATGGACACAGATAAGAGACAGTTCTAGTTTCAGATAATCACATGGACACAGATAAGAGAGCAGTTCTAGTTTCCGATTATCACATGGACACAGATAAGAGAGCAGTTCTAGTTTCCGATAATCAAATGAACACAGATAAGACAGCAGTTCTAGTTTCCGATAATCAAATGGACACAGATAAGACAGCAGTTCTAGTTTGCGATAATCACATATACACAGATAAGAGACAGTTCTAGTTTCAGATAATCAAATGGACACAGATAAGAGAGCAGTTCTAGTTTAAGATAACCAAATGGACACAGATAAGAGAGCAGTTCTATTTTCCGATAATCAAATAGAGACAGATAAAAGAGCAATTCTAGTTTAAGATAACCAAATGGACACAGATAAGAGAGCAGTTCTATTTTCCGATAATCAAATAGACACAGATAAGAGAGCAATTCTAGTTTAAGATAATCAAATGGACACAGATAAGAGAGCAGTTCTAGTTTCAGATCATCAAATGGACACAGATAATAGAACAATTCTAGTTTCAAATAATAAAATGGACACAGATAAGAGAGCAGATCTAGTTTCAGATAATCACATGGACACAGATTAGAGACAGTTCTAGTTTCAGATAATCAAATGGACACAGATAAGTCAAAAGTTCCGGAGAACGAACTGACACCCGATTCCTTGTGATTTTCTTTACAGGGCACCTGGAGTTGTTCCTCCAAGGTCAAGAGAGGTCAGTCTACGAGGAGAACGAAGTGGTCGAGTTCGGATATCCGAATGTAGCGGACGAGGATGGTCAGAACGGTCAGTGGAAGCTCGGAATAAAAACTGTTTTGGCTTTGATGAAGCATGTCGTCTGTTGTCTGCAGGGTTTCATTCGTTGTCTTGCGCGTTGTATTCGTTGTCTGCTGGGCTGCATTCGTTGTCTTCGGGGTTGCATTCGTTGCCTGCTGGGTTGCATTTTGTTGCCTACCGGGTTGCATTTGTTGTTTCCTGGGCTGCATTCGTTGTCTTCCGCGTTGCCTCTGTTGTCCTGTTGCAATGCAGTTGTCTTGCAGTTTTAGTCTAGGCTTGTTGCCTGTATGGCTACTAACTCTGTGATGTCCGCATTCGTATGGAGTTGGGCTATTTTTGTTTGAAATTGTGAACAAAATAATGAAGAAATCCAATCTTCTAGAATATGGTTTAAAAAAATAAGCAGCTTGTGACATCTTGTACCATTCTCATTTTCCGTTGCTACTTCATGGTTAATTTCGACGAGTAATTAGCTCGTTGTACCGTTCTATTTTTCTTAACAATTTCTTACTTGATTTCGACGAGTAAATGGCTTGTGATTTGTTGTACCATTCTCATTTTCTTTTACAACTTCTCACTTGATTTCATCAGCAACCGTGTTTTTTTATTGTCTGCAAGCCTATCTTAACGTTTAGATACTTCTGAATGTTGCAAGGGAGTCCAAGAAGCAAGCTTTTGCGCTACTTTTATCAGCTGTTTCCTTCTCGATATGTTGCAAAACGATGGAGATCAACCGTATTTAAGACTTTTTAGTTCAGTTGTGTTTACCACTTTTGTTCCCTCTTGTATGTTATCATCTTTACAGCTAACATACCCTTGCATGATATACTCAAATATTACTACAGCAATATCCTTCAAAATACTTGTTCTACCGGATCTGATGCCTTGTTTGGTTTAAACTCTGAAAGATTCAAACAAATTTACTGATATAGTAATTGATATGTCTTGCTTCAAATATGTTTTGTGTATATAAATTTCTTGCTTGCTTCTCTTTTCACACTTTCTTTGTGGTGATTGTGAAGTTTCTCAACAGCTATGACCGTAGATTTCCATGTAGTTTGAAATTTTTGCCAGAGCCACATAGTTTTGGTGAAGAATTTCGAAACTTGCAGTAATAATTGCGATTAGATTGGATTGATGGTGAGCAAAATTGATAGCAAACATAAATATCAGCATAAATGGAAAATGGATAATTGGCATAAATTGATATTTCATAATTAGCATAAATTGATGATTATCATTTGTCAATAGTTAGCATGAGTGAGATTTTATGTTCTTGGAATCTTCATTAGCCTACCTTGATTCTTGTCACTCTCACAGTTGAAAATTATCTTCATCTTTTTTATTCTTCTCACTTTCACAGTTGTAAAATGATCTTCATCTTTATTCTTATCAATTCACAGCTGTAAAGATGAACCCATCATTGATCTTATTGTCTGCATATCTCTTCTCATCTTTGGTGATGTCAGTTTAGTAGGCTATCCCATTTTAATATCACATTTCAACTTGGCCTGTACTTTCTTTTCGCTTCCTCTCGAACTACACTAGTTTGGCATTATTTTCGGGGGCACTAGTAAGCAAGGTCCTACGACCTCCAACAACGGCCCCCAGAGGATTTCTAGAGAGACACCACAGTTTGAGGTCCAGCCAAGCAGCCTCCCACGAGGCTGGGCTCAAACAAGTTGATAACCAGCAGTCTAACAACATTAAATTAACCAACTGAAAAAACAAAATTCAAATCTTTTTGTGACTGAAATATCTTCTGTTACAATTGCTTACTTTTATTTTAAGCCGCTGGCATCCCAGTCCCAAAAGAACGTGTTAATATCTTTCTTTCTTTCTTTCATTCGGTCATGGTTTGGGCATTTTAGCATACGTTAGTTTTTCTTCCGAGCTTTATTCGGCCCGAAACTTTGCTTGACGGATTGTTCCATGGTGTGTTTTCTTTCTGCATGTCATCTAAAACCATCTGCAGTAACTACAGCTTTGATGCAGAGCTCAAGTTTTGTTTGTAAAACGTGCACTGTGGAAATGCGCAATGTTTCACCAAGTAAGCAAGCAAGCAAGTAAGTAAATCCTTTATTCAACCAACTGCTAGCCGCATTTTAGCTTTAAACGTCATTTTGAAGTGGATAGACGATAAGATGGCAGCCATTAAACAAGTGCCCACCCCTTGGTTAATATTCGTATAAGAGAGTGACATTATTTCGTTGGCTAGTTGCTGTTTAACGAAGCTGTGTCATAACAAAAACGAGTAGCGTCGACCTCCTCCTTCCTGCAGGCTTGGGACTGGCACTATCAGAGTACGAGTAGTGGCGGAGTTAATTATTTCGACTCTGCAGTTTAATATGTAGGCCTAGTGTTGTGTATGACTATCAACTGGTAACATTGTGAAGAGACATTGTTTTGCTATCAAACATATTGGTGCTTAATCGTTACTTTTTTAATAACTGTGTGATGATGCTAGGATACATGCTGACTGTTTCAGTATGTACAGCTCCTTGTCCCCATTCGCGGACTGTTAGTAGGCAAGGCCGGGCGTTCTATGTAGCAACTGTCAACTGATATGGCCATACCACAACATGGAACCCCTTGACATGTTACCCTGGAACATTGTAACTCGCATAACACCTGAGAACTGTACCCCAACATCCAAATTCGTTGGCCCACATTAGAAGGCCGCTATGGCCACCATCTGCCATAAGTGCAGTCACGTCGTACTAGTAAGGACCTAACAAAAGTGTCTGTATGAATTAACAGTAGTCAGCATTTCTTTTCAGAGCTTGCAGCTTGTGGTTTGAGTAGTCATAAAGGCTTGAAACTGTTTCGACAAATTGCAATATCAGAACTGTCCAAACAGAGCATGATTCTAGACTGTTTCCCTAACAACTATGAATGTAATCGAATGAAAATCCTGATTCTGTTCATCTCTCTGCTAATCATTGTTGCACATACTATCGATCAAGTCATTGTTCAAACTCATGACCTGGCTACAGCTGCTGCCACATATCTGAATCCGAAACTATTTTGTTCGATGTTACTGTAATTTCCTGTAACTCTGCTACTGTTATTACCATGATATTTGCATAACATGTAACTCTGGAATTTGTTACAGCGAAGTGTCACAATTCTTGCAACTGTGCTGTACACGTGTTTCTTGTATACCTCAGTGTATATTGTAACTGCCTTCTATCTAAATGCAGTGTGTTATGATTTGTAACTCTCTTTAATGTTACTATAATGTGTGTCATAGTTTGTGTAACTCTGCCGTTAATGTTAATATTACCATGACGCGGTTAACATTACTTATGCAACTGTCACAGTTTGTGTAACTCTGCTGTTAATGTTAATATTACCATGACGCGGTTAACATTACTTATGCAACTGTCACAGTTTGTGTAACTCTGCTGTTAATGTTAATATTACCATGACGCGGTTAACATTACTTATGCAACTGTCACAGTTTGTGTAACTCTGCTGTTAATGTTAATATTACCATGACGCGGTTAACATTACTTATGCAACTGTCACAGTTTGTGTAACTCTGCTGTTAATGTTAATATTACCATGACGCGGTTAACATTACTTATGCAACTGTCACAGTTTGTGTAACTCTGCTGTTAATGTTGCCGCAACACGGTTAACATTACTTATGCAACTATTGTGTAACTCTGCTGGTAATGTTACCACGACGTGTGTACATGTAACTCTGCTTTTAACGTTACCGTGACGCAGTTAACACTACCTATGCAACTCTTGTGGCACAGTTTGTGTAATGTTACCGCAACACGGTTAACATTACTTATGCAACTATTGTGTAACTCTGCTGGTAATGTTACCACGACGTGGTTAACATTACGTGCTGCAAACTCTGTTGTTGTGCGATGAAGTCGAAATCGAGTCGTTCACGCGGTCTTTTCTCTTTTTCCATATCAGATGACGATTCTTCATCATCATCCAGTTCCAGTGTGGAAGCCCTAACTCCACAGGAAAAGCTTCAACACCTTGGTAGATGTGTTTCCTTCTCTGCATGCTCCCAATCAATGTCGCTTTAATACAAATAATTGTACAGATTCGTTCTTGCTGTTGTGTGCTAGACGAAATATAATCGTGATGTAATAATAATTAGCCGACGCTGATTAATTAGTTGTCAGAATGATGCTTGTATCGTAGTTTGTCGTAAAGTCGTTTTGTCGTGCACAGGTGGCAGCACTGTGCTGGTTCTCTCTGAATGTGCGGATTCTTTGACGTTGTTATCGGTAATCCATTCTGTCGTTTGCGTGAAAACGATTATTGAAGGATACCGCGCTTTCTAGTTACGTCATAGAACACGTAAATTCAAACTAGAATCATGCTTTGATTGCAGCGTTCCCCTGCCACATTGTTTGTGGGCATTACATGGGACTCATATGGGCTCCTGAAGGTCCCATATGGGTCCCATACGGGCTGTTTCAATACAAAGGTCAGGCAATCGGACTCGAATCTTCTTCCCTTGACCTCTGTGGATGACCCCTCTTCTGTAATGTAACTGTGGATACAGAAGCCAAACAAACATCCTTGAGAGGCTTTAGCTCTATCGATTCTCTCGATGCACACAATTTGCATATCATCATCAGTTCCTGACGTCAGCCATTTGGCGGCGACGGGTACGAATAAATGATTTCCTCGGTCAATAATATTATAAGGATACCAGGGCATAAGGTAGGGCCTACTTGTTGCTTATTGCCGATGGCGCTGAGCTATAATTGTGAGTGAAGGACTTGCTGAATGTCCTTAGGCAGTGACCATCTAATGCCCAGGCAGGGTAGTACTTTATCGTACCTTTAAAGGCCTGTCTAGTATTTCATGTGACCGTCTGAGAGCAGCATTAGAATGTGGTAAGTGCACGCCACAAGCTTCCCATTCCAAATTAAAGTGTCGCCTCTATAAGAATTCCTAACCTAATCCATCCAATCCTATTCCTACCCCAATCCATCGAATCATATTCCTACCCCAATCCATCGAATCATATTCCTACCCCAATCCATCGAATCATATTCCTACCCCAATCCATCGAATCATATTCCTACCCCAATCCATCGAATCATATTCCTACCCCAATCCATTGCATCATATTCCTACCCCAATCCATCGAATCATATTCCTACCCCAATCCATCGAATCATATTCCTACCCCAATCTATCAACTCCTATTCCTACCCCAATCCATTCTATCCCATCCCTACCCCAATCCATTCAATCCTATTCCTACCCCAATCCATCCAATCCCATCCCTACCCCAATCCATTCAATCCTATTCCTACCCAAATCCATCCTATCCCATCCCTACCCCAATCCATCCGATCCTATTCCTACCCAAATCCATCCAATCCCATCCCTACCCCAATCCATCCAATCCACTCTCCATGCTTTATCGTCCTCAACGAAACCCGCCTAAGCGACTGCTCTGCCTCTGCTCTCTGATCTTTCTGGCAACCGGACTCGGATCTCCATAAGACATCTCTGGACGGTGCAGCGCTCGTGACTAAGCTAGGGCCCCGCGCTTAGCTTTCGGTTCGCGCTTTAAAATTTGAAGTTTACGATTACGATTATGAAGCGGTATTTTAAGCTGTATCTCACCTGTGTAACGGTGTAATTCAATCACATTGATCATTTTCGTCACACTCCCCCATTCCCATGTAGAAATTACATTAGCAGTAAAAAACGTTGTCGAATCAAAAGTCTGCACCTTTGGTTTAGCACCGAGTGTTGCTCTCAAGTTCAGTGATGAGCAACAGGCAACAGTTACTGCAGATGTATAAGAGATGTTGTCTGGTTGCTTATTGTTGTCTGTTGGCTTTTCGGTTGCTTTTTATTTACTCGCGTTTTACTAAAGACTGACTGTTGTTTACTCTTGGAAAGAGCTTTTCAATGATTGTCTTTTCAATTCTTTATTTGGTTTTGCTTTGCTTTGGTGGTTTTCTTAGCTTAAATGTTGTTTTCGAAGACATATGGATATGCACTGTTTAATTGTAATCATTTGCCATGTGGTAGTACTTTAATGGCACTATATAAAGTTGCTTGATACATACATACATACATACATACATACATACATACATACATACATACATATACATACCATTACATACATACATACATGCTTGCATACATACATACATACATACATACATACATACATACATACATACATACATACATACATACATACATACATACATACATACATACATACAGTAGACTATCGCGCACTGACCTGGCCCCTCAAACTAAACCAAGTGGTAATAAGAAGAATCATACATGTATAAATCCATATATTCATACATGATATTAATATGCAAGCTTATAATCGGCACAGTCAGAGCTGTGCTATTGTAGACACGGTTCATGTCTTCTGCATCAGTCACATGCGCAATATAAGTTAATTATTCTACAAATTGCAAACATCATGGACTTCTTGAAATGCCTATGTATATAAATATGTCCCTACCAGAAACGTAGTCAAATGGAGATCCACAACCGAGCATAGTTTGAACCAGGATAAAAGCCACTCACAGAAGTCGAATCGATGCATAGGGGCATCTAAAAAGTATGAAAACAGAGCTTAACAGAATTACGGATTGATTAACATGAACTCATAACACTGAGAGTGCAAAACTTTAGCCGATTGGTTTGTGAGCTCGACTTGTAACGCGGAGAGTATCGTTTCGAACCTCTTGGGATCGTTGGTGTGTAGGGACCTTGAGCAAGTACTTGATGTTTCGTAATCCCAATCGTAATTGTAATCGTAATTGTAATCGTAGTTGTAATCGTAATTGTAATTGTAATCGCAAACTCAGAATTTTTAAAGCGCTATTCTGAAGCTAAGTGCCAAGCACCAGCTCGTTCACGAACCCTATATCGTGTCAGAGGGAGTTGTCCATCGATCGATGTCCAGTGGAAGTTCGAGTCTGTTTGCCAATTACCGGTCGACCTTTTAGAGCTGTTGGTGCCAATGTATGTGAGACGAGCTAGTAGTATATAAAAAGCCGGTTTGAATTCAACCCCGGAACTGGTGAATTTAAACCGGCCTTTTACATACTACTAAGCTTGAGTTGAAGCCACGATGTGAGCATCCAGATCCATGCATACATGGAAGAATTCTGCTTAATGTTTTGCGGCTGTCTCTGTTCCAGAATATGCTTGTGGAGCAAAGCTGGAAGACCTCGATCCACATCCGGAAATGGACAATGCCGACCAAATTCTGGCAAAGAAACAAGCCAGCATGAAACTCATCGAGAAAAAGGTTAGACATTCCCTAACACGTTTCTTGTTTAGCTCTCAGATGCACCACTTTCTTTCCTCCTTTCTTAAGTCCGTAGACTCAACTGCCCTCTGATGTCGATCGCTGTGTAGGGACCTAGAGCAATTTCTTAACTCACAATTACACAGTCGATTTATTCTTGGCCATTAGATAGTGCCGCTTGATAAATTCCTTATAGTAAGATTAACAATAGCATTATTGTATTGTATTTATTAATTTATATAGCACCGCTCACAGCAGTGGCCATTCAGTAGTGCTCTCAGTGCGAGAACCTCTAGAGAAGAAGGTTTTGAGGAGGGAGAAGGGTGTAGGAAGAGACCCAGAAAGAATGGTAACACGCAGGGAGGAGGGAAGGGCATTCCATAGGGAGGGCCCAATGATGGCAAAAGATCAAAGTGGGGCCATAGCGGTCCTAACTCGTGGAACAAAGAGGCTATGCCTCTCCAAGGAGCAGAGAGGTCGATGAGAAACTGCAGAGAGAGGGGAGCGAATGTGATCCCTAAGATATTTAGGAGCAATGCCCAATTTGGACTTACGAATAATGCTAATTACTGAATTGTCAGGTTGTTCAATTATAAATATTAACTTACATGAACCTATGTCCTTGTTCCTGCTGTGCAGGAGACGAGTACTGAGGACGACCAGTTGTCCATCAGCATGCAAGGGGCACTGACTGCGGAGGAGGAGGAGGCCCTCATGACGAACTACCACTACATAGGCGCCACGACCAACATCCACCCCCTCCTGTCGGCCATGGTCAACTACACCCAGCCGGTCAAATTCCCGAGTTTTAGGACAGCAAAAGGTACGTTAACATCGTCCGATTAAGTCACTTGGTTTGTAAACATACTTTCTTAGTGTGTTATGGAGTTCTCGCACTTAATCTCGCTTCATATCGTCTGCATAGTTGTGACAAAAAAAAACATTTACATGTGGAATCTGGAACAGAGCGGAGACCCGGGAGGGGAAGGATTCAATCAATCAATCCTTTTATTGTTTCCATAGAATAGTTTACAAGTATAGTGATCCAGAATAATCATAATCAACGACCATAAGTTTAGAAATTAAAACAGACAGATCACATGATTATTATAATAACGTTTGAGGGAAACAAAACAATTGCCCGGCTGTTTAATGGAGGATAGAAGCCACTGAGAAGCGCTATATATGTTCTTGAAATGAAATTCTTGAAATGAATGAATGAATGTAAGATTTCTTTTGTTTGTTAATATTTGAACAGAGAAGAACGTTCACTATCAGATGTCTTCGTTCAACGAATCCGTTGGACTTGGTCTACTCAAGACGGATGCCATCGAATTCGTCAAGTAGGTCATTAATTAATTAATTAATTAATTAATTAATTCGTTCGTTCATTCATTCATTCATTAGCTACCCATCTCTGATCAGAAGACTTGTTAGTTCTCGGCCAATGCTGGTACCAAGTTATACTGCATGACTACAGAGGCAAGTTTTGGAATTATTCATTCATTCATTCATTCATTCATTCATTCATATGAATTCTTATATAGCACCCCTTCAAGAAAACCACTCAGAGGCGCTCCCAACTTCGGCACGGCTAAAAAGAACAGTCCCAAGGTGAGAGAAAGAACATAGGAGAGAGGTACTGGTAAAGAGGGGAAGCTCCAAGGGAGGCCATTCCAAATCGAAGGGCCCACCACTGAGAAAGCGCTGTTCTGCCTAGTGGAAGTAGGGGCAAAAGAGACAAGTAGGAGACCCTGTTCAGATGAGCGGAGGGATCGAGAGCCCTTGGCACTGAGGACAGGGCAACAGAGCTCGCGAGGATAGGCAGGAGCGAGGCCTAGTAAGCAGCGCCAGACTAGGGCAGCTATCCTACACGCAATCCGCTGCTCATAGGGGAGCCAGTGGAGAACGTCGCGCATGTAAATAATTAGAGACATGGGGAGAGTTTGGGTTCGAGCTTCCTCCCCCGAGATGGTTACCGTGTAGGGGCTATGAGCAGTCCTTCACCCACAATTGCTCTGCGCTATCGATGGATGCTTGGTAATTAGATGATAGTACTTAATAATCTATGAGTAATAATAATCACTGCAGTTGAGCCTGTTCTATATGGATATGGTGTCGAGACGGCGAGTTTTAAGGCTTCATTTGATAAACCATTACCCGATTACAGCAATCCATTGGTTGGTTCCACGTGTGTGCGTGGACCCGCCACTGGTGACTATTCTAGCGTACTGTGCATTGTTTCTGCTAACTTAAGTAATATTTTCGTTCATAATGACACTAAACATCATAATAGGCTGGCACAGAGAGCGCCTCTGAGTATGCCTCTTGAAGAGGCGCTATATAAATGTTCATTTACATTATATTATGCATGCTTTTATTTGACTTTTCCAGCTACAATAAAAGGCAGCTCAGTCGAATCTACCCGAAAGGTGGCAGAGTGGACTCAAGCAATTACATGCCCCAGGTAAGATGGTAAGTAAGTAAGCAAGTAAGTAAGTAAGTATATTCTTTATTTATCCAACTGCATAACCGCACTTTGGTTTACATGAAATTACACATTATAAAGCATTCTTGTTAAAAACGTTTTTCTCATTAAGTTGTCAGCCTGTGGGACAATTCGGTCATGTGGTCTGGGACGCAGGGAATAGGGGAGTGTCTTTACAGGAGGGAGGAGCTGGTTCAGAACATGGCCGGGGTCCGCCAAGGCAGCAGTAAAGAGGTTCCTATCTGCCGTTCTATACAACTGTTCTAATGTTGGGTTACTCTCTGGAAGGTAGCGTAGTCGGACCAGACGGTCCATCACGGACTGTAGTCTATTGCGTTCCTGCTGCCCCGCAAAACCCCACCATGCCGGTGACGCGTATAACAAGCGGGACACAGTGGTCATTCGTACAACATCATGTAGCATTGGTCCTGCAAGACCATGTGTCGTCATGATGCGCAGAGCATACATCGACTGTCTAGCTTGGACACATATGCGTTTTATATGCATTTCAAAGTCAATATGTTCAGTCATGACCACCCCGAGGATTACCATGCTCTGGACCCTTGGGAGTCCTGGCACTTCCCCAGGGATTGCTTCCTGTCCCCCCCGCTCGCGTGGGCGGCGGATTAACATCTCTTGAGTTTTCTTTTGATTCAGGCTCAGGTTACATCTCGCAGCCCACTCCGTTACATGGTCCAGTTCGGCCCTGATCGTGTCGCTTCTTGAGGATGGTATTAACAAATAAGTATCATCAGCGTACTTAGCCAATCGATTGTGAGGGTGGACTGTTTTTAGTTTCGATATGGCCGTGATGAAATTCAGAGGCCCTAGGCCAGAGCCCTGCACAATGCTGGCGTTTATGTAAGCGATTGCTGAGATTAATCCATTATATTTAGTTACATGGTTTCGATCACACAGGAAAGCCACCACCTAGTTGTAGACACAATCCGGTATGGGCAACTCGGCCAGTTGCTCTGCGAGATAGGCGTGGCTGATCGTATCGAAAGCTTTGGTGATGTCAAGGGCAATCATGTGGATGTACTGATTATCTTTGAGGAGCTCCACGAGGTTATGTGTTAGGGCTATAAGAGCTGCGGTGGTGGATCCCGTTGGACGGAAGGCATATTGATCCGAAAATTGTTGATTTGTGTGTGGTTCTGTCAAAAAGGGATGAAAAAGCGGTGCGCTATGATTTTCTCCAGGAGACGGCAGAGGATAGACGTGACCGATATAGGACGGAAGTCAGCAGCCTCCACGGGATGGGATACCTTTGGCACCGGCGTTATAATGCTTGATTTCCACGGCGGCGGAACATAGGAGAAGAGGATAGAGATATTAAAGAGCTTTGTGATTGGTTGAGCTAGCATGTGAGCCACTCCTCTGAGTAGCCAGGCAGCCAGACCATCAGGGCCCGTTGCAGTATCGCCAACCGACGTGAGCAGCCTGTAGGTGGTAAATACGTCCACATACTCCGTTGTTTCGTCGACAACTGTTGATTTGAGTGAAGGAGCATATGAAGTATGAAGTATGAAGTATATGAAGTATATGAAGTATGAAGTATGCCATACTTCAGGCGTACAGGTAGGCTTATACAGGTAAAATAAGGGGTGACACTGAGATAGCAAGGAATGCATGTGAACAAGGTAGATAGTACACGTGTTACGCAAGCAAATGCATGAATGTATGTTGCATTGTATTGTATCAAGTACAGTTGTATTGTATCAAAAACAGGTTTTTGTATTGTATCAAGAACAGTTGCATTGTATCAAATAAGGTTTAATACTTTGTACTAGTACGTTAATAATTGTACATGTACTAGCTACTTATTATATGATTGCACTGTATTAGATAACCTCTGTTAACCATCTAGCAACAGACTATGTATATAGGTGGCCCTAACCAGCGGGACTCTGGTCCCTTCTGGGTTCCGTTTTGCAACCAACAGATCTTTGATCTTTGTACAACGAAATGTTACTTTGTCAATGTTTGGAGCAATAAATTGATGGTTATGGTTGTGGTTAAATGTAGCTGTAGTGTACCGAGGTGGATAACTAATCTACTCGAAAGTCAAGTGCAGGGCACCAGCTTATTCACGAGCGGCGATTGAGCATTGTATTGTATTGTACCAAATACAGTTGTATTATTGTATTGTAAACGCAGCCCTCTACATGATCTGTATTACCTTAGCAATTGTGACATTAGACAAGGACTGTGTTTATATTTTTCAGATCTTCTGGAATGCAGGCTGTCAGATGGTTGCTCTGAATTTCCAGACGCCAGATTTAGCAATGCAGCTCAACCAAGGCAAATATGAATACAACGGCAACTGCGGGTTTGTTTCTATTTTATTCTATTCTATTGTCAATCAATCAGCCGTTTATTGATTCAACAACAGGAGACTTACAGGATATAATCAACAATCAGTAATTTTAATCTGGTGATGCCGTCAACAGGACAGCCCTAAAGGATAAAATAATCCGCTACTACAGGGCTGCCCCTTTTCCACGTTACAGTTACAGATGGCTAGACGATTTTTATGATCAATACGATTACAGAAAATTAAACTTAAATCACATTGTTAGGACTAGACCATAGCCAAACAACAAAATAACAAGAAAAGATTGCAAGTCTATTTACGGACTTATAAAGTGCCTCTCACAGTACAACCTATTCAGAGGCGCTTCCAGTGCGAAGAACCCCTCGAAAAAAGTCTTAAGAGAACGGGCAGAAACAATCAGTGCCCCCAGATAACATCACAGCACGAGTTATCGCAGGAAGGTCATTCACAGCAAAGGGCCAACAGAGGCATAAGGCACGATGCTGTGCTGTGGCAGTCCGAGACCAAGGTACTAGAAGGTCATGACGGTCTAAAGAGCGGAGAGGACGTCCAGAGGTAGCTGAGATAGGCATCAGTCATTCATTTCTTTCTCGCATTTTACCACGTTGCATATTAAAGCTGGTTTCCGTGACATAGATTTCTGTTGACGGTGTATAAGTCTGTAGAGATTAGGATAACTGTGTTAATAGAAGCGCAGCCAAAGAATAAGTCAATCGATCATTCAGTCAATAAGTGAATTAATCAATCATTTAATGAATAAGTAAATTAATCGGTCGTTCAGTCAATAAGTCATTTGTTACTGTACTTTTACCACGTAGCTCTCTGTTGACGGTGCATAAGCCTCGAGAGATTACGACAACTGTGTTCGTAAGATTAATCAATCAGCCAATGAATAAGTCAATTAATCGATCAGTCAATCAGCAGGTCATTTAATAAATCATGTAATGAATCAATTGATTGATCGATCAGCTAATGAACAATTCAATTAATCGATCAGTCAGTCAATAAGTCAATTAATCGATCAGTCAGTCAATAAGTCAATTAATCGATCAGTCAGTCAATAAGTCAATAAAACAATCAGTTAATGAACAAGTCAATCGATCAGTCAGTTAATAAGTCAATAAATTAATCAGTCATCAAACAAATCAGTCAATAAGTCAATAAAATAATCAGTTAATGAACAAGTCAATCGATCAGTCAGTCAACAAGTCAATCAATCAATAATATAAGTCAATTAATCAATCAGTCAATAAGTCAAAAGATTCTGTATGTCATTTGCTTTCTTGTTTCGTCAGGTATCTCTTGAAGCCAGACTTCATGCGACGGCCAGACAAATGTTTCGACCCGTTTTCCGAGAGTCCGGTAGATGGCGTGATTGCTGCACACTGCTCCGTACAGGTCAGCTGACCATCCTACTTTTGTTACTTGACCAATTGGTAAGTGCACAGTCTTAGGACACACAGTCTTAGACGGTTGGGACCTTGAGCAAGTCCTTCACTCACAATTTCTCAACCATCGATGCTCTGTCGTATGGTTGTGTGTGCACTTCTGAACCTTGGAAGGAGGGCAATATCAAAATACAGTTGTATTGTATTGTATCAAATACAGTTATACAATACAACTGTAATTTGATAATGCCCTCCTTACAAAGTTCAGAAGTGCACATTGAATCTGGGCAACTATTAAGAGCCACAAGTGGACCAGAAATGGTAAGTTTTCAGTTTAGAGCGAGAGACAGTCTCGCTAAGAGAGTTGCGAACATGAGGATTTAGAGAGTTCCAGATGGAGGGACCGGCAACTGTGAATGAGCGCCGGCCAAAGACAAGACGTGTACCAGGAACAACATACTTTCCAGCAGATGCTGATCGAAGAGAGGAGCGACCTTTAACAGAGTTGCTAGGTGTGACCATGGAAGACAAGTAGGAAGGGAGATGATCTGCGAATGATGAACAGTTGCATTGTATTGTATCAATACGTGTCTACTGTATTGTATTGTATCAAACTCAGTTGTATTGTATTGTATATCTTTAGGTATTGTGTAGGACTGTAGGTGAACTGTGTCGTATGATGATGAACTATGCATTGTTTTGTACTGCAATCTGGATGTGGTCTTCTTTTTCCAGGTCATATCCGGTCAGTTAGGGAGTAGTGGTAGTAATTGGTGGTGGTGAGTTCTTATCGGACAGGAAGGTCGGAACTTACGTGGAGGTGGACATGTACGGACTTCCGACAGATACAATCCGGAAGGAGTTCCGCACAAGAACGGTTCCAAACAACGGATTGAATCCGGTTTACAATGAAGAACCGTTCGTCTTTAGAAAAGTGAGTCAATCGTTCAATGATCAGTTAGGGAATAGTGGTAGTAATTGGTGGTGGTGATGATGATGGCGGTGGTGGTTGTAGGAGTGGTTGTAGAGGTAGTGGCAGTAGTTGTAGTAGTAGTAGTGGTGGTGGTGGTGGTGGTAGTAGTAGTAGTAGTAGTAGTAGTAGTAGCAATAATGATAAGTTTACGATTATGAATGTGATTATGAATGTTATTAAAGAGGCAGAGAGACAGACAGGCAGAGACACAGAGAGACAGAGGGACACAGAGACACACAGGGAGAGACAGACAGACAGAGACAGAGGAGAGATACATTCACTATTAACGTTTGCATTGTAGGTTGTATTGCCTGACCTTGCTGTGTTCAGAATCGCCGTCTATGAAGAGACCGGAAGGCTGATCGGTCAACGGATCCTTCCCCTTGATGGACTACAGGCCGGTATGCCACGCCTTCTCTCTACAGTAGTAATAGTAATAGTAGTAGTAATAACAATACCGACAAAGACAATGGTAGTGGGAAATGGTTGCCAATTGGCTAGTATTATTGGCCATGCTGGAGTTGACTCTGAGTACTTTCTTTAAGGGGCGCATCATCATTACCATTATCTTCATTATTGTCATCACCACCACCACCACCACCACCACCATCATCATCATCATCATCCTCGACTTTGTCATGATTATCACTACCATCATCATCGTGATCATCATATAAATGTTCAATATGGATGAATGAATATCACGTTTTAGGCAATTATTTGGATGTTCCAAGAATAAAACGTTGAGTATCATTACCACTGGCATAAAAATATTTGCAATAAATTAATAAATCATGCAATATGACGCTTGCTCCTGTGCTAATAATCTCTTG
Organism: Aporrectodea caliginosa; assembly: GCA_020284085.1. NCBI lineage: Eukaryota > Metazoa > Annelida > Clitellata > Crassiclitellata > Lumbricidae > Aporrectodea > Aporrectodea caliginosa. The sequence goes on from JACEVL010000897.1 coordinate 372,717, forward strand.
TTTACAAGGGATCATATGTATCTCTGGGAAAAAGAAATAATCATGATATTAATAATTACTGCATCTGACACTAAACTGCTACTGATACCGAAGAAAACAATGCTGAGAACCTTTGAAAAATCTCTAGAATGCACTTCTGTCCCCCTGAATGATATCAAGTCATCATCATGACCATCACCATCATCATCACCATCAACATCATCATAAACACTACCACCACCATCATCATCATCGTCATCGTCGTCGTCGTCATCTTCACCACCATCATCAACATCAGCAACCATCGAAGAGCGCGTATCGTCAGCTGAAGACCGCCTCCTCCAGTCCATCATCTGGAATGAGATGCACGTCCTACGACGCTTCTTTCCGCCACCTGTGCTGCGACCCTACGCTCTCCGGCCTCGTGCACATGACTTTGTACTTCCTCCAAAAGACACTAAGAACTTTATACCTCGAGTTCTATACAAGCGAATTTTTAAGCCACCACGTTGACCCAAATCTTAAAAACTAACATTATTCCCTTTTTTCTGTATAGTACTCTTTATAGTACTCTTTGTGTATGTAAGTTGTGAAGCGGTGTGTCTTCCTGCTTGATAAATAAACGAATATATCATCATCATCATCACCATCATCATAATTTATTTAATGTATGTATTATCATAATTTATCATCATTATCCACACCAGGATGATGTAAACCACCACCACCACCACCACCACCACCATCATCATCATCATCAACATCATCATCATCATCATCATCATCATCATAATCATCATCATCATCATCAACTTTATCATGATTATCGCTACCTTCATCATTGTGATTATCATTATCATCGTCGTCGTAGTCATCATCATCAATACTATTGTTATGTCTGTTTGAATACGTTTACTCTTTGAAAAGCCGAATGAAGTAATGCTTATGAACTTTTGTTTACATTTGAAATTTCATAAATTTTCATTTCTAGGTTATCGACATATTTCCCTGCGCACTGAGGGCAATTTTCCGCTCTCGTTGCCAACCGTGTTTTGCCGAATTATCCTCAAGACTTATGTCCCAGAAGGCTTTGGAGGTAAGTCAAGGACTCACTGTGACCATGTTTCATTTTCAGTAGTTCACCAGTATTCAGGGGCGGCCCTGGCCGGGGGGTCCAGGGGTCCGGACCCCCAGCTGTCGTTCAGACCATTTATCCAATTTGTGTAAATCCGAATAGATTTTTTTTGGGGGGGGGTCTGGTTTCGCTGACAGCCTTGCAACTAATGTCATGAATTTGTAACTCTTTCCAATATATTAAATTAATATTATGATCATCACTATTTCTTAGGTCTACTCAAATTCTTTAAATTATATTTAACTTACTTACTAAACCTCTCTGCACTGCGTGCTTATGATTGGTACGTCATTGTCCGTGTGTACAGTGTTGACTCTTAGTGAAAATAACAATAATAATTATTTCTGCTGTAAGAGCTTCCATGGGTTCTGAAAGACTTGAAGATTTTGTACTTATTTCGTCTGAAAAAAACATTCTTGACGCTCTTGATCACCGCACGATAGTTGCTAAATTTGCCTTAAGCCCAAGAGGCTTGCCACTATAAGAGAGACAAAAACTTATAAGCAATAGTTAAATATCTTTTAAACTTGTCACGACACATATTGATGTTTGATGTTTTCTTCTGTTTCAATGTTTTAACTGGATGTTTACAAAATCAAATTAATTAAGATAAAATAGTAATTACATGTTTGCAAATTTTTGACCAAGTCAACGTAGCAACTAACAAATCAAGTTCATTTTTAAGCTATAAATGTTTGGTTCAGAGTGGCTGAAATGAGCTCCATATGGTAACATTATACTCCAAAAAGCGTTGGTGCCTCGCAAGTTAATTTCATTTCCGTGGACCCCCCCCACAACTGAAAACCCAGCGCCGCCCCTGCCAGTATTGCAGGTAGGGTAAGGTTACGTCATGTATGGTCGGTTAAGGTAAGATAAGGTCATGCCATCTAAGATAGGTTAAGGTAGAGTAATGAAATGTAATGCAATTGAATATTTATATAGCTCCCCTTCAAGATATCTACTCAGAGCTAACCTCTATGATGTTAAATGTCATTACGAAATAAATTCAAATAATATATTACATCAGTTGGTTGGTTAGTTGCTGTGTCGTCATTACAAAGATGATTACCGTCGCCCTCCTTCTTTCTCCAGGCCTGGGACTGGCACTGCCTGATTACTGAGAGTTAATTGATTACTTCCGGTTGTTTTCAGACTTCGTCGATGCACTGTCAGCGCCGATCCAGTTTATGTCAAAGGAGGAGAAGCGAGCTAAGCAGTTGGCGGAGATGGGGGTCGACGAGAACGACCTCAGCGAAATCGCAAGTACCTCGAAGAAGGCGGCAGTCGTCGAGACGGGGCCTCCGAATGGGAGGGCTTCGAACACCGCTGTTCCGCTGGCCGCTCAGAGATCAAACTCTATGTCGTCCACACTACAGAACGCCGTCGTCATCGAGAAAAAGAAAGGTACGGCAGCTGCTCCATCAACATGCCCATATGGAGTAGGACCCACATTCCCGTACCGGAGAGTCCATTTGGGTACCATCTAATGCCCATTCTTTCATTACGAGAATTTGCATAGCGCCTCTTCCATGGAACTATGGAATCTGAAATCTGATCTTCTGGCCCCATGGAAGTGCTGGCAGGGAGATCTGATCTACTGGTATAGCTTTGGGCCAGGGTTGGATGTAGCGGAATATTCTGTGCATTGTAACCAGAGGTTCGAATCTACCTTGAATCTACTGTGTAGCGACCATGGACAAGTTGCTCACCCACAATTGTCTGTGAGGAAGGCAACGGGAAATCACCTCATTTAACTCATTTTCGGGTGGCATAAAAGCCAATGGACCTGTCTTCGGGCAGAGAGCTCACCAAATAACTTTAACTTATCTTAACTTATCTTTTCTTACCTTACCTTACCTTCAATCAATCAATCAATCAATCAATCAATCATAGGTTTTATTGCAACCAATAACCATAACCATAACCATCATTTTATTGTAGCCAAACAGGTATCACACAGATGATAATTATTACATATACAAGTATTTCGAGTGGTTACAATAGGGGGACCAGAAGGGACCTTGGTCCCACTAGGTAGGGCCCCCTAATTAATTACCAATTTCAGTATTGGATGGCGATTAGTTAAACAATAACAGTTGCAATTTTACTTTGACATTATGTAAATATATACAACATAGGCAGCAGTCTGTGGTAACCGACCTCGACCCATTCATAAGTATGCAAACAAACTGACAATGTAACAGGGTAATGACACATTTCTAACCACATATTTTAGCATCAATCTTAGGTAGTTGACAGTCTGTGTTGACCGACCTCGACCCATTCATAAGTATGCAAACAAACTGACAATGTAACAGGGTAATGACACATTTCTAACCACATATTTTAGCATCAATCTTAGGTAGTTGACAGTCTGTGTTGACCGACCTCGACCCATTCATAAGTATGCAAACAAACTGACAATGTAACAGTAATGACACATTTCTAACCACATATTTTAGCATCAATCTTAGGTAGTTGACAGAATGTAACTAGCTTATCAACAAAAAGCAGTAAATAAATAACCAATAAATAACCTTACCTTACCAATTTTTCTGTGTTGCAGAGGAACTTGGCTTCGAACCCGTGACCGTGGACGTACTACGCGTCGACAAGCAGTTCATCAAACTGGTCAAGAAGCAACAGAAAGAGTTGGACGTCGTAAAGAAGCGTCACGTCAAAGATCGAGCTGCTCTCCAGAGACAGCACTGCATGATCTTCGACAAGATGGTCGCAGGACATGATCGCGAGAAAGTCCAACACGAAAAGTCACTGGAACGCGCCATCAAGAAGAAAGGGTACGTTGGGAAATCCCCTTGATGTGGCGCTATATGAATTCAGTTAACCATCTCCCATTTTATGGTTTATGGTAACAGTGGCGTAACGAAGGGGGCAGAGGGGCAGCCGCCCCGGGCGCAGCAGCACCAGAGGGCCGCTCGAACGCGCCATCAAGAAAAGGTACTATAGGCTACGATGGAAATCTCCCTCGATCTGGTGCTACCCTTAACTGACTCCCTATTCAACAGTTCAAACCCCTTGCACTCATGCGTAACTGCCTTGTTCGGGTGGCCCCATCCTACCTGAGGTCTTTTTGCACCTTTGTCTCCTCCTTACCTGCGAGGGCCTCTTTGCGATCTTGGACTCGTGGCCTTATGGTTGTCCCGCGAATGCGCTCTGCTACGGCCCACTATAGGTGCTTTGCCCGTGTTGTCCCATCAGCTTGGAACTCTCTTCCCCAGTCTCTTCTCCTCGAGTTACTAGCCCTCTCACCTTCCCAGTTCCGGAGGCGCATTACGACTTTCTTGTTCGCTGACGCAGGCACTGACGCAGATCGAGAGCGCTGCTGATTTCTGAGCAGCGCTATATAAATGTTCGGTTACAATTACAATATATAAATTCAGTTAGCCATCTCCCCCTTCTTTGCTATATATTTTTATCAATCATATAAGTCTTGCCATTTAATTGGAAATCTCCCTTGATATAGTCTAATCTCCTGAGTCTTGCTATAACGTCTCTATGAGTAAAACAAATCAGAGGCACTCTCTGCGCTAACCTATGTGTTAAACGTAGTCTAGAATATTACATCAGTTAGCGAAAAAATGCATAGTAAACTAGAAGAGTTGCATGCAGTGTCATATCAATCTGTGCTATGCTATACTATAATGTGTTCTTGATTTCAGGGAGAAGAACTGCAATGACATAAAATGCGAAACCGAAGACAAGGTTCAGTCCCTCGTTAGCGGACACAAGGTCAAGGTCAGGGGTCATTTGTGTTCAACATTTTAACCATACATACATATCGAACATTTGTATAGCGCCCTTTCAAGGAAACTAATCAGAGGCGCTCCCGACTCCAGCACGGCCAAAAAGAACGGTTTTAAGGTGAGAAAAGAACGTGGGAGAGAAGGTCCTAGGAAAGAGACGAAGCTCTAGAGGAAGGCCATTCCAGGTCGAGGGGCCTCCCCACATACTATTGTTATTATTATGGGTAGATTAAATTGGCTGCATTCAGATTGGGTTCGATTTTTGGACTGTTAAATTAGGCGAATCTGACCAGAGGAAACGTATAGTAGATGGATTAGGTGTGATCAAATCAGTTTAAAGTTTAAACCAAATTTTATTATATTGTATTTGGCCGTTTCTATAGCGTTTCTCCCAGTATAGCCCATTCAGAAGTGCCCCAGTGCGAGAAACCCCAAGAAAAAGGCTGGTATTGAATTCTATTTACGGATTTCTAAAGCGCCTCTCACAGTACAACCTAATTAGAGGCGCCACAAGTGCGAAAAGCCCCGCGAGAAAAGAAGTCTTAAGAGTACGGGCGAAACAGACGTATCCCCAGTTAATATCATATAGCGAGTAGTAGATGGAAGTTCGTTCCAGAGCAAAGGGTCCACAGACGGTATGGTATGTGAGCTGGTATAGATTAGATTACCATTATATACAAAGACTTTTTAAACCGGAAGTGATCGAACCTCAAGGTCTATGTGGGGCACGATAGCCAATAAATAAAGCGCTTCCCTGTGATTCAGAGAGTGCTTTGGGCGTTTGTAGGTTCGTGAGCTGGTCAGTGACCAGACGAAGGAATGGTCAGCCATGGTGTTTGGTCAGATGACAGAGGAGCATGAATTGCTCAAGACTCACGTTCTTCAGCAGAGCGAGTCGCTCAAGAAGCTCATGGAGGAGTTGCAGAGCGTGCAAGTCAAAGACCTTCAACTGCGACAAGAAAGGCAAGGGAGCATTCCAGATGCTCACTGCTCAATCGTTCACGCGATGTTTGCTCATGTAGCTGGTGTTGGTGTTTCTGTCAAACAATCACTCAGTCTCTCACTCGTTCACTCACTGATTGAGTCAGTTAATCATTCAGTGAATCTGTCAGATGACTAATACACTGATAGTTTATTTAGACTGAGTTTTGAGCAATCAGTTAGTCGCTCAATATGTCAGTCAGTCATTCAATTAATATGTCAGTTAGTCACACAGTCTGTCAGTCAGACATTCAATATGTCAGTCAGTCACTCAATCTGTCAGTCAGACATTCAATTTGTCAGTCAGTTAGTCTTTCAATCTGTCAATCAGTCAATCTGTCAGCCAGTCACTCAATCTATCAGTCACTCAATCTGTCAGTCAGTCACATAATCTGTCAGTCAGTCACACAATCTGTCAGATAGTCACACAGTCTGTCAGTCAGCCGGTCAATCTGTCAGTCAGTCAGTCAATCTGTCAGTCAGTCAGTCAATCTGTCTTTGAGTCAGTGAGTAACTCAGTCTTTATTTTAATTTTAGGTGGTTAGATAGCTATCTGGACCCTTAAAAAAGCCTTTGAAATGGCATTCAGTATCATTAACAGTTAGAAAGTACATCCGTTAGCGGACTATGTTCATATAACTGGAAGAGTTTCACATATTCACTCTTTATTTGGCAAAATCTTCCTTTCTATTTTTCGTTCAGTTGCAAAATGAATTTATTTTTTCAATTTTCATTTATTTTCAATATATTTACGTGCAGAGAGAACAAGGAACTGAAAGGTCGTCAGGCAAAGCAGTCAATGGAGTCTGTCAAGTCCGTTACCTGTGATAAAACCATCAAAAACAAAGCGGAACGAGACAGGTAGACCTATGCTCCTTGGTTTGCCTCACTCAGTCTAATAAGGTTGACACTATGCTATATTGCTTGACCTCATAAATGTTTCGTCAGACCTTGTAAGGTATTTCGTGACCTCACAATGTATTTCCTGACCTCATCATGTATTGTGTGACCTCATAATGTATTGCATGACCTCACAATCTATTGCTTGACCTCACAATGTATTGCCTGACCTCACAGTGTTTTACATGACCTCACAATGTACTGCCTGACCTCACAATGTATTCCCTGACCTCACAATGTATTGCCTGACCTCATAATGTTTTGCATAACCTCATAATGCATTGCATGGCCTCCTGATGCTTTACCTGACCTCATTATGTATTTCCTGACCTCACAATGTATCGCCTGACCAAACAATGTATTTCCTGACCTTATAATGTAGGCCTGACCTCACAATGTATTTCCTGACCTCACAATGTATTTCCTGACCTCACAGTGTTTTACCTGACCTTATAATGAATGACCTGACCCTATAAGCGAGCAATTGTTCTGAACGTGTAGGCGGATACGAGAACTGAACGAGAACAATACGAAGAAGTTCATTGACGAACGCAAGCGCCAGGCAATAATCCAGCTCCGACAGATGGAGCAGCTGGTAAAACAGCACCAGGAGCAGATGGAGAAACTGACGCAGGAGATGAATGCGGTAAGGGAGTCATCATATTTCAACTGGGCTCCAACAGATGTATGTATGTACGTATGTAGCAGTTTGTGTATGTGCATGTATGTATGTGTATGTATACCCAATTTTTTGTTCTTGTCATAGTTAAGACTTCGATGCATGTGTAATTAGAAAGACGACTGTTCTTCGTCGCCATCTGTACTGCCTTTAATTTGGTGACCCTATTCAAGCGGAACTCTGTTCCTTCTGGGTCTACCGGTTGTTTCTCAATACCCATGTCAATGTTTCATGTCTGTATTTTTTTCTTTTGCTGATTTTTTTGGGATTCAATAAACGAAGAATGAATGAATGAATGAATGAATGAATACTTGGATCATATAACACATCCAGATATAAATCAATCAATCAATCTTATATTGAAACCATCAATCAAGATATATACAATAATAGATTTCACATATCAAGATGGCAACAAGGAAGCTCGTTAAAGGATGAAGATCCCACTAGCAGGGACACCTATTTGCTAGGCCTTAATTTAACATAGTGGCAGGGCGGTTTACAAGGTACATCAAGTAGCGAATACGTGGATCATATAACACATGTCCAGATACTTGTGTGCATGTATGTGTGTGTATGTATGTATGTATGTGTGTATGTACGTATGTACGTATGTACGTATGTACGTATGTACGTATGTATGTACGTATGTATGTATGTATGTATGTACGTATGCACGTATGTATGTACGTATGTACGTATGTACGTACGTATGCACGTATGTACTATGTACGTATGTATGTACATATGTAATGTATGTATGTATGTATGTATGTATGTATGTATGTATGTATGTACGTAGGTAATGTATGTATGTACGTATGCATGTATGCACGTATGTACGTATGTACGTATGTACGTATGTACGTATGTAATGTATGTATGTATGTATGTATGTATGTATGTATGTATGTATGTATGTATGTATGTATGTATGTATGTATGTATGTATGTATGTATGTATGTACTATGTACGTAATGTATGTATGTATGTGAGTTTAGTAGAATGAACAGAGAAATCGATTCGGTTAATAACTATTTTATTTTCAAAAATATTTGACAGGAAGTCGAGTTGGCTGAGATGTGCTTCGAAGAAGCAAAGCTGGCTGCAAAACCGGAAACAGTCATCTAGACAGGTTAGAATTTCAAAATCTAATCTAATGACTTCTATAACATTATTAACAAATCAAGTCACTTCCAGTGAAACCATAGTCAAGAATTATGTAAACTCTGCATCAGAAGATATATGTATGTATGTATGTATGTATGTATGTATGCGTGTGTATGTGTGGATGTAGGTATGTTTAATGGGTATGTATGCGTGTGTTTGTACTATGTATGTACGTATGTATGTATCTATATGTATGTGTATATTCATTCATTCATTCTGTTAATTTATATAGCGCCGAGTCAAGAAACCTGCGACTCTCAAACCCGCTTCCTTCTGCTCTTCGTGCCAGTGTGCTACCACTCCCCTATGATCCCGAGTTACGTAGTAAGTGCATTTTAAACTGTTGTTTAAAAGCATGAAAAGCTTTAGTCTCCACTCTCCAGTATATTGCTGGCGTGTCTCCTCGCTCTCCTGCTTTCCTGGGTCTAATCAGGAGACTAAAGCTCCTGATTAGACCCAGGAAAGCAGGAGAGTGAGGAGACACGCTAGCTATATACTGGAGAGTGGAGACTTTACGAACTGCAGAATCGAGCCTTTCTGTGGTGGGCCCAGTGGTCTGGAACGGGCTCCCCCGGAGCTACTCCTGCTCCCTGGGACTGTTACTGAAGTATTTCTTTATTACACTTGAAGCTTTGGGTGTGCTGGAGTCGGGAGCGCCTCTGAGTAGTCCCCTTGCAGGGGCACTATATAAATTTACGAATGAATGAATGATTATGATGATTGCACGTACCCAATTGTTTCTAACAGGTTTTTGGCTTGTGTTTTTTTTTATCAGGGGCACAGCAACGGTGGATTTGGCTCTGGTCATGCACCATCATTTTCCTCTCGTTCCTGTGGCTCAGTCTCAGCGTCGCTGCCACACGGCGAGTTCTTCATCATCGCGTCGTCATCATCAACACCCAGCCCTTCAGCATAGATTTCGTTGTCCGAGGCAGTTTCATCTTCCCCCCCCCCCCGGCCGCTAAAGGGTCTGGCCCCTCGTCACTTTTTTTGCCCGACTCAGGGCACCGTGTCAACCTGTATAGCGGACGGCGATCGGGCGGTGGGACCTTAAGAGATGACGCATAAATTTCTGAATTTAATCTGATCTGTGCAGTGGCGGCGCCAGGGGGAATAGGGGGCTTAGCCCCTGACTGCGGCTCAGCCCCCCCCCCCCCGCCGAAAAAGTCGAAAATCACTGCAAATCACAGGGAGGAGGGGACAAAAGGGAAGGGCTTGGAGCTTTAGCCCCCCCAAACCTGAAATCCTGGCGCCTCCACTGAATCTGTGAATGTAAATGTTTTTTACAGAGGCGCGTTTACAGAAAACAAGGCCCTAGGCGCAAACATTTCTGGGGACCTTCTGAACTTGTGGACTGAGAGTCTGGTGGTGTTTAGCCTATCATGTGCAAAACCGACGAAGTTGAACTTGAAGCCGTTTTTGTGAGTGTTATTTAATGACACTGTAATTATGATTAGTTATAGTTATAGAAGCTATTTTCAAGGACTATGAAGTCTTGATTTTAATTTGAAAACCGCGAGAATATTTATAAGTGTACAGTACTCGTTTGCTGCAATGCAGCGCAGCAATGCTATATTATATAATATAAAAAATGTTTAAAAAAAATTAATTCTGTGAAATTGAATCGGTGTTACTTTTTTTAACAACTAGTCACAAACATAAATAGTAAAATGTTTGAAAAAATGGAATCGGTGTTACTTTTTAACAATTAGTCACAAACAGTGTAACAGAGCTAGAAGAGAGCGTTTAACCCTAGGTTCATAGCCCTAACCTATTATTACTGCTTAGCAATACTAATAAAAGTTGTAAACACTAAAAAATGACGGCATCATCAGAATAAAACTTTCAGCACATAAATAAACTTCAGCAGACGGCCGTTGCGACTTTTTTTGCTAACACGTTTGATGTTATTTTTCACATTAATGAATTATTAGCCCAAATTAACAAAACAATAAGAAATTACAATAATGTACTATTAAGTGAATGCTAAACTGCAAAAAATCGAAACTAGGTTATATTTAAAACAATTCAAAATTCAAAAATGTTATTTTTTTATAATTGAAGAAAATATTTTCATTCATTTGGGGGCTCTCCGAGATTTGGTAGTCCAAGGAGCGCGCCTAGTGCGCCTATGCGTAAACGCGCCTCTGTTTTTTATATAGCGACCGTATGGCCACGACCCTGCTCATTTTTTCAATGAATTGGTCGGGTGAGACCTTCGTCACCGCTTGTCAGTTTGAAAGGACGCCACGCCATTTAAGGTCCCTGTGTTCGAACTGTGCTAGTACCTAGTTGTGTGTTCAATTAGGGAGTAGCAGATTAGCCAAGTTCTTATCTAAGAGAAACTTGAGCAAATTATAGAACAAATGGTTGTCTCACATAGTAATGAAAACCTGACGACTTGTGACTTTGAAGTTCTGTCAGCGTGAACTTATCGATTGTTCTTGGTTTGGTTTTGATCAAATTACAACTTAGCAACTATAGGTAACTAATATCTTGTATTAACTAACATTAGCAACCATAGGTAACTAACTAATATCTTGTATTAAGTAATAATCAATAAGTAATAATTTCAAGTGCTCTGGTGCTAACATAGTTTTGTAGCAACATCTTATAGCCTATAGGCTACCGAAAATTTCAGAGATATCCATATGTTGAGTAAATTTCGATCTGGTCACATCATGCCTGTTACAGAAATGACCAACGTGACTGTAACACTATGTCATCATTTTCTGGTAAAGTAATGCAACAAGTTAAAAGCAGTTCAAGCAGTTATTTTTGAAGTAATTAGAAAAGCCGATAGGTTAGGGTGCTCGCCGTGCACTGTGGAGGGTATTGATTCGATCCTTCTCCCCTGAGAAAGTTACTGTGTTACTGTGTAGGGATCTTGAGCAAGTCCCTCATTCACAATTGCTCAGCACTATCAATTGGTACTACGTCATTAGATTTTGGGATTTAATAAATGATTTAATAAACTTTAATAATAATAAAATGACAATAATACTTGTTTAAAGCAGAAACGCAAATTAGTCATTAACTGAAGACTGAAGTCAATAATTGAATCTGAGGTGGCATTCTGCAACAAGGCTGTTAATTTCATTTACAGTCATGAACTATATATTATATAAGTCTTATATTTACATATATATCTGTTGTGTTATATATTATTTAATATAATTTATTTAACCTAATTTATATTATATTATTAAATATATAACTTTAGTTAGCAGACACTCTGTAAGCACCAGGATTTAAAACTTTTCAACCAAAGAATGGATTTAAAAGTTCTCAACCAAAGAAGTCTTAAACTTGGATATATATCTTTAATATTTATATTATATAATTTGTATAATATATCATAATTTATTAACACATGTACAAAGACTCTAAGATTTATCTTTGGCTGGTTTGTAGTGTAATAGTTATTTAATTGCCGTATTTTGGAGAGTTTGCCTGTATATATGTACGTCGATCGAGAGGAAACCAACTGTATGGCGAGTCATGTGATTATAACAGCGTGATAGTCTACTATAGGTTTATGTCTAGGCTCTGTATTTTTAGGGCGCAGTGCATATCATGTCTTGGCAATGTTCTTGCAGCATTTACATGTACTAGTGTGTTCCATTCATTCATCCAGAACATTATAAGGCTATCCTTCAAAAGGCGCTACCTACCCAGCCAAGTTCGAAAGGTCAAAATGTTCTGATGGTCTCCAGCATGGGCGTAGTTAGGGGTGGTTTTACAGGTTCACCGAAATAAATGCATTACTGTTGTTAAAAACTAAAAATGTAGAAACATACGACAATTTTCAATGGAAACCCCCGAAAACTTAAACCCCTCCTAAATGTTTTCCTGGCTAAGCCCCTCTGGTCTCCAGTTTCCTTACCCATTGGAGAAACACACTCTAAAGTTGATAGGTCAGAAAAAGTATTGATGTAGGCATCATATGATTAGGTCTGTTTTAATTCCCCATAGGCTTAATTACGTATGGAACAGGAACGTGCCTCCCAATACACGTTTTAGGTTCAGAAACACCCACGTTTTATATCTTTCTTCCCCAACATTTGAGAATGTTTTCAATTCTTTTAGTAAAGACAGGTGCGCTATGGAATAAAGATGCCACGGAAATAACAGCGGGGCATTAATTCACAGGAACCGAGGGAAAGCTGTGTTGAGAAAACGCCCCCACGGCCGTCCTTACATGACAAAGCGGGACACACTAGCCGATAGGTTAGAGCGCTCACTTTGTAATGCGAAAAGTATGGTTTGAGCCTCTCCCTGAGACGGTTACTGTGTAGAGATATTGAACAAAGTCCTTCACTCACAATTGCTCAGCACAATCGGTTATGATGGGTCTTTAGATACTGGCGCTTAATAATGATAAATATTATTATTATAATAGTTATAGTAATGATAATGATAATGATAATGATAATGATAATGAAAATAATAATAATAATAATAATAATAATAATAATAATAATAATAATAATAATAATAATAATAATAATAAGCTCTCTACCCAATGCAGGGCCTTTCCAGACTATTTTCTACAATAAAAAAATAATAATAAAATGGGGAAAACAATTGTCTCAATGTTCAGGGCATGCAAAATGGCCTTTTGATGACTTGTGCAATATTTAATTAAATGTCCGCTGAGCGTTTATGTGCAACATGAAACTTGTAATTTTTGTGGAAAATTGCAATCTCGATGAACGTATGAGTTTTGTACAGATTTTGAGCAGTTAAAAGTGTATTTAGTAATTAACTGATTATAATTATTGTTAATTCATACCTTGGCTGGCGTTGGAGTTCTTTCAAGGAAAGGACAATCGTTCGCTGTTGTAAGTCGTTCTTGAAAGACCATTGTCTGAAAGAACAATAAGGTTGTTGAGATAACAGGTAAAAAGAAAGGGAAGAAATTACGGTGAGGAAGACTGTGGAGAAATAGGTGTTAAGGAAGGAGGTGGAAGATTGGAAGTGCCCTGCCAGTATGGAGCCAAAACAGGACCCATTCCCTCAGATGGGACCTATGTAGAGTCCATACGGCTCCATCTACATGTAATGCCCTATTGAAATTCTGGCAGGGTGGATAGCGCCTTTATTTTCTGTGAGAATCTTGAATAGAGGAGAGAAGGTAAAGTGTAATAAGATGGGTGCCCGAAGGAGGATACAGTGTAATAACTGTAATATGATGGGTGGCTTAAAGAGGGTACAGTGCAATATGAAGGTGCCATAAAGAGGGTTTGTATTATATGATTGGTACCCTCAAGAGGGTACACTGTAATATGAAGGTACCCTAAAGAGGATTTTGTATTATATGATGGGTACCCTAAAGAGGGCACAGAATTATGTACTATTACGGGTGCACTAAAGAGGATATACTGTATTATGATGGGTGCCCCTTTTTTATCAGAATCTAGAAGGGGATAGTGCGAAAACTGATTCCATAGTATCATTGACATTCAACAGAGTGCTAAGTGTATCTATTCTTCGTGACCACGGTATAACTGGGAGGAGGACAATAGAAGGTAGATTTATACCGCCTTTAAAAGAATCTCATGTTACAAACAATTCTTTGAGGACAACAGTTGAGTTGGTGTTTGGTAAAATATCCTACCTGGTGCGAGACGTTGCCTAATGTTTGTTGTCTTCTTCTAAACCTCAGCTAAGTAACTGAAAAGATTTTTGGGTCAAGAAACTAAAGTACATCATGGTTCGACAGTTGTCTTCAGTACAAGTTATCAACGATATTAGATTTTGAGCTGCATTCTTGTACTTTGGTAAACTGTACAATTTTCAACCCAACCCCCAGCTCTTTTTTGGTAACCAAAATACTGCCTAATGTTACTTCAGTTACCTGAAAAGGTTGCTCTGTCATTCGCATGTGTAAAAGCTGTAAATAGTCAGTGTCCAGAACTGTTACTGTATATTTGTTACGACATTTTACAGACTCCAATTCTAGTTTCTTACAGATGACAGTGTTTCGTGTAAATCACAGTCGAGTTGCCATGTAAACAACGTTGATATTCAATAACAGGTTTAGCTAAACAACTTTGATATGTATTAAAAGAGTTAGCCAAACAACTTTGATATAATATTAACAGGTTTAGCGGTTTCCTTTAATCGAGTCTTGACTCTTTTTCTCAATAATTTATTGTTCAGTTCGCAAGGTGGCGTTAGTGGTACAGAGATCTACGAATGTTTCTGTTGCCCCCGTGGTACTTTGATCCCTAGACCTATCGGAGTAGACGGACAATGCACCTTGAATTAGGAAGACACTCTCTGTGTGGCTTTGTATGTCTGTCTTTGCCTGGTTGTCCTTTTGTCTATGTGTCTCTGTCTGTCTGTGTGTCTATGTTTCTATCTTTCTGTTCATGTCTGTCTGTTTCTGTCTGTCTTTCTATCTATATCAGTCTTTGTGTCTTTCTCTGTCTCCGTTTCTGTCTGTCTGTCTGTGTCTGTGCCTCTGTCTCTCTCTCTCCATGTCTGTCTGTCTCTGTCTCAGTCTGTCCGTCTTTCTGTCTATGTCTGTCTTTGTTTCTGTCTATATGTCTGTTTGTCTGTCTGTCTGTGTTTCTGTCTGTCTGTGTTTCTGTCTGTCTGACTATCTGTCTGTCTGTCTCCCTCTCTGCTCGCGTTTCCGTTAATTATCCAGAATCGAGAACCACTTCCCGCGAAAGAGATTGAAGAGAAAAACATTTTTGGCTCTTCTTCATTTGGCTCTTCATCTGGGACCAAACAGGCCAACGATGACTAAGAGAACCAACGAGAGACAGACAGACAGACAGACAGACAGACTGGTAGTCAGACAACACACGGACATACCGAGACCATCGAGTGGACAAACAGGCAGAAGAGAGACAGATGAAATATACAGATATAGAGAGAGACAGAGACAGAGAGCAGAGAGAAAGAGAGACAGAAGGAGAGAGAGACAGAGACAGAGACAGAGACAGAGAGAGAGAGAGAGAGAGAGAAAGAAAGAAAGAGAGAGACAGAGAGGGAGAGAGAGACATAGAACAAGACAGAGACAGAGGACGAGAGAGACAGACAAATACAGAGATAGAGACAGAAGATGAAGGAGACAGACAGAGACAACAGAACCAATGAGACCATAAAAATAGTGCGGAACCAATGAGACCATAAAAAATAATGCGATAGACAGACAGAATGATATAGAGAGAGTCAGAGAAGCAGGCAGAGACGCAAAAGGAAAGCCAGAAGGAGAATTAGACAAACAGAATGAGCGCTAGAAATACTGACAGACAAAAAGAGACTGAAAGACAGACAGACAGAGATGAATAGGAACGGGACAAGAATACAAACGAAAACGATTTGATGCGAAAGGTGATGGGGAGGAGGCAGGAAGAGGAGGAGGAGGAAGAGAAACAGGAGGATGGAGAGAAAGAGGAAAGGACGGAAGCGCAAGAGGACAGAGAGGAGGAAAAGTAGAAGTGGAAAAAAGGAAGAGGGAAAGGAGGAGGAAGAGGAAGAGGAAAAAGAGGAGGAGAGAGAGAAAAAGAAGGAAGAGGAAAACGAGGAAGAGGGAAAAGGAGGAGTAAGAGGGAAAGAGGAGGAGGAAAGTATGAGGAGGAAGAGGAAGAGGGAAAAGAAGGAGTAAGAGGAAAAGAGGAGGAGGAAAGCAGGAGGAAAAAGAGGAAAAAGAGGAAGAGGGAAGTGAGGAAGAAGAGGAAGAGGGAAAAGGGTGAGGAAGAGGAGGAGCTATTAGCTCATGCTGATTGTTTTTTGGTCATCTGAGACTAAAACGAAACAAAACGGCCATTAGCACCTGTCCACAGGACTGCATCAGCATTAACAGCCGTAGCCATCGCCCCAGAGGAGGAGGGGGAGGACGAAGAGGAAGAGGAGGATGGAGAGGAGGAGGAGAAGGAGGAGGAGGAGGACGACGACGAAGAGGAAGAGGAGGAGGGAGAGGAGGACGAGGACGAGGACGAGGAGGAGGAAGAGGAGCAAGAGGAGGAGCAGGAGCAGGAGAGGCAGGAGCAGGAGAAGGAGGAAGATGAGGAGGAACTGGAGGAGGAAGAGGGGAGGAGTAGGAGGAAGAGGAGGAAGAGGAGGAACAGGAGGAACAGGAGCAGCAGGGGAGGAGCAGGAGGAGCAGGGGAGGAGCAGGAGGAAGAGGAAGACGAGGAGGAAGAAGACGAGGAGGAGGAAGAGGAAGGGGAGGAGGAAGGAAGAGTAGGAGGAGGAAGATGAGAATGAAGAGGAAGAGGAGGAGAAAGAGGAGGAGGTTTTCTAATCAATGGCAATACCAATAGTATCCAGTAGTATCTGCAGCAGCTCATAAATACATCATCAGCATGTACGTTTGGGAGTAACAATTCCGCATAGAACACACTCTCTGTCTCCGTGTCTGCCCTTCTGGTTCTCTGTCTCGGTCTCTGTCTCCGTGTCTGCCCTTCTGGTTCTCTGTCTCGGTCTCTGTCTCTCTGTGTCTGCTCTTCTGGTTCTCTGTCTCTGTCTCTGTCTGTCGTGGTCAGTCTGCTCATTCCTGTCCGGTCGCTGGTCAAGCACTGCGTCCGTTAGACGATCGCCACCCATCGCTTGGCTCGTCATTAATTCATCGATTAGTCAGAGGACGTTCGGTTGCTGAGGAGGATGACGAAGAGGAGGAGGAGGAGGAAGAGAAGGAGGAAGAGGAGGAAGAGAAGGAGGTGGAAGAAGAGAAGGATGTGGAAGAAGTGAAGGAGGGAGAAGAAATCGCGGGAGAATAGGAGAAGGAAGAAGGAGGAAGGAGGAAGAAGGAGGAAGAAGGGGAGATGGAGGTATAAGGGAAGAAGGAAGGAGAGAAGGAAGAGGAGGAGGAAGAGAAAGAGGAAGAGGGGAGGAGGAAGGAGGAGGAAGGAGAGGAGAAAGAAGAGGATAAGGAATATGAAATTGAGGAGGGAGGGAGGGAAAGAGGAGGAGGAGGAAGAAGAGGAGGAAAAAGGAGATAAGGGAAGCGTATTAGAAGGCGGATAAGGAAATGGAGGAAGGGATGGAATGGAAGAAACAAAGGAGGAGGAGTTGGAAGAAGGGGTGGAAGAGAAGAAAGAAAGGAGGAAATGGAGTAAGGGATGAATAGAAGAAAAAGGAGTTGGACGAGAAAATGGAGAAAGAAATCGAAGAGAATGAAAAGGAAGAGGAGGAGAAGGAAGTGGAGGAAGAGACGGAAGAGAAAAAAGCAGAAGCAGATCACTAATTCTTGCACGCCGGGTATTAGTTGCCGCTGCAGCCGCTTGAGTGGCTGATGACAGCGCGCGGTCACAGTGCTTCAGGCACCGTTGCGATAGAAGACACCTGGACTCCATGCATACAGCAGAGCTCTACACCTTTTAACAGTCGACATAGGCAGTCTACCTGTGCGTTTAATACACGTCAAAAAGGATTGGCACCGACTCTTTAATCTCTCGGTATAGGCCTACCTGTTGGATGCGCGTTCATGAAACTGATTGCCGTGAAAAAGAAGCCGTTTTCAATAGGCCAGATCTCTTG
This sequence comes from Aporrectodea caliginosa, assembly GCA_020284085.1. NCBI lineage: Eukaryota > Metazoa > Annelida > Clitellata > Crassiclitellata > Lumbricidae > Aporrectodea > Aporrectodea caliginosa. The sequence goes on from JACEVL010000897.1 coordinate 390,824, forward strand.
ACGCTGCAACAGGTAAGGGCTGATGAACCTTCTAAAGTTTCTTCTGAGGGACTCGTTAATAATTATTGCGTGTTATAATTATAGGGCCGGTGTCCCGAGATATTCTATCACCCCTAAAGCATATCCCCCGGATGGAATAAACCGGTTGAGTATCCAGAGGGATAAACCATTCTATCCTCCATCGTCATACGCATCACGATAGCCAAGACGAAAATCCAGTCAAAATCACCAAAAACGAAGTAAATTAATTTCAGGTCGACGTACAAACTAAAGATACGCAACTTAAAATATTTTATGTGTACAATAAATCCAAACAGTACGATTGAACACACTTAGAAACCGCCAAAAATGCAAACTAAACCGAATAGGGCCTACTCCATTTCGCTAAGGGGGATACTCATGTATGGGGATACTCTATTTCGTGACACCGGCTTTAGTCTTAATTACGGTGTTACTGAATCTTGATCCGGAAAATCGGTTTGCGTCGGATTCGGCACAAGACCGATTAATCTGAATCGTAGCAACCCAGAACTACCGATCGAAATACAAAAAGAAGTAGTATTTTTGACCAAAAACAATTTCTTTTTTCATTAATACAAAATAGTAACCTGTTTTGGCTGCCTCCTGCGGTAATCTTTAATCTTTACAACTGAACGTCCGTGTAAAATAATGAAATTGTGAGTCGACGCATCAACGAAATGTGATTGCGGAGTAAAAAAAAAAACAGTGCTTAGAACCAAATAGATATAAATATTGCCGATTAATCGGATCGAATCCGGATTCGGCAAAACAAGCAGGCCAAATATCCGGATAGCAACTATCATTTAATTGTAAAGCAAGCGTAGCGCAAATGTAGTGTCATTATTATAAATGTGATGCAAGTGCAAGTGTGAAGAAATGCTTTGTGGATATAACGTGGCTTAACGTCGTAAAAGCTACTGGGGGACTTGATTCGATTTAGTGCCGGTAATTAAATAAGCTGCTCTCCCCAGTGGCGTAACGAAGGAGGGGCAGAGGGGGCAGCCGCCCCCGGGCGAAGCACCAGAGGGGCGCCAAATGAGCTTTCAGTGGTACACAGGACTATGACAAGTAAAAAAATGTTAAAATGGGGCGCAGTCATTAACCCTTGCCCCTGGGCGTTGAAACCCTTCGTTACGCCACTGGGTCTCCCTCTCCCTGACGCGGCTTTTGTGTGGCGCAGAGAAATTTCGAAATTTACATTACATCACATTATGTCACTACAAAAGCAATGTAACGCAATCGTGCATTTATATAGCGCGATATATAAACCGCGAGCTATACTTGAGAAAAACGAGAAAAACTGGAGACTCACATCATCCAATCAAGTGGCTATTAACCGCAGTCTGCCTAACCCCCACCCTAACCCCAACAGAGGGGTGGAGGGTAAGCCGGCTACGAGACGGACACGACGGTCAGTTGTCCAGTTGGCCGACTGACCAAAAACGAAAGCACTGGTCAGCTCTCGGAAGGGATTTGGCGCGAATCCCCCGGTCCATTTGTATTGAGCAGACGTCCAACGGAGGAGTCCTTAGCTATGACCGGATCCTGGCAGTACCACCTGCTACACCACTTGATCAGAGTTTATGCAAGGGACATGGCAGGAGTGGACTCCCAATGGATATGCCTCTGTGTCTTGCTCTTGCTCTATCTCCGTCTCTATCTGTCTGTCTCTGTGTCTGTCTGTCTGTCTCTGTGTCTGTCTGTCTCATTGTGTCTCGTGTGTCTCTGTGTTCTGTCTGTCTGTCTGTCTGTCTAATCTGTCTGTCTGTCTGTCTGTCTGTCTGTCTGTCTGTCTGTCTGTCTGTCTGTCTCTCTCCACGCTCATTACTGGTTCCTCCATTGTTCATTAACCTTAAATTCGTGTACGATTATGTAATGTAGGGTTAATTAAGATAAGATAAGAAGATAAAATACGAAGATAGAATAAGAATAATAATAATAATAATAATAATAATAATAATAATAATAATAATAATAATAATAATAATAATAATAATAATAATAATAATAATCTTTATTGAAGCAATCCGGTTGACAAACCGGTTACAGTGTACAACTATGCAATTGAAACAATTCATAAGAACACAAATGACAGAAGACATGAAATTATCTTAACTACTAACAGAACAGACAGCCTGCAATACACGGCGCTAATAGCAGCCTATAGTATACAAAGCATGTCCGCCTACGGATATCGATCTCGGTACCTCTCGCTCTTTATGCCAGTGTGTTATCCAATGCGCTATCGGGCCCCCCCTCAAAGAAGAAGACAAGATAAGAAGAAAAGATAAGAAGATACAACTGGCTTTCCCTGGTCCTTTTTTTCCAGCACCTGCTACCATTCGCTTTTCCTACACGATCTCTACTCTGGCTTTCCACCAATCCGTTTTTCCAGCACCTGCTAGCATTCGTTTTATCCTTCTCGACCCTACACTGGCTTCCCTGATCTTTCTTTTCCAGCACCTGCTACCCTTCCCTCCTCGGCCCTACACTGGATTTCCAAATCCTTCTTTTTCAGCACCTGCCTCTCACTTTTCCTTTCCCTACACCTTTGCTGGCAGTGGCCTTCCCTGATTCTTAAGAGCCAATTACCGTGGTCCGCCGTGTCTTACTGGGCTCTCCTCATTTAGCATGGCAACCCCTTGTGGCGCAGTTTACCATAAAGGATGATAAAGCATGTCTCGAACCAAAACCCAAGCGGAGACATGCTTCTCCAGACTGTAAAGTCATGTCCCTCGAGTAACCAATCGACTGCGGCCATTAAGAAGTGGGGCACAGGTGAGAGAGGGAGGAGGAAAGGAGGACGGGAGGAAGGAAAGGAAGGATGAAGGAGAGTAGGTAGGGGCAGGAAGGAGGAAAAGAAAGAAGGGGGAAGGAAGGGGAGGGAGGAGGGATGGAGGGATGGAGAAAAACGGTAGGGATGAAGGAAAGAAGTTCTACAGGGAGAGGGAAGAGAGGAGGAAGAACAGGATGGATGGAAGAAATAATGGATATGGAAGGAGGGAAGGACGTAAGAAGGGAGGCAGAAAAGGAGGGAAGGGTGCAAGAAGCAAGGGACGAAAGGAGGGAGAAAGAAAAGGAGGTATGGAGGAAAGAAAGGAGGGAGGAAAGGGAGGAAGCAAAGAAGGGAGGGACAACAGGAAAGATAGAAGGAATGTGTGAAGGAGGAGCAAAGGGAGGAGGGAAGGAAAAAGGAAGGGAGAAGAAGGATGGAATAAAGGAGGGAGAGGAAAAGTGTGGATAGGAGGGTAGGGAGGAGAAGAGTATGGAGAAAGAAAGAGAGAGAGAGAGAGAGAGAGAGAAGGGATGAGCAGATAGACAGAGACAGAGACAGAGACAGAGACAGAGAGAGAGAGAGAGAAGAGAGAGACAGAGAGAGAGACAGAGACTGACAGACAGACAGAGAGAGAGAGAGAGAGAGAGAGAGAGAGAGAGAGAGAGAGAGAGAGAGAGAGAGAGAGAGAGAGAGAGAGAGAGAGAGAGAGAGAGAGAGAGAGAGAGAGAGAGAGAGAGAGAGAGAGAGAGAGAGAGACAGAGAGACAGACAGAGACAGAGAGAGGCAGAGAGACAGACAGAGACAGAGACAGAGAGGAGGGGGAAAGAAGAAATGAGTTATACAAGGGAGAGAAGTGGAAACGGAGGAAGTTAGTGAAGGCCCGGAGAAGGGAGAGAGATGAAGAGATGGAAGAAATGTCTGAGAGAGGTGTATACGGTACAGGGATAAATCGATTAAGGTACGCTGGAAGAGATAGAGCAACGGATGAATGGGAAAGATGTCGATAAGAAGGATGGGGGATGGAAAGAAGAAGGGATGGAGGGAAGGGGAGTACGACCGGATGGATGGGCGGACTAACGGATGTTCAGAGGAAGGGAGGCTCGCTTCGTCGTCACGCACTGAGACCCTTGGGGTCTGGAAAACCAGGGCTCCAGAGAAAAGAAGGTCTGACTATGAGGGATAATGGAGTTGGAGACAGACTGACAAAGAGACGGATAAAGAGAGGGACAGTGAGGGATATGGAAGGGTACAGAAAGTAATTCGGAAAGGGATATGAAGACGTTCAGACAGGAATTTGGGAGAAGCGCGCAGAGAGCGAGAGGGAGAGGCACACGGGAAATTGCAGAAATGCAGAAAAGAATATACAAGTATATAGATAGACACAGAGACACTGGTCTACTGAAGCATGAAGATGTAAAGAGAGACAGACAGACAGACAGACAGAGACATAGACAGACACAGACAGAGAGACACAGACACACATAGAGACAGAGATAGAGACAGAAACTGAGACAGACAGAGCCAGATAAAGGCAGATTGACAGACAGACAGACGGAGACAGAGATAGAGACAGAGAGAGACGGAGAAAGAGAGAGAGATAGACAGACAGACAGAAAGACAATACAAAGACAGCGATGACGGAGATAAGAGATAGCAAGAGGCATACGCATGGACAGAGAAACAGACACACACAGACGTCCGTCTCCACTGGCAGCCATGCAGCCCCAGACCGTGACCTTCACCGTCAGGTTCATGCACTCCGGCTTAAATTCTTCCTAAGGAAACCTCCTGACATATGTAATGTAATGTAATGTAATGTAATTAGTAATTTATATAGCGCCGCTCACAGCCGAGGCCATTCAGTAGCGCTCCCAGTGCGAGAACCCCGAGAGAAGAAATAGGTTTTAAGGAGAGAGAGAGATGAAGACAGTGATCCAGAAAGGAAAGTGTGCCCACATATGTGTGGGCCTGGTTGCCAAACAGGCAGAAAGTGCTTTCATCGCTGAACAGCACCTTCTTCCACACCTCACAAGTCCAGCTGGCGTACCGCCGTGAACACTGGATTCGTTTGCACCTCTGGACTTCAGTCATCAGCGGCTTCCTGCGTGCCTTGGAACGGTCAACGCGACCAAGTACATGTCATCGTGCCAAACTGGTCACCAACCGGATGTCCCAGAACAACATCAGGACGCTGGATCTCCAGATCTGAATACGATTGAGAATACCTGTAATACCAAGTAGCCTTGGAGATATCCTAGACTCTTAGAGACATCCGACCACTAAGCGCGAGCTGATCGAGTCGCTCACCGCCGCCTGGAACGGTGTAGTCACCCACGAACACCTCGTCAAGCAGGTCCACTCAATGCCGACACGCGCCGTCAGTTGGTAAAAGCAAGGGCTGGCACATAAAATACTAATCCATCATTGGCACATAAAAGCGATCTTTTTCAAGGCCAGTAATACGTGATAAACAAGGCTTACGATCGTAAATGTTCGTTATTTCATGTCGATACAATGAACTATGCACAGTTAATCTCGATCCAACTTTGACGCACAATCCGTCATTTTTATGAGGTCTATATAGGAGGTTCATGTTATCGTACAATAACTAATGTGAAATAAAAAAGTCATCCATCTTAAGATGTTGATTTTCAAAGCTAAATACAACCTCTGTAACAATAAACAGAATTAATTGTATTAGCTCTAAGGCTGAATAGAGATAGCCTAACAGCGTGCTGGAAGCTGAAGTAACGTAAAACATTTTGGTGATACAAGACTTGTGCACGCCACTGTACAAAGAAAGACACACACAGACAGGCTCACAGACGGCCAAAGACACCTCAGATACACACACGCACACACACAAACAGAAATACAGACAGACAGACAGAGACACAAACAGACTTACAAACATACATACAGACAGACAGACAGAAATACAGACAAACAGACATACAGAAATAGACAGACTGACGGACAGAAATACAGACATACATACAGTAGACACACAACAGAAATACAAACACAATATCAGACAGACGGATTTACAGACTGACAGACAGGCAGACAGAAACACACACAGACTGACACACAAAAAGAAATGTAGACATACAAACAGATATAAAAGGCAGTCACACAGACAGAGGCAGACAAAGAGAACTACAGACATACAAAGAGATATAAAAGGCAGTCACACGGACAGAGACAGACTGACACACAGACTGAAACAGACAGACAGATACAAAGGCAGTGACTCAGCGGTGCTTAGGCTATTTCTAGGGGGACCTGACGTCGTTCAGGGAATATTTTTCTTCGGCCTCGTGCGCGGGATTTTCGCAATCGAAGCCGAGTGTAGGACATGGACGATTGATCAACTCACGTTCGAAACACGATACCTCTTGGGTCAGCTCAATTCTGGGTCAGTTAGTGCAGTCTATAGTATTCTGCCTTACCTAACTATCATCATCATCATCATCGTCATCGTCGTCATCATCATCGTCGTCATCATCATCATCATCATCATCATCATCGTCGTCATCATCATCATCATTGTCATCATCATCATCGTCGTCATCATCATCATCGTCATTGTCATCATCGTCGTCGTCATCATCATCATCGTCATTGTCATCATCATCGTCGTCGTCATCATCATCATCGTCATTGTCATCATCATCATCGTCGTCATTATCTGGTGTTAGTGTAATCCATAAGGAATTATGTTAGAAGTTCTTCCTATTATACATAAATAAAATCCTTAGTATATATAGGAATCGTAGTGGCAGCAGTAATAGTAGTACTACCACTAGTAGTGGTGGCGGTGGTGGTGGTGGTAGTAGTAGTAGCAGCAGCAGCAGCAGCAGCAGCAGCAGTAGCAGTAGCAGTAGCAGTAGTAGTAGTAGAAGCAGCAGCAATAGCAGTAGCAGTAACAGTAGCAGTGGCAGTAGTAGTAGTAGCAGAAGCAGCAGTAGCAATAGCAGTAGCAATAGCAGTAGCGGTAGCAGTAGTAGTAGAAGCAGCAGCAGCAATAGCAGTAGCGGTAGTAGTAGTAGTAGTAGTAGAAGCAGCAGCAGCAGCAGTAGTAGTAGTAGCAACATCGACAATCTTTTTCGCAATTACCAACACCAGTGGCAACAAACGACAGTAATAGGATTATCATCACTAGTAGTTTCAGTAGTTTCCTCGAAGAGGTGCTATATAAATACTTGAATGAACGAATGAATGAATGAATTATCACACCATCGCAGTCGTCATCATCATCATCATCATCACCGTCCTCAGCATATTGTTTTTTCCTGCTTATATAATTTCCTGGTACTAGCAGGATTCCGTGTCTATATACACGCTACCCTATCTATCCTGGTCTATTCATATCTCGCCACTTAGTAAGGTCACGTAGGTCACTATATATATATATATATATATATATATATATATATATTCATATCTCGCACACACACACACACACACACACACACACATATATACACACACACACACACACACACACACACACACACACACACACACGTTTCTACTACAGACACTTCTAGCTATTGGCAAGAGCTTTCTTTTTACTATAATCTAATGGCTCTTTTTTAACTAATCTCTTTTCATGTCTCACCACTCTTCTCCGGTGTTCATAACCGCGTCTAACAGCAACAGGCGCCAGAACTCACTGCCGCGGGTACAAGCGTACGCACTGGCATCACCCTACCATGGCAGTCTATACCCAGTCTAGAAGTGCTTCTGTGAGGTACTGAAAAGACGTTATATTAAGCGTCTTCATAAATACTTACATACATATATGCATGCATGTATACATACTGTACAGCCAGGCAGGCAGGCAGGTTAAAGGGTGCTACACAACATCTCTAATACATAAATACATACACACACATGCACACATATATACATGCACACATTACAATGATTACATACATTCATCATGCATGTAAAATGCCATGCATGCAGGCTTGCAGGCATGAAACCAGATAGAGAGACAGACAGAAAGACAGATGGAGAGACAGAAAGACAATGACAAAACCATATACATTCATTCATACATACATACACATTCATACATACATACAGACAGACACTCACATACATACATACATACATACATACATACATACATACATACATCGTAAGTCAAAAACTGTGCTAGCTCATCCATATGATTCAGCGACCGCTATAATAAAATGATGGAAGAAAGTCTGGCTGCAAAGACTGCAATCAAGGGTCAGACATATCACCCGACTACTGATCAAATCATTAGCACCAAATTCTGATCAGTAACGAAATCCCTGTCGAACGACATCAGAGGGATATGACTTTCATCAATATCGTCAAAGCCAATCAGAATGTTTCGAGGGATTTAGTGACCGATTGAGTGACCGATTGACTGACTGACTAGCTGACTGACTGACTGACTGACTGACTGACCGACCGACCGACTGACAGACTGCCTGACCGACTCACTGATCGACTGACTGACTGACCGACTCAGAGACCGACTCACTGGCTGACTTAACCGACTCACCTGACTTAATGACTGACTGACTGACTGGCTGTCTGACTGGCTGACTGACTGATTGACTGACTGATCGACTAACTGGCCGACTTACTGACCGACTCAATGACTGGCTGACTGACTGGCTGACTGACTGGCTGACTGACCAACTCCCTGACTGACTGACCGACCGACTCACTGACCAATGCCACTGCTCACTTGCTTGCTCACTCGCCTGATTGCTGAATAATTCACTCCCTCATTCAGCACATCACTCCTTCACTCGCTCGCTCGTTTAATTGCTAACAAACAGTGATATTTCAGTTTTGAAAATAATTACAGTTTCAGTTTTTATTCAATTTTGGGTTCGTAATTTCTATTTAAGTTCAAGTTTAAGTTTTGAAGTAATTTCAGTTTTTATTACAGTTTCAATTGTGAAATACTTGCAGTTTTTTTATTAAAGTTTCAGTTGTGAAATAATTTCGTTTTCATATCAGTTACTGGAAAATTTCAGTTTATACATAGAAATAATATATGCATTGATAGACAACTGTTAGGGTTGCCAGACGTCCGGTGTCACGAAATAAAGTATCCCCCATACATGAGTATCCCCCTTAGCGAAATGGAGTATTTGGTTTAGTTTGCATTTTTGCGGTTTCTAAGTGTATTCAGTCGTACTATTTGGATTTATTGTACACATAAAATATCTTAAGTTGCGTATTTTTATCCATCTAGTTTAACTTGCGAAAATCTTGTAATCTTGTAATCTTGTTTGAGCCACAGGCTAAAAAGTCAAATCTTGCGACGACTAATTCGATCACTTACAAGCGTTCAATCGTCGTGAAACTTGGCAGATAGACTCGCCCTCGCAGACACTTCATTCTATCAAAATTTCAGCTCCCCCAAAAAGGCTAGCTTATAGAATCGGGGACTCAACTTTTCGAATCGGGGAATCCCCTTTTCCGATACGCAGCGTTGTCATTGGCCAGCGTTGTGATTGGCCGCAGTCGTAAAATGAACGCGGACTATATATTTGTAGAGGTAACTGCTTCATAAGACGCATTATAGGATACTAGATGGATATAGTAAAAAAACTTTGTTTTACGGGCTGTATTTTATTAGTTTGTACGTCGACCTGAAATTAATTTACTTCGTTTTTGGTGATTTTGACTGGATTTTCGTCTTGGCTATCGTGATGCGTATGACGATGGGGAATAGAATGGTTTATCCCCTGGATACTCTAAACCGATTTATTCCATCCGGGGGGATAAATTCATTCACGCCCCTCCCCCCGGATAGTCCTAGGACGGATACTCTATTTCGTGATACCGGCAAACGGAGAACATGTCCTCCTATTTGCCCTCATGTCCTATATCCGGCATGCAAAGCTAAAACCTGGAAAAATCCGGCTTTGGTGTGTTGTATTGGGCTATAATTGGCTACTGTGTCATTGTAGTTTTTAACGCCTTTACACGCGCATGCTGTTTCTAATTTCCCCTCGGGCTCTACCAGACCAATACAGAGATGGTTACTAATCGATTGGATTCTAATCAATTGGCTAATCGATCATACAAACTAATTTAACTGATCGGTAATTCTTAGCTAATTATAATCGTAAAAGGATTAGCTTTTCGATTAGATAAACATTTCTCTACATGCTGCTTCTCACAATAGCTGCACAGGAGACTGGCGATAAAAATCATCCTGAATTTGTTGAAATGTTCTTTAACAATATTGATATAAAAGTTACTTGGTATTCATTTATTCATTCATTTCAGATATTTATATAGCGCCCCTTCAAGATTTCTACTCAGAGGCGCTCCCGACTACAGCGCGGACACTGAATCGGAGTTTCACGCCGAAGCGCATGAGCAATTGCAGTGAACGACTTGCCCAGGCTTCTCACAACGCGGCGGCTTGAGGGCGATGAAAAACCTGAATTTGCAACCCTCTGCAAGGCACCGAACATAACACCACCGTATGGGAGGGAAGAGCAAAATAAATAGGGAAGTATAGAAGATGCGGTAAAATTATCAATGCTAATTGGAAGCCAGCTTACGTATCGTCAAATGTCGTCAGTAACGTTAAGATGAAATTCAAGTTGATAAACAAATTATGGACCGACTGCATTGCGCTTCATCTAATTGTAATTGCTAACTGATTTTACTACTACTATACTATTCGTTGATTACACGAATTCGTTGATACAAACGCAACAAGGTAAATTAGCTTCTGCTAATTCTAATTCTAATCGATTAGCTACAAGAACTTGCCAATTCTAAATCCACTCGATTAGCAAATTTCAGTACCCGGTAGCTAATTCTAATTCTAATCGATTAGCAATTTAACTAACTCCGCCACTGATTGCACTCTGTCAGTGCCAGTCCCAAGCCTGGATGAAGGAGGAGGGCGACGCTAATTATCCCTGTTATCACACAGTGTCGTTAAACTGAAACTACAACTACTAGCAATTTCACTAATCGTGCCCATCTCAGTGATAAGTACGTTCTCTTTTTGATACTAACGGAAAAAACGTGACCTGCGCCTAGCTTTAGAGAGTAGCGCATTAGTAACTGGAGTTTACAATTACGATAACTCCTTCACTCATCATTTCACTCCATCGCTAATTCGTCCACTCGCTCGCTCACACAACACTCATTTGCTCGTTCGTTGATCCCCGCACTCATTCGCTCGCCCAGACTGAAATCCCATGTCAGCAACGAATCATGCTGCTGCCGTTGGGATCTCTGTTTTCCACCACCAGATGTCAGGGTTTACAGGTCGGCCAAATAAATATAACAATGGACCGATTTGGGCGCCAAAAGAGTCAATTTGTGGAAATAATCGGTTCTGGACGCAAAGGGTTAAGCCCCCGAGAACTATTTAGAGGCAGCGTTGTGCAGAATTCAATATTTGAGGGGAAGGTATTGACAGGCTGACGGAGAAAGACCTACATGTAGAGAGAGAGAGAGCGAAAGAGAGGGACTAAATGAGACGTATAGATAGCATGAGATAACTGGAGTGAACGAGAGAGAAAGAGACAGAAAGCAGACAGACAGAGACACACAGAGAGTGAAAGAGAGACAGACAGAGACACAGAGACAAAGACAGAGGGACGGAGACAGAGGCCGACAGAGACAGTCAGAGAGAAAGAGAACTGGTTTTGTAACAACTGAGATGTACATGACCACTATTATACACGGTCGTCAAAAAACTACCATCAACGAAATGTGCACAGTGCACACCACTATTATTGGAATACCATCAGAACATATGGTTCTGGAACGCCCTGCTCATTGAGCTTACTAGTCTACCTACAGTACATCAGTTCACGACTAAATTAAAAATCCATTTTCTAAATACACTTGTTTAAAGTTACTATATCAAATCAAATCACGTACTGCATAGTTTACTTCCACCAAAAAGCCCCAACAATATACCCTGCGACCGCGATCGCACGACCATTGTGTACCTCTTGCAGATAATTTACAGCGAAAGACGTTTATTGTTAGAATGTTGTACTCGTATTAACATTAACTGTTGATTGTTGTTAAGATGTATGTACACCAGAGTGCGGATATGCAATTGGTTTTATTAAAGAATATACTTACTTACTTACAAATCAAATCAATTTATTACAACCCAAAAACATAACAGCAAATAGCCTATAACAACATAAAGATAATAGAAAGAAACCAGGGTAGCAAAAGGGAAACCCAGAAGGGATGTTAGTCCCGCTAAAGTAGGGTACCGTGCCTTTGTAATCTATAACCTAAATTCAGTAATGGCCTGTAAAACAGAGAGATATAGGCATGGCTGGTTTTGTGCAAGTAGTCATGCGTTTACTGTGTTACGGGTTTACTTTGCGTTCAACGTATTGTTGACAACCATGTTTCTTTGAAGAGACTTAGGCTATAGGATCAACTATGGACACCATAGCTATGGATTGATTGGAGACATACTGTACCACGATATGACTAACCAAATGTTCGAATTGATTAATGATTGATGTAACTACGGCGACCCTGTTAGCGGAACCTTATGTTCCGTTGGGTGTATACCCATTGATACCATTGTACACGACTGTCTCTAAACTATGTGCTTGTATTATGGTGATCAATAAAGTATATTGATAGTTGATAGACAGAGACAGAGTCGGACAGACAGAGACAGACAGAGAGAAAAGAAAGATCGAGAACAGGAGAGAGGAAGGTTGGGTTAATCGACAGAATGAACTAAAAATATTGAGACAGACCAGAGAAAACAGAGCGAGAGAGACACACACACTCACAAGGAGACAGAGAGAAATAGAAACAGACAAACAGACACAGAGATAGAGACAGAGAGATACAGAGAGAGAGAGATACAGGGATACTATGAGGGATGATGGGAGGGAAGGGCAGGCGATAGGATGCCGCAGAGAAGGCAGATATACCGGGTGGCGCATAAAAAACGTTCCCAAACTTTGCTAACCTGGCAAAGATCTAATTTAAGAGATGTCAAATTTTAATTTATACCAAAATGTTAAGCTATTATTTCTGTGCACAAATGTAAAATTTCAAGAGAGTATGTTTATTAAGTCACACTCTGCGGCAAGGTTATGACGTCATACCTGTTTACAAATTTTGCACAAAACTACGTCATTTATTTCGCCGCGAAGTAACGAGAGTATCTTGATTAAACTAGTCCTCGAAGTAGTAAGCATTAAAACGTGGTGTTTTCAAATGATGATCTCGCTGTTATTAAGATATCATTTGAGGAGAAGGGTTGGCGAGGCAAGCGAATCGTTCAGGAAAATCCGCGTTAAAACTGGTCAAGACAAAGCATAAACCGAGTCAGAATAGCCGCGTTTACGGCTCTAGCAATGAACGAAAGTCTTCAATTGCGCCAGAAAGACTTTATCATGAGACTAGTCGTTTGACTCGTTTCTCTAAAAAATGAATGGTATCTGCGGGAGTTTCGATGTACGGTAAAACAGACATCATCTTCATTGATCCTCAGAAAACCAAAGTCAATGGAGAGCATTACGTCGGCTTGTTACGCGATAAGCTCATCCCTCAATGTCGTAGACTCTATCCTGACGACAATTACATCTTTCAGCAAGACAGTGCTCCTTCACATCGTTGCAGATTGGCTCAGCAATTTCTTCAAGCAAACACCCCTGATTTTATCCACAGTGATGCCTGGCCACCAAACTCTCCCGATCTAAATCCTCTGGACTACTATGTATGGAACGCCCTAAAGGAGCTTGTGTATGCTGGTCGCAGAAAACCGTTTCTAAATAATGACAAACTTAAGCAAGTCATTGAAGCAAAATGGTCTCTTTTAGACGACACACAAATACAGAAGTCAATAGGACAGTGGAAACAGCGTTTAAGGGTCGTTACAAGAGAAGGCGGAGGATCAATTAAACATCTGTTCGCGTAAAGCGTCATCATAAAACAACTGTGCAAAATTTTGACCATGGGCCATACAGTTCTAACAACAATTTCTCTCAAACTGTTGAGTATTTTGCCCTAAATTTTGGCTGTGTTGTACAAATATGAATTATGATTAGTTTGATGTACTATGATTCAATTTACTTTAAAATTGTTTAATTGCCAGGTTAACAAAGTTTGGGAACGTTTTTAATGCGCCACCCGGTATATAGGAGTCAGGAGACAAGCAGGCGGATTGGCAGGACACTGACTGGCAGACAGACAGACAAACAGAAAAACAGACATTCAGACAAACAGACAGTAGGCCTAATGCAGACTCTTGTCGGAAAGAGACAGGAATAAAGTCAGCTAGGCAGCAAACAAGAAAGGCAAGGTGGGAAGAAAGAAGGAGGGTTGTGAGAGCGAGGAAGAAAGGGAAGAAAGAGGGAAGGTAAGGTATGGGAAACAGAGCCAGAGGGAGAAATGGAGGTAGGCAGCGTATGAGAGAAAGTGAATTAGAAGGAAGTTCGGGAATGGGTGAGCGAGGAAAGGAAGATGGGAGGAAGGGAGTGGGAGAGAGAAAAAGGAAGATAGAAGGAAGTGAGAGAGGGAGGGAAAACAGGAGGTAATGGTTGGAGAGAGGAAAGGAAGATTTGAGGAATTGGAATAGAGGGTGGGAAGATTGCAGGTAGAGGTGGGAGAGAGGGAGGGAACACTGGTGGTAGGGTGAGAGAGAGGGAGGAAAGACTGGAGTTAGGGATGGGAGAGTGGAGGGAACACTGGAGGTAAGGAGAGAGAGGAAAGCGAGATGGCAAGCGGGAGTGGGAGCGAGAAAATGGAAGATTGAAGGAAGTGGGAGAGAGGGAGGAAAACAGGAGGTATAGTAATGGGAGAGGAAATGAAAATGGGAGGAAGTTGGAGAGAGGGAGGAAGACTGGAGGTAGGGGTGGAAGAGAAGGAGGGAAGGTAGGGTGAGAGAGAGGTAAGGAAGATGGAAGGGAGTGGGAAAGAGGAAAGGAATATTGGTGAAATTGGGAGAGAGGGAGGGAATATGGGAGATAGGGCGGGACAGGAGGGAAGACGGGAGGTAGTGGTGGGAGCTAGGAGGGAAGACGGGAGGTAGTGGTGGGAGCTAGGGAGGGAAGACGGGAGGTAGGGAGTGGAGTGACGGATGCATTCGTCCTGTTGCTCATAGGCGCCGGGGTATAGTCGTGCGTTGGGCTATTTGTTCAGCCATTACTACGGTCAGGCGATAACGACTCAATGGCTGAATCGCATGACATCAATTCGTCAAAGACTGGTTCCGCTGCTGCTACTACTACTAAAGAGGAAGGCAAGAGGGGTGACAGGACAGGGCAAATAAAGGAAAGAAGGGAAAGAGAGAGAGAGAGAGACAGACAGACAGACAGACAGAGACAGAGACAAAGAGAGACAGATAGACAGAGAGAGACAGAGAGAGACAGACAGACAGACAGACAGACAGAGACAGAGACAGAGAGACAGAGACAGACAGAGACAGACAGAGAGACAGAGCGACAGAGAGACAGAGAGAAGCGGACGTTAGAGGAGGAAGGAATACGGAAGGAAAGGACGGGGAAGCTGGGTTAACTTCGAAGGGAAAATGGACGTCAAATAGTGAAGGAACGTTGGAGGACAAAACAAGACGAGGGCACTTATAATGGGGGTGGGGGGCCGATAGCGCATTGGATAACACACTGACATAGTGAGCTAGAGGTACCGAGATCGAGATCCGTAGGCGGACATGCTTTGTAGGCTGCTATTAGCGCCGTGTATTGCAGGCTGTCTGTTCTGTTAGTAGTTAAGATTTATGTCTTCTGTCATTTGTGTTCTTGTGAATTGTTTAATTGTCATAACATGTAAATGTACAGCGCAGTGCGTTTGTCAGGCGCTTCGTTAAAGAAAAGATATTAATATTATTATTATTATTATTATTATTATTATACTGGGTAAATTTATGAAAGTATTATTCCATTGCAGTAGTGGTAGAATTAGTAGTGGTAGTAGTGGTGGTGGTGGTGGTGGTGGTGGTGGTGGTGGTGGTGGTAACAGCGGCGACAGTGGCCTGCCTACTTATACTTTCTTTGAGTGATTGTAATATCGACTGCTATTATTGGTGTTCAATAATCTGATTGATTGATTGATTGATTGATTGATTGAAATTGTGGAATTGCTTTCCCGCATTTGCTCATTCTGCTCTGTCTGTCTCTGTCACTCTATCTCTCTGTCTCCCTCTCTGTTTGTCGCTCTCTATCTCTGCCTGTCCCTGTCACTCTGTCTCTATCTCCATCTATCTCTATCTTTCAGCTGACTGACTTTCAGGGCATTGACATTACTGGGGAGAGTTGTTGATGTGCCATTGCTCCTGAGTCAATCGTGTTGCCTTATTCTATTTTCGCCCCGTCATAGGCTGTTGTTTTGTGCATTAGACATCGAAACTATAATTAAATGGATAATTGCAATTATAATTGAAATTATTGGGATTTTGATTACTGCTACGACTACCATTAATAGCACTACTACTACCATTACCCCAGAGGGAACAAGTAGTAGTAGCTTCAGTTTAAGGACACTGCGTGCAGCGTGATAACAAAGATCATTAGCGTCCCCCTCCTCCTTCATCCAGGCTTGGGACTGGCACTGACAAAGTACAATCAGTGGCGGAGTTAGAGGGAACAACAATTCCAGCTATCTGGGTCACCTAGTTTCTTATAACAGAATTCATGACGGCATTTCCAACAGTTCCAGAATTCATTAACTTTTTCAGTGCAGTTTTATTTTAAATATTTTTCCTTAACAAAGCACATTGAACACTTTGAATATCATAGCATTGTACAAAATAATTAGGTCCTGTAAAACGGAACATCTCGCCACCAAAGTCATGTCTATAAATGTAATTTAGTTGTAATTCTAATCGAACATTTATATAGCGCCGCTCAAAAATCAGCAGCGCTCTCGACCAGCTTCAGTGCCTGGGTCAGAGGAAACAGGAAAGTCTTAAGGCGTCTACGGAACTGGGAAGGTGAGAGGGCTAGTAACTCAAGGCGAAAAGTACAGTAGGCCTATCTGGCACAGCCAGATAAAGACTATCAGATGACTTGGTTGAATATTGACAAATCTGAGGAGTAGACACGGTTTTTCTGTATAATTGTGGCTGGCTAGAGTTCAATGTTTTATAAACAACATGAAACAATAGGATACAAATCCTCTGCTCAACAGGAAGCCAATAAATAGGTTTAAGTATTGTATTGTATTGTATTGTATCTATCAATTTATATTGCGCCTCTCGCAGTGCACACCAGTCAGAGGCGCTCCCAGTGCAAAAGACCCAGAGAAAAGAAAGAGGCTTCAGACAACGAAAAGAGCCACTTGACCCACCAGTCAATAAACAGGAACGTGTCAAAGGAGGAAGCTGGTACCATAGTGCAGGGCCAATGAAGGCAAAGGCTAAGTATGGTGTCTATATGCTCATAACAGTCACAGCGTCGTAATTATGATGATATTCATAACAAATATAATAATGACAAATGATAGTGGTGATGGTGATGGTGATGATGGTGATGATGGTGATGGTGATGATGATGATGATGATGATGGTGATGATGGTGATGGTGATGATGATGATGATGACGACGACGACGACGATGATGGTGATGACGATGAAGAAGATAAAGATGCTGATATATAGTGATGATGATGATGAAGATTAAGATGATAGTGATGGTGACGAAAATTATTATAATGATGATGGAGAAGAAGTAGCGGGGTAGATGGAATTGATCCAGCTATTGCTAATCCCCATATAGCTGTAATAGCCCCCAATTAGCTGAAATTATTAACTGCTCATTGAACTATGGAATAGTCCCTCAGGCCATAAAAATCGCCAAGGTTGTCCCTATATTTAAGAAGGGTGAAAGTGATAATCCAGCAAATTACCGGCCTATATCCATTCTTCCTTTCTTTTCAAAGTTTTATGAGAAAGTCATGTACGACAGGCTCGGTAAATTCATTGACAAGTCGCATATTCTTTTCCACTCCCAACACGGATTTCAGTCGGGCCGCTCCCCTCTGATGCCTTTAACAAGTATGCATGACAAAATAACTCAAGCCTTTGAAAATAATGAATATTCTATCGGTATATTCTTTGACTTGGCTAAGGCCTTTGATACCGTTAATCATAATATTCTCCTTAATAAATTAGCTAATTACGGTATCAGAGGCACGCAGCTTGATTGGTTTAGAAGTTATTTTGAAAATCGTTATCAATGTGTTTCTTGTAACGGCACACTGTCCGATCTGCGTCTTGTCAAGCATGGAGTCCCGCAGGGCTCAAATCTAGGACCCCTCCTTTTTCTTCTTTTTATAAACGATCTACCCAATTCATCCTCCATTTTAACGTTTATTTTGTTTGCGGACGACACAAACGCTTTCTATTCCCATACTTCGTATTTGACTCTAACGAAAATTGTTAATGCGGAACTTCAGTTGGTTGCTGAATGGTTTGCTGCAAATAAACTATCTTTAAATTTAGAAAAAACATCTTTCATCCTATTTAAATCCAATAAAAAGAAATCTCCCCAAGTGGCTCGATCGTATTGTCAATTAACGGGTTAGCTTTATCCCAGGTCGTTTCGACAAAGTTCCTCGGCGTATACGTTGATCAGCATTTAACCTGGACTGACCACATTAAATTTATTTCTGCAAAAATAGCAAAAAATGTTGGCATCCTGTCCAGAGCATCTCATCTGCTTCCAAAATGTATTCGATCTCAACTTTATTACTCGTTAGTATACCCTTACTTCACGTATTGCAATTTAGTATGGGCCTCTAACTATACCTCAAGATTAAATAAATTAGTACTACTGCAGAAGAGAGCGGTGCGAATAATTGCTAGGGCTCCCCGTGGCTCGCATACTGGCCCATTATTTGCAGACCTCCAGATTCTTAGGTTTTGTCAGATTAATAAGCTTCAGGTGTGTGATTTCTTCTATCGCTTTGACCACAACCTCCTACCGAACGTTTACCGGTGCTTTTTCCAACAAGGCTCCGACATACATCCATATTATACTAGAAACTCTAGATCGTATCGTAGCGTACAGGCACATTCTAACTCTCGTAGATTCTCCATCAGATTTATGGGTCCCGCAATCTGGAACTCGCTTCCTCTAAATATTAAACAGGCACCAAATTTACACATATTTAAAAAAATGCTGCGATCATATTTAATCAATGAGAACTAAATTAAACACTCTATTGGGTTAAATAGTTGTCAGTAGTTGTTAAGTAGTAGTTAAGTTTAGTAGTTAAGAGTCATATGTTTTGAACTAATATTGTTCCCTTTGCAAGTTTAAGTTTTGTAGTCTGTTTTAAGACACGTACTTTAAGTTATCTGTTCCGTCCCTATTTACTACCTGGTAATTGGGGTCCCTCCTCTAAGCGGGATTCTTATCCCTTCTGGGGCCCCGTTGTTGCCTGCGTTCCAATGATTTGTTTTCTTTGCTGAGTTTATGTTTGTCTATTGTTTGCATTATATTGATTTGCTGTGTTTATGTTTGTATATTGGTTCACAAAGGTTTCAATAAATAAAATGAAATGAAATGAAATGAAAAAGTTGATGATGATTACGATGCTGAAGACTATGATGATAATGATGGTGGTGGTGATGATGAAGATGATGATGACGATAACGATGACGACGATGATGATTGTAAAGATTTTCGTACCTTGGTCCCAGCCATTAAGAGGCTACTCTGAATTTTTTGAAACTTTACTAACATATCCGAACAACTCATTGAGAAAGCTCAACACGGACAAAGCCACTGTCAAATGTTCATTCACTATCCACTATATAAAAATTACACACTTTTAAAACAACCTCAGTCCGTCGATATAAGAAACGCCGGTGTCACGAAATAGAGTATCTCCCTAAGTGAGTATCCTCCTTAGCGAAATGGAGTATTCGGTTTAGTTTGCATTTTGGCGGTTTCTAAGTGTATTCAGTCGTACTGTTTGGATTTATTGTACACATAAAATATATTTTAAGTTGCGTATTTTTAGTTTGTACGTCGACCTGAAATTAATTTACTTCGTTTTTGGTGATTTTGACTGGATTTTCGTCGAGGCTATCGTGATGCGTATGACGATGGGGATAGAATGGTTTATCCCCGGATACTCTAAACCGGTTTATTCCATCCGGGGGATATGCTTTAGGGGGGGATAGAATATCTCGGGACACCGGCCTCAATTAGCTGTATACACCGAGAACCGAACGCGAACCTAAAACCTCCCACCTTTGCTTTTCTCAATACCTTTTTCTTCTCTTGTGGCCTTGCGCACTGGAGCGTCTCTGAATGGTTCACCCTATGAGAGGCGCTTTATAAATGTTTGAATACAATACAATACTACATAAAAATATTATATACATAGAGGTCCACAGTTTTATTCATTCATTCTGAGAATTTATATAGCGCCTTTTCTAGAGACCTGCTCAAGGCGCTCTCGGCGTTAGCTATTATGATGTTAAATGTCATAACGAAAGAATATAATTATTACATCAGTTAGCAAAACAATGCACAGGAAGCTAGAAGAGTCACCAGTGGCGGGCCCACGCACACACGTGGAACCAACCAACGGTTTAGCGTCGAAAGCTGACAGATGGCATGAATGTTCAAAGTCTCTGAGCCAAGTTGCGTCGATAGGGTAGAGCGGCGACAGGTGACAGCCACTCTAAGGCTAAGCCTAAGGCACCAGCTTCTGCACGAATGATGATGAATACGATGAGGATGATGACGACGACGATTATGATGATGTCGACCATGACAATGAATATGATGACAATTATGATTATGACGATGATGATGACGATGATGATGACGACGACAATGAATATGACAATTATGATGATGATGACGACGATATTGACGACGACGACGATTATGACAAAGAATTATGATTATGATTATAATGATGATGACGATGATGATGACCACGACAGAGATGATGATGATGATTATGACGATGACTATGATGACGATGACTATCATGATGATGATGATGATTATGTTGATGATTATGATGATGATGATGACGATAATTATGTTGATGATGATAATTATGATAATAATGACGACGACGATAATGATGACGACGACAATGATGACGACGACGACGATTATGATTTTGTTCATAATGATGCTGACGACGACTGATAATGACGTTGTTGATGAGCTTCCTCGTCATATGTTTCCGTTCTATAGCACCGCCATCACCTCTCTCCACCCACCTGCCCTGTCATTCAGCGCGAGACAGTCCTAATCGTGAACGACAGCGAGGAGCGGTGAAAGCCGGGCGCATGATAGCCATCAAAGACACTGACATACGTCGATGCCAATTAAGGTCGCCCATCATTCACAACCGTATTGAATTCTCTGCCACGATGCCGACCACACCCCTTCTTGCACCGGTGCCAGGAACGCCACCGCCGGCGCGGTTCTGACGCTATACTGTCACAGTAGACGCAGTGTCTTCGAGGAGTCGTTATTCGCAGGGTTGGAGGTTTGGCGCTCTCCCCAAGAAAACCTGCCTTCTCTGTTCCTCTGCCTCTGTGTTCTCTGGAAATCGGACTCGAACCTTCCATTGACATTTCTGGACTGCCCTTCTGAACGCGACGCAGCGCTCGTGAATAAGCTCGTGCTCTGCTATTGGCGCAGTAGTCGCAGTGTCTTGGAGGAGTGGATGTTCGCTGAGTTGGAGGTTCTGTGCTCTCTATCTATCTCTCCAACGAGACTTGCCTCGCAAGTCCTCGCCTTCTCTCTGTGTGTTCTCTCTGGAAACCGGACTTGAATTTCTTCCAGTGACATTTCTGGACATCCCTCTGACTCGACGCAGCTTTGGAGTAGCGATTGAGAAAATCGAAGTTTACGATTACGATATTGCGATTAGCTGGAGACGGTAATAAGAACGGTAATAGCAGCGGTAATAACGAAGGTATTAGCAACGGTAATAGCAGCGGTAATAACAACGGTAATAACAGCGGTAATAATAACGGTAATAACAACGGTAATAACGAAGATAATAAAAGAGGTAATTACGAAGGTAATGACTATGACTGATACGGATAATCGGATAACTCTGAACGTCGGCGGTATTCGCCACGAGACGAACAAGGCGACCCTGAAGAAGATCCCTGCCACCCGCCTGTCTCGCCTGACGGAGGCCCTCGCCAACTACGATCCCATCCTCAACGAATACTTCTTCGACCGTCACCCGGGCGTCTTCGCCCAGGTCCTCAACTACTACCGCACGGGGAAGCTCCACTACCCGACGGACGTCTGCGGTCCCCTCTTCGAGGAGGAGCTGGAGTTCTGGGGATTGGACGCCAACCAGGTGGAGCCATGTTGCTGGATGACCTACACGACCCATCGGGACACGAGGGAGACGCTCCAGATCCTGGATCGTCTGGATCTGGACAGCGATACTCCGACGGATGAGGAGATCATGAAGAAGTTCGGACTGGAGGAGAGGTATCGGTCTGGAAGGCTCAGCTGTTGGCAGACGCTCAAACCGAAGATCTGGCTGCTCTTCGAAGAACCGAATTCGTCACTCGCTGCAAAGGTCAGTCAGTTGTGCGTGAAATTGGTGGGTCGGTGGGTTGGTTGGTGAGTGGACTGGTCTGTGAACGGGTGGATAGGTACGTGGATGGGTGTGTGGATGAGCAGATGGCTCGGTGGATGGGTGTGTCGGTGCCCGGTGGGTGAATGGGTGGATCGGTGGATGGGTCGGTATAGTGGGTGGTTGGACCGGTAGATGAGTGGGTGGGTGGATGGGTCGGTGGTTGGGTGGGTTTGGTGGGTGGGTCAATGTGTGGATGGGTATATGGATCGGTGGATGGGCGCTTCGGTAGGCGGGTGCACAGGTGGGTTGATTGTGAGTGGCATCGTGAGTATATGTCGGTTTGTGAGTTGGAGTTGAGCATGTGTGCATATATTCGTCCTTGTGGACTTGGAATTGGGTGAGAGATAGGTGAGTGAGTGAGTTAGTTAGTGACTGAGCGAGTAAGCTAGTGAGTGGTTGGGTGGTTATGTTGGATCATTGGATGGTTGGGTAGGTGAGCGAGCGAGGGGTTGAGCGGGAGGGCAGTCGGAGAGATTGGATGGATGGATGGATGGATGGATGGATGGATGGATGGATGGATGGATGGATGAGTGGATGGATGCATGCATAGATGGATGCATGCATAGATGGATGGATGGACGAATAGATGGATGGATGGATGGATGGATGGATGGATGGATGGATGGATGGATGGATGGATGGATGGATGGATGGATGGATGGATGGATCAATGGATGGATAAATGGATGAATAGATGGATGGATGGATTGATAGATAGATGTATGAATCAATTGACGGATCAATGGTTGGATAGATGGATGGATCATTTGAAGAATAGATGGATGGATCAATGAATGGATGGATGGATGAATCGATCGAAGGAAGAACGGATGTATGTATGCACAGATGAACGGTTTCAGTTGTGTTTCTGTTTCTGTTTCGTCTGCAGATCCTGTCCTTCGTTTCGGTCTTCTTCGTCGTCGTCTCCATACTCTGTTTCTGCCTCAAGACTCATCCAGACCTGCGCGTCCCGACGTACCGCAACGTCACCTACGAGGTCAACCAGAGGCCGAGCTGGCGCCTCGAGCGCATCTCCTCCGATCCCCACCAGGCCTTCTTCTACATGGAGACCATCTGCAACGGGTGGTTCGCCTTCGAGATCATCACCCGCCTCATCGTCAGCCCGCAGAAGCTGCTCTACATCCGGACCCCCGTCAACATCATCGACATCGTCGCGACCCTGTCCTTCGCCCTCGACACCCTCCTCAACCAGCTGGACATCGACAACGACGTCCTGGAGTTCTTCAGCATCATCCGTATCATGAGACTGTTCAAGCTGACGCGGCACTCCCCCGGACTCAAGATCCTTATCCATACCTTCAAGGCTTCGGCACACGAGCTCAGTCTCCTCGTCTTCTTTCTCATCCTCGGCATCGTCATCTTCGCCTCCCTGATCTTCTACGCCGAACGCATCCAGTACAACCCCACCAACGACTTCACCTCCATCCCCGTCGGACTCTGGTGGGCCATCGTTACCATGACTACGGTTGGGTACGGGGACATGACCCCCAAGACGTACGTCGGTATGTTCGTAGGGTCCATCTGTGCCCTCATCGGCGTCCTGACCATCGCCCTCCCAGTTCCTGTCATCGTCAGCAACTTTGCCATGTTCTACTCGCACACGCAGGCCAGGGCCAAGCTCCCGAAGACCCGTCAGAGGGTACTACCCGTCGAGGCCGTCAGACCGAAGGGCCCGTCGAACGCCCCCGGGACCTGGAAGCGGGCAGGCCTGGCGGCCGTCGGTAACCCTTCGTCGCACGCCGTTAGGAGCGCACCTACTACCAATGCAGTCACGCATCATCACGGCTCACAGAATC
Source organism: Aporrectodea caliginosa (assembly GCA_020284085.1). NCBI lineage: Eukaryota > Metazoa > Annelida > Clitellata > Crassiclitellata > Lumbricidae > Aporrectodea > Aporrectodea caliginosa. The sequence continues at coordinate 415,061 of JACEVL010000897.1, forward strand.
TCTTCGTTACCAAGGAAACGACCGACGGAATGGGTCTATAAATGACACGGAACCGCCACTACCCTACCTATGGTAGTGCCAGTCCCAAGCCTGGAGAAAGGAGGGCGACACTAATCATCTTTGTTATGACACAGTGTCATTAAACAGCAACCAAGGGACTATCTCGTATTCACCCTACTGCGGCTTGGTTTTAGAGCGCCATCGATTGCTGCCTCGTGCACTAGACACCGGCGATATAGAAGCCGACAGCGGTAAGATGGTTGAATGGTAACACGCTGGCACGAAGATCAGAAGGACGCGGCTTCGATACCCGCTAGCAGTGGTTACATTCAGCCGGATCTGAGAGCCGGGACCTCTGATTAGAGATCCGCCGCCTGAACCATGAGATCCGCCACCGAAGAGTATAGACTATAGGCCCGTCACCTAAATGTATTTCTATTACAATAATCGACCATATGCACCTTGTTTCGCACATTTTATGCTTATCCGATTAGCAAATAGCGAATATATCGGTTATAGAGTAGCCACTTAGGCTTAAGTTTTAGATTTGTAAATATAAGATTTAGATATCCGGCACCTCTGGATGAGCTAGCCCATAACGTTGACTCAGCCTTCTCAATGCCCATGGGGCAACTGTAAATATGACCAGTAGGACAGATGTGTGATGTGCGGCTGCCGTACAGTTAAATGCAACTCCTGTTAAACTTGTTATCATCTGTAACTAATATATCATCTAATCAATCTAGTTTATTGATCACCATAATACAAACACAGTATATAGTGTACATTGGGATCAATGGGTATACACCCAAAGGAACATAAGGTTCCGCTAACAGGGTCGCCCTAGTTACATCAATCATTAATCAATTCGAACATTTGGTTAGTCATCTCATTGTACAGTAGGTCTTCATTCAATCCATAGCTATGCTGTACATAGTTGATCGTATAAGTCTCTTCAAAGAAGCACGGTTGTAATCTTACTGCATACTTGTCAGTTTGAATGAATAAACGAATATTAAACTAAATTAATTTAATAAAATCCTTCATTTATGCTTCTGTTTAATTAATTAATTGAAATTAATTGAATTGAATTAATTAATTTAAATTTTAATTGAAATATAACGTTCCCGTATTCACAAGACTACGGCTTGGGGTTTATGTACAACATCGGTTCACGCCCTTGTGTGTATAACACTGGCTCTACACAGTCTACAGACGTTGCCAATTATCCTTCATCTAGGGCTCTAGGCTGCTTCTATGACTAATAATGAAAACTGAATGACTGTGTGTTTGCAATAGGGTGTGGCCGAATCTTGATCCGGAAATCGGTTCGGACCGGATTTTGCCCTCGACCGATTAATCAGAATCGGCGCAGTCCAGGACTACCGATCCAAATACCAAAAGAAGTAATTTTTTTACCAAAAACATTATTTTTCATAAAATAGTTACCCCTTTTGGCAACCTCCTGCGGTAATCTCTAATCTTTATCATTGAAAGTCCGTGTAAAATCATAAAATTCGTTTGAATTAGGCTACATCTCGCAAGAACATACAAGATTTTTTAAATTTCTGTAACAAACAGTGTCTAGAACCAAATAAAAATAAATATTGCCGATTAATCGGATAGAATCCGGATTCGGCAGAAAAAGCAAGCCAACTATCCGGGTATTATCCCGATTCGGAAATCGGAAAAAATGCCAATCGGCAACACCCTAGTTTGCAAACAGTACTGCAGACAGTTGTGTGTCTTGGCTTCGAAGCACGCAGTCTATTGTGTACCGGAGGCAATTTCAGCCTCAGCTAATGAGACGAAAGTATATTGTGAAGGGACCTCGAGGAAGTCCTCGCTCAATTAACCTATTGAATTATATACTTAATCACGAATGTAAATTGAGGGAGAAATTAAATCAGAATTAATCATCGATTGTTACTCTGAACCTTTCTTCCTGTGTGTTTCTTTGTAGGTTATCTTAACTTTAATAATAATAACAGCAAGAGTATTTGTGGAATAATGATTCCAGCAAATCAAGAGTCCTTGAAGAACAATGAGCAATTAACAATTATAATAAAAACCAGAATAAAAACAGCAAAAGCAAGAACATCAACAACAGCAATAATAACAGTAGTAGTAGTAGCCTAGTAGCAGCAGCAGCAGCAGTAGTAGTAGTAACAGTAATAACAATAATTTTAATAGCCTAATAATAATAAAAATAATGATAATGGTAATGACAATGATAATGAGATGGAGGAGATGGAGAAAGAGGAGGAGTGTGGTGGTGATGGTGGTGGTGATGGAGGTGATGGTCACTGAAGGTGAAAATACTTTTTAAAAGTAATTTGAGTACAAGTATAAAGACTTGTATTGTATTGTATTGTACTGTATTTGAACACTTGTTATAGCGCCCCTTCTTGATCATAAAAGTATTTAAAATACAAGTAGAAATACATTTTCAAACAGGCATTATAAATACAAGTATAAAATACTTGTTTGTAAAAAGTATTTTAAATATCAACTACAAAATACTTTGAGCCAAAATTTATTACAACTACTCAAGTCTTATAAAATTGAGACTAAAACTCTAATATAGAATTTTGAACACCTGCAAAAACATTCTCCAGTTCAGCATTCTTATACGGCACTTAGGCATTGGGTCTTAATGATCGTTAGTGAAAGACAGGTACCAGTAATCCGGAAAAGCTGAATGCAAAGTCTATAGATATGCGTGTTACAAGTGCAAACAGATTTTCCTATACCTTCTCATAATTTTAGGTCTACAATTATCATTGGTCGTGGATACAGTCACGCACGACGTGACTGTATCCTGACTCGACAGGACTCGAATCACGCCCATTACGCAATTGGTCAATGGATGTCAGATGATTTTGTGGACGTGAAAGGAGCCGACCGATAAACACTTCCGAAAAGGACCCCAATGCGGTGGAAGATTGTTGACCATGCTTTTTAATGACGACACAAACCCTAACCCTAACCGACCCTCACGGCGCCGAACCTGACCATAACCGACACTCAAGATGTCCGCCATTTGAAAATCCCAAGGGAAGTGAGCAAGTTCACGTGACATGCTTTAGCCAATAGTGTGACGAGCGTGAATGTAGTGTTGGGGTTCGGCTAACGTCCAGGGCGTGAACGGATCCACTACCATTATCATTTGCGACTTTTTACAAATAGAACTCTTCCTGGATCGCAAAAACACATGGGAAGCGAAAAACAGGTATAAAGTAAACATGCATGTGATAGAACATCTTACCTTCAGATGTTTCATGTGTTCGATGTACCATCAGTTCGTGCACTCAGCAATTTATTTGGACGAAACTGACACTTAATGGCGACGATTTAATCAGTTTCTTTAACAGTAGAAAAATTGCCATCTCAAATAGCTGGTAAAACACTTGCTTCTTGCAAACCGCTATTGTTCACGAGTTAAGTTAAACATAAATTTGACCATTTTAAATGGTATAAGCAGTGATCTGTATTAATAGTTACTGGATAGCTAAATGGCTGTGAAAGTTCGGATTATCGCTCAGTAAGGGCATATCCCAGGATTCCTTGGGGCAAATCAGGCCAACAGACGACAGCTGATCAAGTTGGTGTTCTGTTGAAAACTGATTATCTCAAATAATTTAATATAGAAATCAGCTATAAAATTTAATTATCGAAAAATCTGAAAATATAAAGTGTACGCATCGAAATGGTTGCTTCGTGTTGTGCAATTGACTGCACAAATCGAGTTGGTTCGTCTAGTTGTGACCGAAAGATAACTTTTCACAGGTACTTGGCTAAGATACATTATACTAGTCTGTAAATCTTAGTTCTGTAATAACACAAGTGTTATATAACACTGACAGCAAACTTTACGCGAACATCAAGCATACCGGTACTTTTCCAGGCGAGAAATTCATACCGCTAGGGAAGGGGATGGTTCTTGCATCCATACCGGCACCTCCTGGAATCCTGTTGCCCACTTCGACCCTAGACCCAGAGAAAAGAAAGAGGCTTCAGACAACGAAAAGAGCCACTTGACCCACCAGTCAATAAACAGGAACGTGTCAAAGGAGGAAGCTGGTACCATAGTGCAGGGCCAATGAAGGCAAAGGCTAAGTATGGTGTCTATATGCTCATAACAGTCACAGCGTCGTAATTATGATGATATTCATAACAAATATAATAATGACAAATGATAGTGGTGATGGTGATGGTGATGATGGTGATGATGGTGATGGTGATGATGATGATGATGATGACGACGACGACGACGACGACGACGACGATGATGGTGATGACGATGAAGAAGATAAAGATGCTGATATATAGTGATGATGATGATGAAGATTAAGATGATAGTGATGGTGACGAAAATTATTATAATGATGATGGAGAAGAAGTAGCGGGGTAGATGGAATTGATCCAGCTATTGCTAATCCCCATATAGCTGTAATAGCCCCCAATTAGCTGAAATTATTAACTGCTCATTGAACTATGGAATAGTCCCTCAGGCCATAAAAATCGCCAAGGTTGTCCCTATATTTAAGAAGGGTGAAAGTGATAATCCAGCAAATTACCGGCCTATATCCATTCTTCCTTTCTTTTCAAAGTTTTATGAGAAAGTCATGTACGACAGGCTCGGTAAATTCATTGACAAGTCGCATATTCTTTTCCACTCCCAACACGGATTTCAGTCGGGCCGCTCCCCTCTGATGCCTTTAACAAGTATGCATGACAAAATAACTCAAGCCTTTGAAAATAATGAATATTCTATCGGTATATTCTTTGACTTGGCTAAGGCCTTTGATACCGTTAATCATGCTAATATTCTCCTTAATAAATTAGCTAATTACGGTATCAGAGGCACGCAGCTTGATTGGTTTAGAAGTTATTTTGAAAATCGTTATCAATGTGTTTCTTGTAACGGCACACTGTCCGATCTGCGTCTTGTCAAGCATGGAGTCCCGCAGGGCTCAAATCTAGGACCCCTCCTTTTTCTTCTTTTTATAAACGATCTACCCAATTCATCCTCCATTTTAACGTTTATTTTGTTTGCGGACGACACAAACGCTTTCTATTCCCATACTTCGTATTTGACTCTAACGAAAATTGTTAATGCGGAACTTCAGTTGGTTGCTGAATGGTTTGCTGCAAATAAACTATCTTTAAATTTAGAAAAAACATCTTTCATCCTATTTAAATCCAATAAAAAGAAATCTCCCCCAAGTGGCTCGATCGTATTGTCAATTAACGGGTTAGCTTTATCCCAGGTCGTTTCGACAAAGTTCCTCGGCGTATACGTTGATCAGCATTTAACCTGGACTGACCACATTAAATTTATTTCTGCAAAAATAGCAAAAAATGTTGGCATCCTGTCCAGAGCATCTCATCTGCTTCCAAAATGTATTCGATCTCAACTTTATTACTCGTTAGTATACCCTTACTTCACGTATTGCAATTTAGTATGGGCCTCTAACTATACCTCAAGATTAAATAAATTAGTACTACTGCAGAAGAGAGCGGTGCGAATAATTGCTAGGGCTCCCCGTGGCTCGCATACTGGCCCATTATTTGCAGACCTCCAGATTCTTAGGTTTTGCCAGATTAATAAGCTTCAGGTGTGTGATTTCTTCTATCGCTTTGACCACAACCTCCTACCGAACGTTTACCGGTGCTTTTTCCAACAAGGCTCCGACGTACATCCATATTATACTAGAAACTCTAGATCGTATCGTAGCGTACAGGCACATTCTAACTCTCGTAGATTCTCCATCAGATTTATGGGTCCCGCAATCTGGAACTCGCTTCCTCTAAATATTAAACAGGCACCAAATTTACACATATTTAAAAAAATGCTGCGATCATATTTAATCAATGAGAACTAAATTAAACACTCTATTGGGTTAAATAGTTGTCAGTAGTTGTTAAGTAGTAGTTAAGTTTAGTAGTTATGAGTCATATGTTTTGAACTAATATTGTTCCCTTTGCAAGTTTAAGTTTTGTAGTCTGTTTTAAGACACGTACTTTAAGTTATCTGTTCCGTCCCTATTTACTACCTGGTAATTTGGGTCCCTCCTCTAAGCGGGATTCTTATCCCTTCTGGGGCCCCGTTGTTGCCTGCGTTCCAATGATTTGTTTTCTTTGCTGAGTTTATGTTTGTCTATTGTTTGCATTATATTGATTTGCTGTGTTTATGTTTGTATATTGGTTCACAAAGGTTTCAATAAATAAAATGAAATGAAATGAAAAAGTTGATGATGATTACGATGCTGAAGACTATGATGATAATGATGGTGGTGGTGATGATGAAGATGATGATGACGATAACGATGACGACGATGATGATTGTAAAGATTTTCGTACCTTGGTCCCAGCCATTAAGAGGCTACTCTGAATTTTTTGAAACTTTACTAACATATCCGAACAACTCATTGAGAAAGCTCAACACGGACAAAGCCACTGTCAAATGTTCATTCACTATCCACTATATAAAAATTACACACTTTTAAAACAACCTCAGTCCGTCGATATAAGAAACGCCGGTGTCACGAAATAGAGTATCTCCCTACATGAGTATCCTCCTTAGCGAAATGGAGTATTCGGTTTAGTTTGCATTTTTGGCGGTTTCTAAGTGTATTCAGTCGTACTGTTTGGATTTATTGTACACATAAAATATTTTAAGTTGCGTATCTTTAGTTTGTAAGTCGACCTGAAATTAATTTACTTCGTTTTTTGGTGATTTTGACTGGATTTTCGTCGAGGCTATCGTGATGCGTATGACGATGGGGGATAGAATGGTTTATCCCCGGATACTCTAAACCGGTTTATTCCATCCGGGGATATGCTTTACGGGGGATAGAATATCTCGGGACACCGGCCTCAATTAGCTGTACACCGAGAACCGAACGCGAACCTAAAACCTCCCCTGGGGTAAAGATCCACTCCTTCAACAGACCTATAATCCCTTTCATGTGCCCTGTTGTAATCCTCTCCCTGTGGGTTACGTGCACTGGTAAGCTACTTAGCATTCAAAAATACCTGCGCACAACTAGGCGCGTACTCCGACGCGTCCAAATTAGACCACAGGGGTCTCATTAAGCATCTAAAGACCAATGTATTATTATATACATAATACTACATAATAATATATACATAATATACATAATAATAACTATTTAGCTGATGTATTAGGCTACCTCTTTCAGCCTCCTCCCATCGTGGGGCGCGGTGGTGTAGGGGTATGTTCGGTGCCTTGCAGCCGGAGGGTTGCGGGTTCGAATCCACCTCAAGGGGTATGTTCGGTGCCTTGCAGCCGGAGGGTTGCGGGTTCGAATCCACCTCAAGCCGCCCGCGTAGGGACCCTGGGCAAGTCCTTCACTCGCAATTGCTCATGCGCTTCGGCGTGAAACTCCGATTCAGTGTCCGCGTTGTAGGGAGCGCCTCTGAGTAGAAATCTTGAAGGGACGCTATATAAATATCTGAAATGAATGAATGAATGAATGAATCGAACACTACGCTCATCAAACAGGCTTCAGCTTCTAGTTCCACATACTAGAACAGCTACGGCTCAGTCCCCGGTCCTTTACCTCAATTGGTCCCTCTCTTTGGAATGCGCTGTCTCCATCTACTCGCTCTCGAATTCTAGCTGGTAACCTCTCTTCCACCTTTGCTTTTCTCAAAACCTTTTTCTTCTCTTGTGGCCTTGCGCACTGGGAGCGCCTCTGAATGGTTCACCCTATGAGAGGCGCTTTATAAATCTTTTAATACAATACAATACTACATAAAAATATTATATACATAGAGGTCCACAGTTTTATTCATTCATTCTGACAATTTATATAGCGCCTCTCCTCGAGACCTCCTCAAGGCGATCTCTGCGTTAGCTATTATGATGTTAAATGTCATTACGAAAGAATATAATTATTACATCAGTTAGCAAAACAATGCACAGGAAGCTAGAAGAGTCACCAGTGGCGGGACCACGCACACACGTGGAACCAACCAACGGATTCCCGCCAAAAGTTGACAGATGGCGTGTATGTTCAGAGTCTCTGAGCCAAGTTGCGTCGATAGGGTAGAGCGACGACAGGTGACAACCATCTAAAGCTAAGCCTAAGGCACCAGCTTCTGCACGAATGATAATGAATACGATGAGGATGATGACGACGACGACGATTAATATGATGATAATTATGATTATGATGACAACGACCACGATGATGTCGACGATGACAATGAATACGACACTTGAGGATGATGATGACGATGATGATGAAGACGACGACAACGATGATGACAATGATGATAATAATGATTATGATGATGACGACGAAAACGATGATGATGATGACGACCATTATGTTGATGATGATAATTACGACAATTATGATGATGATGATGATGACGACGATGATGATAATGATGATGATGATGATGATGATGATAATTATGATTATGACGACGACGACGACGACAACGATGATGATGATGATGACAACGACAATTATGACGATGATAATTATAATGATGACGACGACAATTATGACGATGATAATTATAATGATGACGACGGCGGCGATAATGATGACGACGACGATGATTTTGTTCAAAATGATGCTGACGACGACGACTGATAATGACGTTGTTGATGAGCTTCCTCGTCATATGTTTCCGTTCTATAGCACCGGCATCACCTTCCTCCCTCCACCCACCTGCCCTGTCATTCAGCGCGAGACAGTCCTAATCGTGAACGGCAGCGAGGAGCGGTGAAAGCCGGGCGCATGATAGCCATCAAAGACACTGACATACGTCGATGCCAATTAAGGTCGCCCATCATTCACAACCGTATTGAATTCTCTGTAACGATGCCGACCACACCCCTTCTTGCACCGGTGCCAGGAACGCCACCGCCGGCGCGGTTCTGACGCTATACTGTCACAGTAGACGCAGTGTCTTCGAGGAGTCGTTATTCGCAGGGTTGGAGGTTTGGCGCTCTCCCCAAGAAAACCTGCCTTCTCTGTTCCTCTGCCTCTGTGTTCTCTGAAAACCGGACTCGGAGCCTTCCATTGACATTCTGGACAACCCATCTGACGCGACGCAGCGCTCGTGAATAAGCTGGTGCCCTGCAGCTTTGGAGTACCGATTGAGAAAATCGAAGTTTACGATTACGATATTACGATTAGCTGGAGACGGTAATAAGAACGGTAATAGCAGCGGTAATAACGAAGGTATTAGCAACGGTAATAGCAGCGGTAATAACAACGGTAATAACAGCGGTAATAATAACGGTAAAAACAACGGAAATAACAACGGTAATAAGAACGGTAATAACAGCGGTAATAACAACGGTAATAACAGCGGTAATAACAACGGTGATAACAACGGTAATAACGAAGATAATAAAAGAGGTAATTACGAAGGTAATGACGATGACTGATACGGATAACCGGATAACTCTGAACGTCGGCGGTATTCGCCACGAGACGAACAAGGCGACCCTGAAGAAGATCCCTGCCACCCGTCTGTCCCGCCTGACAGAGGCCCTCGCCAACTACGATCCCATCCTCAACGAATACTTCTTCGACCGTCACCCGGGGGTCTTCGCCCAGGTCCTCAACTACTACCGCACGGGGAAGCTCCACTACCCGACGGACGTCTGCGGTCCCCTCTTCGAGGAGGAGCTGGAGTTCTGGGGATTGGACGCCAACCAGGTGGAGCCATGTTGCTGGATGACATACACGACTCATCGGGACACGAGGGAGACGCTCCAGATCCTGGATCGTCTGGATCTGGACAGCGATACCTCCGACGGATGAAGAGATCATGAAGAAGTTCGGACTGGAGGAGAGGTATCGGTCTGGAAGGCTCAGCTGTTGGCAGACGCTCAAACCGAAGATCTGGCTGCTCTTCGAAGAACCGAATTCGTCGCTCGCTGCAAAGGTAAGTCCGTTGTGCGTGAAATTGGTGAGTGGGTTGGGTCGGTGGGTCGCTGGATGGGTGGGTGGATTGGTCTTAGGATGGGTGGATGGGTGTGTGGATGGTGGCTCGGTGGATGGATGGGTCAGAGGGTCGGTGGCTGGACCGTTGAATGGGTGGGTCGGTGCCTCGGTGGGTAGGTGCTGGGCCAGTAGATGGGTGGGTCAGTGGGTCGCTGGATGGGTGCACGTGGGTGTATGGTTGGGTAGGTCGGTGGGTGGGTGGATTGGTCGATGGTTGGGTGGGTTTGGTGGGTCGGTGAGTGGATAGTGGATCAGTGATTGTTTCTGGTGGGTGGGTGGGTGGTTGTGAATGACTTCGTGAGCGACTGAGTGGGTCAGTTTGTGGGCTTGAAGTTGAGTGGATTTGGGTCGGGGATGGGTGAGTGAGTTAGTTAGTTAGTGACTGAGCGAGTGAGTGGTTGGGTGGTTATGTGGGTCGGCTAAGTAGGCGAGCGAGCGAGCGAGGAGTCAGGCGGAATGGCAGGTGGGCATGTTGGTGGCAGACTGATGGATGGATGGATGGATGGATGGATGGATGGATGGATGGATGGATGGATGGATGGATGGATGGATGGATCAATGGATGGATGGATGGATGGATGGATGGATGGATGGATCGATGGATGGATGGATGGATGACGGATTTACGGATAGATGGATGGATGGATGGATGGATGGATGGATGGATGGATGGATGGATGGATGGATGGATTGATGGATGGATCAATGGATGGATGGATGGATCAATGGATGGATGGATGGATGGATGGATGGATGGATCAATATGGATGGATGGATGGATGGATGGATGGATGGATGGATGGATCAATGGATGGATGGATGGATGGATGGATGATGGATGGATGGATGGATGGATGGATGGATGGATGGATGGATGGATGGATGGATGGATGGATGGATCGATGGATGGATGGATCGATGGATGGATGGATCGATGGATGGATCGATGGATGGATGGATGGATGGATGGATGGATGGATGGATGGATGGATGGATGGATGGATGGATGGATGGATGGATGGATGGATGGATGGATGGATGGATGGATGGATGGATGGATGGATGGATAAATGTAATGGATAGATAAATGGATGGATGGATAGATGAATCGATCGATGGAAGGACGTATGGATGCATAGAGAAACAGTTTCAGTTGTGTTTCTGTGTTGTTTCGTCTGCAGATCCTGTCCTTCGTTTCGGTCTTCTTCGTCGTCGTCTCCATCCTCTGTTTCTGCCTCAAGACTCATCCAGACCTGCGCGTCCCGACGTACCGCAACATCACCTACGAGGTCAACCAGAGGCCGAGCTGGCGCCTAGAGCGCATCTCCTCCGATCCCCACCAGGCCTTCTTCTACATGGAGACCATCTGCAACGGGTGGTTCGCCTTCGAGATCATCACCCGCCTCGTCGTCAGCCCACAAAAGCTGCTCTACATCCGGACCCCCGTCAACATCATCGACATCGTCGCGACCTTGTCCTTCGCTCTCGACACCCTCCTCAACCAGCTCGACATCGACAACGACGTCCTGGAGTTCTTCAGCATCATCCGGATCATGAGACTCTTCAAGCTGACGCGGCACAGTCCAGGACTGAAGATCCTTATCCATACCTTCAAGGCCAGCGCGCACGAGCTCAGTCTCCTCGTCTTTTTTCTTATCCTCGGCATCGTCATCTTCGCGTCCCTGATCTTCTACGCCGAACGCATCCAGTACAATCCCACCAACGACTTCACTTCGATCCCTGTCGGACTCTGGTGGGCCATCGTTACCATGACAACAGTAGGGTACGGTGACATGACCCCCAAGACGTACGTCGGTATGTTCGTAGGGTCCATCTGCGCCCTCATCGGCGTCCTGACCATCGCTCTCCCAGTTCCTGTCATAGTCAGCAACTTTGCCATGTTCTACTCGCACACGCAGGCCAGGGCCAAGCTCCCGAAGACCCGCCAGCGGGTACTGCCCGTCGAGGCCGTCAGACCGAAGGGCCCCTCGAACGCCCCCGGGACTTGGAAGAGGGCAGGCCTGGCGGCCGTCGGTAACCCTTCGTCGCACGCCGTTAGGAGCGCACCTACTACCAATGCAGTCACGCATCATCACGGCTCACAGAATCTCTTCGTTACCAAGGAAACGACCGACGGAATGGGTCTATAAATGACGCGGAACCGCCACTACCCTACCTGTGGTATTGCCAGTCCCAAGCCTGGAGAAAGGAGGAGGGCGACACTGATCATCTTTGTTATGACACAGTGTCGTTAAACAGCAACCAAGGGACTATCTCGTATTGACCCTACACTGCGGCTTGGTTTTAGAGCGCCATCGATTGCTGCCTTGTGCACTAGACACCGGCGATATAGAAGCCGACAGCGGTAAGATGGTTGAATGGTAACACGCTGGCACGAAGATCAGAAGGACGCGGCTTCGATACCCGCTAGCAGTGGTTACATTCAGCCGGATCTGAGAGCCGGGACCTCTGGTTAGAGATCCGCCGCCTGAACCATGAGATCCGCCACCGAAGAGTATAGACTATAGGCCCGTCACCTAAATGTATTTCTATTACAATAATCGACCATATGCACCTTGTTTCGCACATTTTATGCTTATCCGATTAGCAAATAGCGAATATATCGGTTATAGAGTAGCCACTTAGGCTTAAGTTTTACACTTGTAAAGATTTGGAGATCGGACACCTCTGGTTGAGCAACTAAACCACTGCCCGCTAGCCCATAAGGTTGACTCAGCCTTCAATGCCCTAGGGGCAACTGTAAATATGAGTAGTAGGACAATTGGGCGACTTGCAGGCTGCCATACAGTTAAATGCGATTCCTGTTAAATTTGTTATCATCTGTTACTACTATGTCGTGTAATCATTGTCAATCAATATAGATTATTGATCACCATAATACAAGCACAGTAGTGTACATTGGTATCAATGGGTATACACTATACACCCAAAGGAACATAAGGTTCCGCTAATAGGGTCGCCCTAGTTACATCAATCATTAATCAATTCGAACATTTGGTTAGTCATCTCATGGTACAGTATGTCTTCAATCAATCCATAGCTATGCTGTACATAGTTGATCGTATAAGTCTCTTCAAAGAAGCAAGGTTGTAATCTTACTGCGTACTTGTCAGTTTAAATGAATAAACGATTATTAAACTAAATTAAGTTAATTTAATCCTTCAGTAATGCTTGTGTTTAATTAATTAATTGAAATTAATTGAATTGAATTAATTTAAATATAACGTTCCCGTATTCACACGACTACAGCTTGGGGTTTATGTACAACATCGGTTCACGCCCTTGTGTGTATAACACTGGCTCTAGTCTACAGACGTTGCCAATTATCCTTCATCTAGGCTGCTTCTATGACTAATAATGAAAACTGAATGACTGTGTGTTTGCAATAGCCGAGTCTTGATCCGGAAATCGGTTCGGACCGGATTTTGCCCTCGACCGATTAATCGGTATCGGCGCAGTCCAGGACTACCATCCAAATACCAAAACTTAAAGAAGTAATATTATTGACCAAAAACAGTTTTTTCACCAAAAACAGTTTTTTGATTAATACAAAATAATAGTTACCCATTTTTTGTGACTCCTGCGGTAATCTTTAATCTTTATCATTGAAAGTCCGTGTAAAATCATAAAATTCGTTTGAATGACATCTCGCAAGAACATACAAGATTTTTTCAATTTCTGTAACAAACAGTGCCTAGAACCAAATAAAAATAAATATTGCCGATAAATCGGATCGAATCCGGATTCGCAAAAAAAGCAGGCCAAGTATCCGAGTATTATCCCGATTCGAAATCGGCAAAAATGCCAATCGGCCACACCCTAGTTTGCAAACTGCAGACAGTTGTGTGTCTTGGCTTCGAAGCATGCATCCGTTGTGTACAGGAGGCAATTTCAGCCTCAGCTAATGAGACGAAAGTATATTGTGTAGGGACCTCGAGGAAGTCATCGCTCATTTAACCTATTGAATTATATACTTAATCACGAATGAGTGCTCTGTAAATTGAGGGAGAAATTAAATAAGAATTAATCATCGATTTTTACTCGGAATCTAACATTTTCTTCCCACGGTTTTCTTTGTAGGTTATCTTGACTTTAATAATAATAACAGCAAAAGTATTATGTGGAATAATGATTCCAGCAAATCAAGAGCCCTTGAAGAACAATGAGCAATTAATAATGATGATAAAAACAAGAAGAAAAACAACAACAGCAAGAACAAGATCATCAACAACAGTAGTAGTAGCAGCAGCAGCAGCAGCAGCAGCAGTAGTAACAGTAATAACAATAATTTTAATAGCCTAATAATAATAAAAATAATGATAATGGTAATGGCAATAACAATGAGAAGGAGATGGAAGATATGGAGGAAGAGGAGGAGGGTGGTGGTGATGGTGGTGATGGTGGTGATCAGAGATGGGTAACTAATCGATTAGATGCTAATCGATTGGCTAATCGATTAGACAAACAGCTAATTCTAATTCTAATCGATTAGCTGTCATCTGATGCTAATTCTAATTCTAATCGATTAGCAATTTTCAGCTAATTCTAATCGAAAATCGATTAGCTGATCGATTAGATGTGTGAAAATTAAGCTGAGAACGCATTCATTAAGAATGAGTTTATTAATATTGAGTTTTCAAGAATTCCTTACTTACTTATTTATCTGAAGGCTGTTTCAAACCTGCAATGATCTGTTCATGGTTATCTGTCCATTCTGCTCATGCAACACTGAAAGATTTGCATGTCTTCATGTTCTTCATCTACAGCATCACTGTGTTCCTGCAACCTCAGCTGCCATGGAACGCGTATTTAATTTTGTGGCTACATCGTAAACGCTAGGCGCTGTAGGCTAAGTGATGCACTGATTCAAGACATGCTAATTGCAAAATGCAATAGTGAACTTATGCAGTAGCAATGTCAATAATTGCAGCATGTATTGACCGATGTGGTGTTGCTTGCTGGCTTTTGGACTGTTCTCACACATAGCAGTTGTGCAGCTTTAGATATTTTGTAATAGGCTACAGCTTTAGGCATTGTACGTAATAGGCTACAGCTTTAAGCATTGTAATAGGCTAAAGCTTTAGGTATTGTAATAGGCTACAGCAAGTTGCTGTAGTAACTTTGTGCTCTGATTACAATTTGACAAATTCATGTATAGCAAATATATGTATCGAACTATCGATTATCGAAATCTAATTCTAATTGCTAATCGATTAGCTGCTGCTCATTCTAATTCTAATCGATTAGCTAAAACCATTTGCTAATTCTAATTCTAATCGATTAGCAAATTTCAGGAGCTAATTCTAATTCTAATCGATTAGCAGTTCTAGCTAATCGTACCCATCTCTGGTGGTGATGGAGGTGATGGTCACTGAATGTGAAAATACTTTTTAAAATTACATTTGAGTACAAGTATAAAGACTTGATCATAAAAGTAGTTAAAATACAAGTAGAAATACATTTTCATACAGGCATTATAAATGCAAGTTAAAAATACTTGTTTGGAAAAAGTATCTTAAATATCAACTACAAAAATACTTTGACCGAACGTTTATTACAATTGACTTGAAACTCTTAAAATATAGAATTGTGAACACCTGCAAAAACATTTATCCAGTTCAGCATTTTTATACGGCACTTAGGGCATTGGTCTTAATGATCGTTAGTGAAAGACAGGTAGCAGTAATCCGGAAAAGCTGAATGCAAAGTCTATAGATATGCGTGTTACAAGTGCAAACAGATTTTCTTATACCTTCGGGTAATTTTCGGTCTACAATAATTATCATTGGTCGTGGATAGAGTCACGCACGACGTGACTGTATCCTGACGTGAGGACTCGAATCACGCCCATTACGCAATTGGTCAATGGATGATTTTGTGGACGTGAAAGGAGCCGACCGATAAACACTCCCGAAACGGACCCGAATGCGGTGGAAGATTGTTGACCATGCTTTTTAATGACGACACAAACCCTAACCCTAACCGACCCTCACGGCGCCGAACCTGACCATAACCGACCCTCAAGATGTCCGCCATTTGAAAATCCCAAGGAATTGAGCAAGTTCACGTGACATGCTTTAGCCAATAGTGTGACGGGGCGTGAATGTATTGCTGGAGTTCCGCTAACGTCCGGGGCATGAACGGATCCACTACGATTATCATTTGCGACTTTTTAGAAATAGAACTCTTCCTGGAACGCAAAAACACCTGGGAAGCGAAAAAAACAGGTATAAACTAAACATGTGATAGAACATCTTACCTTCAGATGTTTCATGTGTTCGATGTACCATCAGGTCGTGCACTCAGCAATTTATTTGGATAAAACTGACACTTAACAGATTTTATCAGTTTCTTTAACAATAGAAAAATTGCCATCTCAAATAGCTGGTAAAACACTTGCTTCTTGCAAACCGCTATTGTTCACGAGTTAAGTTAAATATAAATTTGACCATTTTAAATGGTATAAGTTTAAGGTTTTCAATTTCGGTGCGCAGTATAACCCGTTGCCAATCAGCAGTTGAATGATGACGCCCAATAATTATAGCACAATTATAATTATTGCAACGCTACGACGATTATAACCTCCGTACCGCCCAAGACGTCCAAGACTTTGAACTGCCTGCCAAAGACGTGAAGAACTTTATCCCACGTGTACTTTACAAACGCTTGCCCTAGGTCTCACCTGACTGTACACCTGTCTGTTTTTGTTTGTTTTTGTTCTAATACTGATTTAATTATTTAACACATATCTATTGTAACTAGCTGCGGTCTGTCAACCTGTCAAAAAATAAAACGAATATCTGTCTAGTGCGTGCAACATGCAATAATTATTGTTTTGTTAATTGTGAATGAGAAACGAAGTATTTTTAAAGAATACATTTCAGTATTTTAACAAACTAGAGAATAATATACTTCAGATAAGTATTTTAAGTAAAAGTATAAATACTTTCATTCCACTGTATTTCAAATACAAGGGCAAAATACTTAGATGGAATGTAAAATCGTAGGCCCTATTTTAAATAGTATTCAAATTATATTATTTTAAATACAAGTGCAAAATACTTGGATAGTATTTATAATAGTATCTTGAATACTAGTATTTGAAATATTTCTCATCAATGGTTGTGATGATGATGATGACGATGATGATGACGATGATGATGACGATGATGATGACGATGATATATGACGATGATATATGACGATGATATATGACGATGATATATGACGATGATATATGACGATGATATATGACGATGATATATGACGATGATATATGACGATGATATATGACGATGATATATGACGATGATATATGACGATGATATATGACGATGATATATGACGATGATATATGACGATGATATATGACGATGATATATGACGATGATATATGACGATGATATATGACGATGATGATGATGATGATGATGATGATGATGATGATGATGATGATGATGATGATGATGACGATGACGATGACGATGACGATGACGATGACGATGACGATGACGATGACGACGACGACGACGATGATGATAATATTACTGAGTGTAATGACAATGATTTTCAAATTGCGATGACAAACCGCCCGATTGGAATGCATCCAATTTTTAGAGAGTTTGTTTGGTTGTCCCTGTTGTTACTCTTCCCTTTGCACTTGTCCTTTCCATTTGCCCTATTTGTCCTGCTGCACTGCAAACAATGGACAATCGATGAAAATGCCGCCTGTCGAGTTATTGTCTGCGGCACGAGCGTGAGGCTTCCCATTGTCTCCAAAGCACTATACCCGGTACTACAGGTAATGCGTGGATACATCAGAAACCATCGTAGCGAGAAAAAGGCAGTGGAAGCCTCACACGCGTGAGAGGTTACTTCCGAACTCAACCACAACTTGTGAGCGACTGACTTTATTATCAACACTCAAATAAGAAGATACATGTACATTAAAATTATGTTTGAGTTTAAGTTTATTGAACCATTTGCATTCAAAGTCACAGTACATAAACAGCAATCAAATAAAACAACTAAATTAACTAACAGCATGTTAGAGATTAACTATTATGTGAGCCAAAACCAGGTATATTCAATGTTGCGAGTCAAGTTGCAAACGATTCATGGGGAGATAAGGCTGGGACAGCTTATCTAGTCTTTCCCATTGGTTACCGGTCACAGAAATACATCAACAAAATGTACTAAGTTAAGAGGCTAAGGCAGCCGTACAGTTAGTTA
The DNA here is from genome assembly GCA_020284085.1 of Aporrectodea caliginosa. Classification (NCBI taxonomy): domain Eukaryota; kingdom Metazoa; phylum Annelida; class Clitellata; order Crassiclitellata; family Lumbricidae; genus Aporrectodea; species Aporrectodea caliginosa. The sequence continues at coordinate 433,315 of JACEVL010000897.1, forward strand.
CAGTATTCATAGTCCAACGATAATAGACAGCATCGTATGGTGTGACACGGTGGCCGACTGGTTAGAGCGGTTGACCTGTGACGCGGAGAGTACGGGTTCGATCCTCGTCCGGTTACTGTGTAGGGACCTTCAGCAAGTCTGTGACTTCGCGCACAATTGCTCTGCAATATAAACGCTTCTGCGCCGTCGAGGCGTGTGCACTTCTGAGCTTCGGGACACTTTTAGAAGAAGGGCGATATCAAAGGCAGTTGTACTGTATTTTATTGTATTGTAATGTATAATAAAATACAGCCCGTAAAAACAAAGTTTTTTACTATATCCATCTAGTATCCTATAATGCGTCTTATGAAGCAGTTACCTCTACAAATATATAGTCCGCGTTCATTTTACAAACATAGCGTCCGTTTAATGAGGCAGCGCACCCGTATCTGTTGCGGCCAATGGCAACGCTGGCCAATCACAACGCTCCGTATCGGAAAAGGGGATTCCCCGATTCGAAAAGTTTAGTCCCCGATTCTATAAGCTAGCCTTTTTTGGGGAGCTGAAATTTTGATAGAATGAAGTGTGTGCGAGGGCGAGTCTATATGCCAAGTTTCACGACGATTGAATGATTGTAAGTGATCGAACTAGTCGTCGCAAGATTTGACTTTTTAGCCTGTGGCTCAACCAAGCAAGCAAGCAAGCAAGCAATCAAGATTCCTGCAAGTTAAACTAGATGGATAAAAATGGACTCTTCCTGTACATTCTGATTGGAAAACAATCTGACAAAAACACAGAAATGCTTACATGAGTGATAATGGATAATTAAAGTTAATTAGAACATTTGAGAATAAACTAGTAAATATTTTTATATAAAGATCTGGGAATAAATTGAGAGTTGTCTTTGGGTGGAAGAGTATGGTTGTGTGCTCGAGGTCTTAATAGTAAGTGAGTAAGTACATATCTAATGCATATGACAGGCAGTATGCAATTATGCAGGGGCTTATGCAGGCTTGAACCTCCATATCTTTATTTAACCCATCTTGCCCATTTTCTCCAAATTGTAATTACGACGATTTATATAGCGTAGTTTGTAGCAAGCTACTTCTAGGACGCTTCACAAAACTGTCTACTGTCAGCGCAAATGTTAATGCTCGTTGTTACGCAATAAGTGCATTTTAAAACTTTAAGCTGTAAATAATTCTCCGTCCCCTCTCTGCCACGCCATTACGTTCTCTCAGATCCTCTGACCGGCTTGACCTTTTCGTTAGGACCACAATGGCCCAGTCCAGATCCTTTGCCTGCATAGGTACTGTACCTCTCTATGGAATGGACTTCCTCCTTCTCTACGGTCTACCGTAGAGAAGGAGGATACCACCAGAGTATATATAAAAATACTTACTCTGGTGGTATCTCTACCTTTTCTCTCACCTTGAAACCTTCCTTTTCCCTCGGAGTACCTCGCACTGGTAGCCAGGCCCGCCGAGAGGGGGGGGGGCAGGGGGCAAATGCCCAGGGGCCCGGCGGCATAATTGCCCTATGTGTATACAGAGAACCAAAACTAAACCAAAGCGTTCTAATTCCCGTAACTCTTGGCTCTCATTGGTTGACATTACGCTGTTCCTTCAACTGGCAGCACTCCTACTTTGCCTCGAGTACGCGAGCTAGCGCAAGGCCCTGGGAGGTTGGGAGTGCGCTGGGCTCGTAGCCTCGTGCAAAATTATGATAATCGCAGTGTCCTATCGAGTGAGGCACTGTTTTCCTTGCTGTTAATTACTGAACAATTTATAAGAATAATAATTATTGTGTGACTGTATTTAGGCCTACAGTCTTTGCGAAACTATGGTTACGTGTAGCTATGATAACTTGTAGCTATCATGGCATAAGAAGCCAAGAGACCATTGTTACTAATTCAAGGACAAGGATTAACATCACTGATATTTCTTTCAACATACTCAGTATTTTAAAGCATTACAGGAAAAATAGTAAAAAGTTTATGTGATTGTTTGCATATTAAACAAACGTATTTATCAAATGAACAGTAAAGACATTGGCAGCAAAGACAGTTGTCCACGCTGATGACACCAAAGAAACCGCGTCGTGCATGTTCGTCATGGCGCAGAACATCTGGCGTGTTCTTCTTGACACGGATTGACAGTGTCGCTTCGCAGCCACATGACTTCTTGCTTGTTGACAGCTGTAAATCGCATCAACAGTACATCACGTTAATACTTACGTCAAACTGTAATGTTATTATAATAATAAGTCATATTATTATCCTGATTATATCACTACTTTAAGAAATTCAAAGGTATAGTTACAACATGTTTAAGATACTTAATGCTATTAAAAAGCCATTAGTCAAATGATAAGCATCTGAGGATAAATATCCATATACAGACTACAAGAAACTTACTGATTCCTTAAAATCTAGGCCTATTTAACCAAAGATGAGTTCCTAAACCATGCCATAAGATTACTTCTTAAACGTTTAAGGATAATTATCACAATGAATTTTAGATAATCACAAATTATAATATACAAACAAGACCTTAACATAAATCCCATAAAGTTTGTTTCTGTGCATGCTTCTAACCCTCAACCCTTAGATCAATTTCACACGTCGGACTACTGTTAACTTTTTACAACCTTCAGTTGCATATGTCTCAGTAGGCCTATGCAATTCCATGAAAATTCGGTAATCTCACCTTTCTCTTCTGACTGTGATGGCAGACGTAATCACGGCTGAACAGAAATCTCGCGTATTTCCCATCCGCCAGTTTCCTTTGACCAGCACGAGATACCCAATTCGTGCTCGTTCTCACTTTAAAGTAAGAAAGCCATTGTATGGCTTCAGACTCCGACGCCAAAGATGCACGAATAATAAACTTGCAGCTTAGCGCATCTCCACCAGGAGCTAAATCCGTCACCTCGACCACCTCACTCTCAAAACAACAATCGCCGAATAAATTCTCAATGGCAGCTGCCATCTTATTTAGCTTGTAAACAATCAATTTCAAAGAGCGTTTAAAATAGGTCAGGTCACGATGAATTGTCGATAGAGTCACGTGACAACTTCAACCAATGGGAGGCGAGTTTTGAAGCTATAGTGGTTCTCTGTATACACATAGGGCAATTATGCGGCCCGGCGACTTTTAGGGGCCCGGGCCGGGCCCGCAATCAACTTATGATATATATTATAATAAGATATACAAAGTTTATGATGTATAGCAGTTTTTACCCGGCGTTCGCCCGGGTTTTTCCCAGACGTAATATGTAACGGCTGCAAATAAAGGCTATTTACTTACTTACTATATTTGATGATAGGCCTATATCTGAACGGAAACGACATTTAGAGGTGAAAGTAGTTGTTTTGCCCGTGTACTGCACGGGTTATCTCTACGCTACCTTAGGCTATATAGGCTTATTATTTATTCCCCGGGCTAAATAATTATAATAGACTAAGCTCGGTCGTTTTTCTATAACCTATTTTCTATTATCGACGTAAGCTATTATTTGTTCCCCGGGCTAAATATAATAGACGAAGTTCGGCCGTTATTGCGATTATAATTTTTCGGAGCGACTCGCGTCTTTTAACGAAAGCGCCTGATTTGAAAATTAAGTATGCGTGACGTAAGATTACATAATTAGCATGCGTGACGTGGCCAAATGGCCATAGGCCTACCATGGCCTGTATAATTAAAATAAACTCGTCGAAACAGTTGGAAATAATGTAAAATGTCCATATATCGGCGTTTAAATAAAATTGCGAGCTGAAAATAGTCGCGTGGACCTAGACGTGGCGTCATAACGTTTCGTAAAATTTTGTAAATCGCTAAAGCGTTCCGTTTCGGAGCCTTTACATAAGGACAAACATACATACAAACAAACAAACAAACAAACAGAAAAACGTAAACAGACTTCGGCTTATATGTCACCAAACTCTTTTCTTTCTTAGTTGTGACCTACCTCAAGAACTTTCCTTATCTCTACATATAAATTGCTCAACGACTTCTAACTGTTTAAGAATTAAATTGACACAGTTCTTTGAATGTTTCTTTCTTTCTTCAAACACAGTTTAATAACAACAAACTCAACTCTTGCCTTAAAACAACTGTACTACACTGTATAGTTCAAATTCACTTTCATCAGCAATTTCTAAGTTTGGCGCGCTAACTGCACGTGTAGAGAATCTATCGTCAGCCAAAGTTTAGGCTACTTTAGGCCAAGCGCCCACGAGCCGACAGCGCAACTAAGGCCTAAGACTAAAACGCTTAACAATCGATACACATTATATATATATCAACCTAAGGCACACCTGTGCTCATTATATATGCAAAACATTAGTTCACATTACCTCCTTCCCTTTCTTTGGATTGAGCAAATTAAACTTAAAAATTTGCAAAATCATCTAAATTATGAAAATCGTACTAAATTATGCAATAAACTTAATACTATATAATACAGTAAAATAATCAATCTTATAATCTAGATAAACAATCTGCTACAACATTTAATCGTCCTTTCTTATAATTAACTTCTACATCAAAAGTTTGCAGTGCTAAAGCCCAACGCACCAGTTTAGCAGACTTAGACATAGATTCAGTCAGATAAGTTAAAGGATTGTGATCTGTAAAGATGTGAACTTTAGATCCAATGATTATCTCTTTTAACTTATTTAGAGCCCAAACAATAGCATAGGCTTCTTTCTCTACAGTTGCCCATCTCTTCTGGGTGTCAGTCAGCTTCTGACTTATAAATGACACAGGGCGCTCTATTCCCTTATCATCCATCTGCGTTAGCACAGCTCCTACTGCAAAATCACTACTATCGCAGTACAAATTAAAAGGTTTTCCAACATCAAAAACATATAAAACAACTTTAGAGCGTACAGCATCTTTAAGTAAATTAAATGCCTGTTGATGTCTATCAGTCCAATCAATCTTATCTGGAACATGTTTGCTTGTCAAATCAGATAGAGGCTTCGCAATCTGTGCGAAATCTTTGATAAACTGTCGATAGTAACCAAAAAATCCCAGCAATTGCTTAACTTGTTTCTTCGTTTCTGGAGTTTTCAAATTAATTAAACTTTCAATTCTATCTGGATTCATTTGAATCGTTCCAGAACCAACCACATGACCGATGAACTTTACCTCACTCTTACCAAAGATACATTTCTTTAAGTTCAGAGTAATGTTATGCAGTCTCATTTGCATTAAATATGCATCTAAATGCTGTAAATGAATCTTCCAATCATCTGAATGCACAGCAATGTCATCTACATAGGGCTCAGCAAATTCATTTATAGGCTGTAAAACCATGTTAATTGCTTTAACAAATGTTCTTCCTGAGTTGATCATTCCGAACGGAACACGAGTAAACTCGTACAGTCCATTGTGAGTAACAAAAGCAGTTTTCCATTGATCAGTTTGCTTAACAGGACAAGTCCAGTAAGCACTTCGACAATCAAAAATCGAGATCACATTTGATTTTCCAACTTTGTGCAACACGTCTTTTACAATCGGCATCGGATATTTACAATCCACAGTGAACGAGTTAATGTATCTGTAGTCGCAGGCAAGTCTCAGAGAACCGTCTTTCTTTTTAACAATTACCAGCGGACTGGCCATTCTGCTCGAAGATGGTTTTATAATGTTGGCTTGAAGCATTTCTTTAATTTGTCGTTCAACTTCTGCTCGATAGATGAGTGGAATTCGGTAAGCCATAAATTCTTTTTCACGAAATTCCGGTTTCAGTTCAATTTCATGTTCAACCAATGTACATAGTCCAGGCTTTTCAGAAAATCGATCAGAATATTTGTTCAGTACTTCCAGCAATTGTTTTTGTTGAGATAATGTTAAATGGCTAATCTGTTCAGGATCAAGATTCAGTGAATTCTTTTCATCTTGCAAGTCATTCTTCGTCAACAACTCAACCACTGAACCAAAGTCTTCATCTTCTTCGACGATTAGTCCACAACTCATTGCTCTTGTAATGTACTTTCTGATTTTATTTGCGTGAATTATCTTTCGACAATCGTCACCCATATCAATCAAATAAGAGTACTTGGACCTTCGTTGTATAACAGTACATGGACCATGCCATCGTGAAATCAGTTTATTTGTTGACGTCGGATACAACACAATAACTTTTTCACCCGGTTCAAATTCTTTATGTTTCGCTCTTTTGTTGTATTGATTCGTATACTGTAATTGCTTCTCTCGTGAATATGATTCTGCAAACAGTAATGCTTTTTCCATATTTGCTTTCATGTCTTTCAAGTACTTTTCTGGTTGGATTCCAATATGAGGTGGTAAATTAATTTCTCTTGTCCAACTTTCTTTTAAAATTGCCAATGGTCCACGCGGAATCTTTCCATACACCAACATATAAGGAGCAATTCCAGTAGTTGCATTCGGTACTTCTCGTAATGCCCACACTGTAAACGGAATTACTTTGTGCCATTGCCTTGGATTGTCAACAATTACATGATGGATCATTTTCTTGAATGTTTGATTCCATCTTTCTACTAGTCCAGCTGCCTCTGGATGACCTGGCGTGTCAAATCTTGGACTACAACCCATTAAATTCAGAAATTCTCTTGTCAGACTCGCAGTAAAATTTGTTCCTTGGTCACTTGTGATCACTGAAGGTACACCAACGTTCATGAACAACTCCATCAAAGCATCACATACAGCTTTCGCAGTTAATGATTTCAACAGAAACACTGTAGGCCATCTGGTGCAAGAATCGACAATACATAAACAGTACTTGTGACCTGCAGCAGATGCTGGCTCGATTGGTCCTACACAATCCATTGTAATTCTTCTAAAGGCCACATCTTCTCTTGGAATTGGAGTGATAGGAACCCTGTCCATCACCAAACTTCTTGCCTTTAATTGACATTTCTCACATGATTTGCAAAATTTCACTATATCTCTTCTCATCTTTGGCCACGTAAAAGACAACTTTATTCGTTCTCTAGTTTTCTCTTCTCCAAGATGTCCTCCAAATACTGATTCGTGAGCCAACTCCATCACTTTCATTCGTCGCTCTTTTGGTAACACCAATTGATATATCGTTTGCTCTAATATTCGATATCTCTTGTACAGTAAGCCATTTACCACGCAGAATTCAGATTCTTTATCTGGCGCTAAATTCCACCATGCTTTCAATGATTCATCTTGTCTCTGCTGTTCTTCGAATTTCTTTGCGTCTGCAATCTGCATCTGTTGTTCTTCATCTTTCTCATCTTCTTGAAACAAATCTGCTATCTCCACATCACATTCATTATCCTCTTTCGTTTCATTTAGATTACCATTCTCGCATGCAGCCATCTCTTGTTCACTCATCTCTGCTGTTATACCGTCTTGCATTAAAGTTTGTTGATCATCGCTTTCGTTTTCCTCTTCACTTGAACTTTCAGTTTCACTTTCCTCTTCCACATCTACCACTTTCTTTCGCTGACTCTGCAATCTCGTCGTTACATTCACTTGAACATCTCCTTGTATCATTTTCACTTGTGGCACGGCTTTAAGTTCTGCAATGATTTCTGGATGCAACAAGAATCTTTCTGTGCTTCCCATTTTTGCAATACTAGCACACATCAATGTCACATAAGGTGTAAGTGAACATTTGACTTTAAGCGGAATTACCTCTTCTTCCACATCGTTACAACACAGCCTTACATCAACTTTCACCAACTTTGCAGGAATGGCATCTCCTGCCACGCATTGTAAGTTCACTTTTCCAATCTGCTCCACCTTCATGCCTTCCAGTAATTCTTCACTAATCACCGGAACCTCTGCTCCAGAATCAATCAGTGCTTTTACTTTTATTGGTTCTTTTCCTGCTGTTCCACGAATTTCTACCTCGACGTACTGTAATAACACTTTCTTTAATGTTGTACTTTCATCTTTTCCAGCCATTTCTTTCTGCATTCCATTGTGCAATAGAATTTCTTTCTGAATATCAGGTGAAAGGTGACATTTCATCACTGACTTTACTTCAGTTTCATTTTTCTGATGTTCTGTGGCTTGACTTTCAGAATTATCAACCACTTGAATTCGATTCACCCTCGAATTTTCTTGTTTTCCATAATTTGAGGTTGTAACAGGAACTGGACAGAATTTCATTAAATGCCTGTCTGATCCGCAGTTGTGACAACGTTTCACCACTGCACCTCGTTGTTCGATGCTTTCTTTTCTCTTATATGGAGTAAACGATGCATTGCCTTCTCTTGCGACAAACCTTGGTGGTGATTTGTTATATACCGGACGTTGTCTGGCCATCATCGATTCTCTATTCTCGTGAACAACCGGAGAATTTGGTTTCACTTCTGCACCTCTGAACTGATTTCCTGTTTCTTGATTGCTCTTCCAATGAAAACCAAAATTTGGAGTGAACTGTTGATTTCTTTTGCCATTAGGAACAAAACCAAAACTTGTCTTATTCGGAATTGCCAAACCAATTCGATTATTAACATGAATGTCCGCTAGGTCTGCCACAACACTAGCTTCGTAACAATCAGTTCCTTCCTTCGACAACACAAACTGTAGTGGACCTGGTGGTAGTGATTCTTTCAACTTATCCGCCACTAACAAATCAAACAGTTTCTCAAAATTCTTATCCACTTTGCGACTTTTCACATAATAGTTCAACAAGTTCTTCAGCCTTGCTGTAAACATTGTATACGTTTCTTCAGCTGTCTTCTTCGCATCAATAAACTTCGATCTGTACTCTCTCGGTGTCAACTTGAATTCTTTTAACAAGTGCTGTTTCACGACCTGATAATCGTCTAAATCATCGAATGACAATCTGTTTAGAACAGTTCTAGCTTTCGGAGTCATCAATGGCAATAGTAACTTCACCCAGAATTGTTCCTGCACGTTGAAACTACGAAACGCATTCTCAACCGTTTCGAAATATAATGGCACCTCCATCATATCGTTTGGCATTTTAGGTAACACGTGTTTCATGGCATCACCAATTTTCTTTATTTTCGAAACCATCGTTTCACTTTCTTCCTGTTTCCTTTTCTGTTCTTCTCGTTCTTCTTGCCTTCTTTGTTCTTGTGCTTCTCTATTTTGTTTCTCCTCTTTGAGTTGTGCTTCTTTTAATGCTATTTTTTGTTGTTCCAACTTTAAACGTTCTTGTCTTTCCGCTTCCGCCTTCTCCATGCTTTCTTTCTGTAATTTCAGTTCTTCTTGTCTAACCTCTTCTGCTCGCTCCAACTCTGAAATTCGTACTTTTTCCTTTTCTTCTTCACGTAGTCTCTTCTCTTCAATCTGTTGCTGACGTATCTCTTCGTCACTTTTCCGCGCCTTTTCAAATTCAATCATCTGCTCTAATCTTCTCCTTTCAGCATCTTCTCTATCTTTTCTCAATTGCTCTAATTGAATTTCAAATTGCTGCCTTTGCAATTCTTCTTTCTCTCTTTGAAGACGTAATTCTTCCAGTCTTACATTCTCTGCTTTCTCTTCTTTCTCTCTCTGAAGACGTAATTCTTCCTGTCGTATTTCTTTCTCTTCTTGTCTGACACGCTCTGCTTCTTCTCTTCGTTTCTCCTCTCTTTCTTTCTCGTCTTGTCTTACACGTTCTGCTTCTTCTCTTCGTTTCTCCTCTCTTTCTTTCTCTTCTTGTCTTGTCATCATCATCCATTGCATCATCGTCTCCATAGACATAGGCCCAGGCGGTTTCTCAGTAACCTTTTCCACAGCACCGCCGACAGCACCTTCTTCTTCCTCTGCTTCTTCTTTAAGCCAGACTTCAGCTAACGCTTCTAGCATGTCTTCACGTGACATATCTTTAAGTTTCTCTTCTTCAAAACCAGCCTTTAACAAGCGCTGTTTTAATCTTTCAGAAGACATCTTCTTCAGTTCTGCTTGTTTCTTGACACTTAATTTCTCCATCTTACTTCTTTACTTCAGTGCTGTCCTTTCTGGAAAACACGAGTTTTCTTTTGTGTTTGAAGTATTGGGGATTGTTCTTTGTTTGATAACAACAAACTTTTATACCTTTGTCGTTGAGGCTTTCGTTGTCGTAGATTTACCAGTGATTTGAATGCGTATTCACCAGTCGACGTTGTTTCAAATCTCCGACGTTGTTTCGAATCCCAGACGTTGTTTCGAATCCCAGACGTTGTTTCGAATTCCAGACGTTGTTTCGAATCCTACCGCTGCTGCCACCAAATATGTCACCAACTCTTTTCTTTCTTAGTTGTGACCTACCTCAAGAACTTTCCTTATCTCTACATATAAATTGCTCAACGACTTCTAACTGTTTAAGAATTAAATTGACACAGTTCTTTGAATGTTTCTTTCTTTCTTCAAACACAGTTTAATAACAACAAACTCAACTCTTGCCTTAAAACAACTGTACTACACTGTATAGTTCAAATTCACTTTCATCAGCAATTTCTAAGTTTGGCGCGCTAACTGCACGTGTAGAGAATCTATCGTCAGCCAAAGTTTAGGCTACTTTAGGCCAAGCGCCCACGAGCCGACAGCGCAACTAAGGCCTAAGACTAAAACGCTTAACAATCGATACACATTATATATATATCAACCTAAGGCACACCTGTGCCCGATCCCTGTGGCAAATTAAACCGGTATTCATTCATCCATTCATTCCGATAACTTATATAGCGCCAGTTACCGGGGCCAGCTATACAAGTTCAGCAGGTCGCGTCAGGGTCATGTGAGTTATTCAGCAGGTCGAAGAAATTAATGTTTGAGTTTGACGCATTGCGCAAGCAACGGCGGCAAAGAATGCTTCAGCATTTCGGTTTTAGAGTTTCTACATAGACTGCTATTGACATACCAGATAAAACGTTATAAAGTCGTTTAGATGTAATAAATGTAAGTAATCGTATGGGACAGATGTTAATGTTTAAATGTAAATAATATTAAAAATTCCCAAAAAATTAACACAGCAGTAGGCAGTAAGTATGCAGGTCATACGGCAGGTCATACGGCAAGAGTAAAATCGGCAAGTCAAATGACCTACCGCGACCCACGATAGCGCCACCATTGTATAGCGTCGCTTCAAGGAAGCTACTCAGAGGAGCTCCCAGCCACGGCTGGCTGGGAGCAGCAGGGTCTTGAGAATTACATCAGACATTTAACTGTAATCCACCACGCAATTAGCCATAGCGTTGTCAACTAAAGAAAATGGCGGCTCTGATAAGGCGAAGATTCCACGAAGATTTTTCAACAAAGTCTATAGGGACAGTCAGAATAAAACTGATATATTCTCAACAACAATAATAAACTGAAAGCATAAGTACTCTGAATTTATTGACTGAAACATAGATCTTCCTTTCGTCTCTCTCCCAGTTGTATTTGGATGGCGAATAGCTGGCGAGTGTAAGAGGGTTTGAAGGGCGTTGTAGGTAAGAGATACTATTTTGCAATGGATACGCTGAAGGACTTTTAGCCAATGAAGTGATTTGAGAACAGTGGTGTTTGGGACTTTTGGTGACTGCGCGTGCCAGAGCGACCTGGACTAGCTGTTTGCAGGCGGGTTTTTTTAGAGCAGTCGATGCTATAAATAAGGAATTGCAGAGGTAGAATTTGGTATGAACAATTGAGGTTGCTATTGCGCACGCTGTCTTGTAATCAATTATTGGGCGCAATTGACGACGGTCACGAATGTGCCTATAACAGGTGCGAAGGGAAGAAAGGACCATTTATCTCTGATTGTCACACTAATAGCTGCTCTCACCAGGCATTAAATACATCTAAGACAGCTTTATCGCGTTCGATTCCCATTGTTATCATTTCTCTGAAGGTCGTTTCTTCACATTTCCACGTCCTTTCTTCCCTTGGTCGATTCATCTCCTCTTTCTTCCTCCCTCTTCGCCTCCCTCCGTCCCTATACCAGTTGCTTTTCCTTTCGGATGAATTTCTCCAGCTTCCCAGCTATTTTTAAAGACCGATGGCACAATGATTGATCCAGGCGGTGACAACGTGTTTACCTTGATATCTAAGGACAATGTCTCTCGGTGCCTTTTAAGCCGTCTTCCATCGTTGTTCTCGCTTCCACACAGGATAAATGCAGGTGCACTGTGTGTGGCTGACGTCACATCGCTAATCATCATCATCATTGTCATCGTCATCGTCATCGTCGTCGTCGTCATCATCATCGTCATCATCATCGTCATCGTCGTCGTCATCATAATAATCATCATCATTATCATCATTATCATCAATATCATCATCATCATCGTCGTCGTCGTCGTCATCAACATCATCATCATCATCATCATCATAATCATCATCATAATTATCATCATCATCATCCTCTTCATCATCATCATCATCATCATCATCATCATCATCATCATCATCATCATCGTCGTCATCATCGTCGTCGTCGTCGTCATCAACATCATCATCATCATCATAATCATCATCATAATCATCATCATCATCATCATCATCAATTTCATCATTGTCATCATCATCATACTCATCATCATCATCATCATCAGTTCCAAGCATATGCAAGGCGAATAAATGACCTAAATTCTGCCCAGTCATTTGTCAAGTCTAGCACAATGTCTAGCACAATTCAGTGGGATAGTCTGGCATGGTTAGCGTGCTGGACTGTCAGACGAGAGGTCGGGGTTGAAAGCCCCGCCACAACAGAAATTTGTTTGCAGGTTTCTGCTCCTCAATCCTCATGCGACCCTAGCCAACTCAGCTATAATGAGTACACTGACCGTACACTGTCTGTGGGTAGATGAGACGGCAAGGAAGAGGACTGGCCACCCGCCCTCATATGCCGAGGCCAAGAAAATGAAGTCGCTAACAGTAGCACTACTACACTATCGAGCACCCCTCCTATGTGGCTAGATGGGATGTATGTATGTATGTATAATATGGGCATTTATATAGCGCCCTACAAGAAACTCACGAAGGCGCAGATGTATATTAATTGATCTCACTTATCCTTTTCTTTTACCTGGAGTTTCACCTTAACAAGGATTTGAAAGCTGTTCATCACCTTAATTGGACTGGGCGCCCTTCTGAGTAGGTGTCTTGGAGGGGTGCTATAGGCCTATACGTGTTATTAATGAATGAATTAATTAATTAATTAATTAATTAATGTTCTCTAAATCCGGTTGCTTTTTCAAAATGCTTTCGAGTTGCGTCCAATTCTCAGGACTTCTATTATACAATTGCTGAAGTCCTTTCTCTTTGGCCGTGGCTGGGCTGGGAGCGGCTCTGAGTAGCCTTCTTGAAAAGGCGCTATATAAATTTCCGAAATGAATGAATGAATGAACAAATGAATGCATGAATGAATGAATGAACCCATATATTGATTTTCTTTCTTATGTTCTCTATATCAGGTTCATTTTTTTCCAAAATGCCAGTGAGTTGCGACCATTTCTCCTTCGTACGTATCTTGGCTGGACTAATTGCGGTTTTATGACTTCCACGACTGAAGAATTGATCCGAGGCTATTCGATGGCTTCACCATGCATGCAAGATTCAAAGGAAGAGAAACAAAGGAAGATCAAGAAAACAGAAGGGAAGACGCGGTTGGACTTAAGCTAAACATGAGACGAGCACTTGTTCTGATAAGTGACCCCAAACACTGCAGATCGTATATATGCACCCACTGCACTCACGTCTTGGTATCAGGAACTGAGAAGGAGGAGGAGGAGGAAGAGGAGGAGGAGGAGGAAGAAGAGGAGGAGGAGGAGGAGGAAGAGGAGGATGACAAGGAGGAAGAGAGGAAGGTGGAGGAGGATGGGGAGTAGGAGAAGGAGAGGATGGTGGAGGAGAAGGAAGAGGAAGAGGAGGAGGAGAACAAGGACGAGAAGGAGGAGAAGGAAAAGGAGGAGGAGAAGGAGTGAGAGGAGAAGCAGGAGAATGTGGAGAATGAGGAGACGGAACAGAAGCAGGAGAAGGAGGAGAAGGATGAGGAGGAGATGGAGGTGGAGAAGGAGAACGAGTGGGATGAGAAGAAGGAGAATGTGGTAATGAACAGAAGAAACAGAAGGAGGAGAAGGAGTAGGAGAAGGAGAATGTGGAGAATGAGGAGAAGAAACAGAATGCGGAGAAGGAGCGGAATTAGGAGACTTAGGGGAGGTCGTATTGACTGCTACAGTGTGGTCCTAATAGCTCAGAAGGCACAACCTAACGTGATCCCTTGCGGCCAAAACGTAGTCAATAGAAAGAACAATGATACAGGTATTATAAGTGAGCAATGCTTCTGTGAGCACGCCACTTGTCCATAAACGCTGAACGAGTAATCGAAAACGGTCCACATACATGTGCATAGATCTTAAGATGCTTTAAGAATATGTAGAGCGAGGTACTGTTGTGAGCAGTGTAAACAGACACTGAGGGTTAGAGAGAGAGACAGAGACGGAGAGAGAGGGGAAGAGACGGAGAGAGAGAGGGGGAAGAGACAGACAGACAGACATACAGACAGAGGCAGAGAGACAGAGACAGAGAGAGGAGAGAGGAGGGGAGAGAGAGAGAGAGAGAGACAGAGAGACAGAGACAGAGAGAGACAGAGAGACAGAGACAGAGAGAGACAGACAGAGACAGACAGACAGAGACAGAGAGAGACAGTGAGAGAGATAGACAAAGAGAGAGAGACAGACAGAGAGACAGACAGAGACAGAGAGAGAAACAGAGACAGAGAGAGAAACAGAGACAGAGAGAGACAGACAGAGAGACAGACAGAGACAGAGAGAGAGACAGTGAAAGAGAGATAGACAAAGAGAGAGACAGAGAGACAAAGACAGACAGAGAGAGGGGAAGAGACGGAGAGAGAGAGACTCCGTCGGTTGAACAATAGAGAGAAAAGACACGATAGGACTTGAACTTAACGTGACACGAGCATGCACTTCGTCCGACAAATAGGCCGAAAAGAATGGAGATCATTTATTTGACAGACAGACAGAGACAGAGACAGAGAAGCATGCAGACAGACAGAGACAGAGACAGAGGCACAGAGAAGGAGACAGAGAATCAGACAAAGATAGACAGACAGAGACAGGGACATCTAGAAGGAGGAGGAAGAGGAGAAGGGTGATGAGGGAGAAAGAGGAGAAAGAGAAGGAGGTGACAGACAGACAGAGACAGACAGACAGAGAAACAGAAAGAGAGAACAGAAACAGACACGGAAACAGAGACAGAAAAAGAGACAGAGACAGACAGAGACAGACGGAGAGAGAGTCAGAGAGACAGAGAGACAGAGAGACAGAAACAGAGACAAAGAAACGAATTTGTGTAGCTAATCGCGGAGATCTGGATGGCTGTAAGATAGATGACAGTTAAGTAGGCTGATTAGTTGAGAGAGTCTTTCAGGTACAGCTGATCTTCTAAGCCTCTAAGGGATTCTGGATCACAATAGGGAGCCAGCTTAGCTTTTCCAGTACAGGAATGACGTGAACTCAAGTGATCGCACCTGCCAATTTCTGTCATCAGTCGGCAGTGGTAGTAGTGGGGGCGCGTTGCAGCCGTTCCCCCATGCTACACTATGCAAAAGTGGTGGTGATGGTTTTGCTTACTTCAATATACAGGCGTTCCCCCACTTCATTTTTTAGGACTACACTACTGCAGTCGGGTCAAGTAGTCAGGGCGCGTTGCAGTTTGGTAGTAATAGTAGTAGTAGTAGTAGTAGTAATAATAGTATTGATATTCTTTTAATAATTATTTCAAACCGACAAACGCAGTATGAAAACAATTTAATACGAACGGATGATCACAAGCTACTACAGAAGTCGAATTTAACTGCATACAGCAGCCATGCAAGGGGCCCATCATGGGCGTATTTAGGGGAGTTTTACGGGTTCAAACACCCCCAAATAAGTTTCCGAAAAAAATGTATATGCATTTACATGCGAAATACAAAAAACCTGAACTTTTGCGACCACGAAATCTTCTTCAATGGAACCCCCGAAATCTTAAAATGTTCGGTGCCCTCCGAAATTTGTTTCTGGCTACGCCCATGAGCCCAGCGCCTCACGTCCTACTACTCATTTCACCAACGCTATCAAGCGAATGATATAGGCTGAGTGGACCTTTGAGAGGGTAGCGGGAATCGATCCCGCTTCCTACTGCATGCTCTTCACGCCAGTGATGTTACCATGACGCTATGGACCCGCCAAACACCCAGTTACACTGTGATAACAAGGATCATCAGCGTCGCCCTCCTCCTTCATCCGGGCTTGGGACTAGCACTGCTTTGAACTAGACCTAGACTGCCTTGACCTAGAGCTAGACTTTGCGGTGTCGTACGGCATCGAATTACAGTCGTCAAGTTTTGCTCTTACTGCACTACCAACGTGTTCCCCGTGTTAGGACCACAATGGCTCAATCTAGGTCTTTTGTGTGCATAGGTCCCTCTCTATGGAATCGACTTCCTCCTTCTCTACGCTCTACAATCCTCTCTAGTAGCATCTCTGCCTCTTTATCTCGCCTTAAAACCTTTCTTTTTCCTCGAAGTACCTCGCACTGGGAGCGCTTCTGAAAGGCTTATGCTATTAGAAGCGCTTTATAAATGATCAAATACAATACCAACGACTATTATAATACACTCTCTTCACAAGGTCCGATGGCAGGTACAATCGAACACGATGCCTGGCTTTTATGCGGAAATACGATGCCTTACGAAGAGATCTGTGTCGTGCTGGTCAAATGTTAGTTTAGAACCGACCCAAGACTCTTAAAATGATCCCCGATG
>JACEVL010000897.1:455000-497500 GCA_020284085.1 Aporrectodea caliginosa
TCGTAGTAGATACCTTGAAGGGGCGCTATATAAATGTTCAATTACATTACATTGCAGCGGGAGGGTTGCGGGTTCGAATCCACCTGAAGCCGCCGCGTAGGGATCCTGGACAAGTCCTTCACTCGCAATTGCTCATGCGCTTCGGCGTGAAACTCCGATTCAGTGTCCGCGCTGTAGTCGGGAGCGCCTCTGAGTAGAAATCTTGAAGGGGCGCTATATAAATGTTCAATTGCATTACATTCAATCGATCAATGAAACGTGGAGAGGATGTTGGAGAGTGTTGGAGTAGAAAGGATTCTACTGTGACTAATCAGGCGGAGGACGCTTCGTATTTCGGGAATGTGCTACGAAAGAGTGGAGACTGTCTGGATGAGATTACTCAGGGCACAGCTCCTGGATCAAGAGCTCAAGGAAGACCTAAAATGGAACGGATTGATTACATAAGTCGTGCACTGGATTATCACTCAATCGGTTATTCGATAGATATAAGAAACAGAAATGTATGGAACAGAATTGTCCATGGTGCGACCAATCTTAGAATCGAAGACGGTTTAAATTAAGATATAGTTGTTTAAAACGTAAAAAGCTGAATTGGAAAAGAAAAGGACGTCGTTTTTCAAAGATATAAAAAACCGGAAAACCGAAAAATCGAAGAAAGAATACAGTGACGTAAATTAGCTGAATCCTTGAAAGTATGGAGACAACGTGAAGGACATTAGACAAAAATAAAATGCAACAATAATAACAGAAACTTATTTAAATTAGCTGAATCCTTGAAAGTACGAAGACAACGTAAAATACAAATATAGAATTAAACAAAATAATTACAGACAGTCACAGTAAATAAACAAATAAAGTTACATAAAAAAATAGAAGACGGAAAACCTGACGAAAAAATCAAAAACCCAAAAAAACTAATTTTTTCTGTAAAAACAAATAAAAACCGAAAAAACGGTTTTAACAACTATGGTTTAAATCAAGAGTTGCGACTTCTACAAATGGATTCTTCTGACACATTCTACATGTATACAACAGCCAAAAGTTTGTCATTTCGCCTGGATGGGGTCGGGAGCGCCTCTAAATAGATATCTTGAAGGGGCGCTTAACTATTTTCTGATTGAATGAGTACCGAACGCGAGTATTTGGATGTACTATTTGCCTGATCCAGATATACGAACCAAGTACCATTTGTAGCAGTAGTAGTACCTTCACATTTTCATGTAATAAAAATATTATCGAAAGAAATTGTTGTTCTGCTAATAACTAACTAATACATTTCCCATTTCGAAAATAAATAATCGATTCAATGGACTTGACTTTGGTTGTGAACATTTTAAATTGTGATTCTAATAAAATTTATTTGCAACTATTTGTGTGCATAGTAGCCTATTTGCCGAGGGGAATAGTGCCAAAACGGGACATTCGACCGAGGTGAATGTCCGAGGCGATTTCCAGTTATTCCCTAGAATGAATGAAGACATGTATGCATAATCCCAAAGCCAAGACGAGTAGATTCAAAAGGAGTATGTTCAAGGTGGATGACCCAGCCACTGAAAAGCGTGACGCTTTATTAAACACTAAACCTCGTCCTATTCTCTCGCGTTTCATCGGAACTTTTTTCTTCGCTTTTTAAATCTCCTGGAGCTGTAAATTCCCACACCATAATCTCCTCCATCGTTCAATCATCCGTCGTTTTTTTATCCATGGAGAATCTCTGGAAATCTCCGATTAGATTGAAGGACTTTTCCGTCTGTTTATTGTGCTCTCGTCTGTCAGCGGATCAGAGAAGATTTTGAGACGAAGGTTGGCTTTGCTATAAACCTACAGTTGCCTAATCTGTCTAAAAAGACTGATAGAGGGATCAAGTAGTTGCGATGTCTCTGTCTTTGTCTCTCTGTCTCACTCTTTCTTTATCTGTCTGTCTGTCTGTCTTTATCCATCCATCCATCCATCCATCCCTGTCCGTCTGTGTGTCTAGTCAGTCTATCTATCTAGACAGACCGTCTGTCAGTCTGTGTTTGGCTGTCTCTGTCTGTCTGTATGCCTCTTACCATCTGCCTGTCTCTGTTTCTCTCTGTCTGTCTGTTTCTCTCTGTCTGTCCGTGTTTGACTCTGTCTGTCTCTATCTCTGTTTCACTCTGTCTGTCTCTGTCTCTGTGTCTCTGTGTCTCTGCCTACCTGTGTCTCTGTGTGTGTGTCTCTCTCTCTTCCCTCTGACTCTTCTTCCTTTTCTGTCTGCTCGCTGGTCCTTTTGGCTCTATGTCCGTCTCTCTGTCTCTGTCTAGCTCTGCCTGTCTTGTTGCCTCTGTATTCTTCACTCTGATCAGTCTTTTTTGTTATCCCTCTTTCTCTTTGCTCGTCTTCGACCCTTCTCTCTCTCTCTCTCTCGCAGTCCGTGTTTGTCTCATTCTCAATCTCTTCCCTCTCTGTCTCCATCGACGTCTCTCTTCGTCTGTTTGCCTAAATCTGTGTCTCTACCTACGTTTTGGAGTATGCGTATGTCTGGCTATCTGTCTGCCTTTGTTTGTCTGCCTGCCTTTGTCTCTCTGTCTGTCTGTCTCTCTGCTTTTGTCAACCACATCGATGGCGCTACTTATATTTACAAAGTATATTTCTAAGAGCAAAAAGCGAATACGTGGCACAAGGGTTATTTATTTGCAAAAACCCAGAACAATACAAACATCGCCACCTCCTCCTCCTTCTCCACCACCACCACCACCTCCTCCTCCTCCTCCTCCTCCTCCACCACCAGCACCTCCACCACCACCACCTCCATTTCTACCACCTCAACCATCGCCACGGCCTTCTCCACCACCCTACCACAACCACAACCGCCTCTTCCTCCAACACCACCACCTTTTCTACCACCTCTTCCTACACTCCATTCTCTTCCACAACCACCACATCAAGCCATACCCCAGACCAACCATCCCATCCAAGAGTCCACAGCCATAGCAATCTCCCATCGCAAGGTGTCACCACTATGTCGACTCGTCCCAGTCATCATACGCCGGCACGACGTCATACTGTCCGGCATCCGGCACCTGGCCGAAGTATCCAGGGTGATGGACAACCTCCGAGTAGGGTTCAGACCTCTTGCGGCCGAGGGCAGCCAGCTGGTGCCGGGCGTTTTTAACCCTTCGACGTATCGCCTCGTCATGAATCATGTCAGCCAGGGACATTAAATCCTGCGTGACGGATAGAGCTTGACGCTTTGACCTTACGTGACCCCCGAGGCGCGGCGGGAGGATACGAAATGTCGCCGCCGCCGGATCCGGTTGGGTGCGGCGGTCGTGGGCGTCCGCGTCGAAACGTAGTGCGTCGAGTTGTTGGAGAGAGGTGAGGAGGAAGACGACGATGAGGAGGAGGAGGGGGAGGACGGAGGAGGATGCGGGTCTGAGCATCTTCATCTGTTACGGTTGCAGAGGAGGACGTCTGAAAGATAAATTGTAGTGCAGTTCAATGAGTCCATTTAGCTCTGACACAAAAACACATACATACTACGTGAATACATACATACATACATACATTCATACATACACATATACATACTTACATACATACATACATACAGACAGACATACATACATACATAGGAACATACATGAATACATACACGCATACACACATGTATACATAAATAGTAACATACATATATACATACACGCATACACAAATATATTGTATTGTATTGTATTTGAACACTTGTTATAGCGCCCCTACCAGATTGCCCATTCAGAGGCGCTCCCGACTACTGCGCGATCTGGTAGGGGCGCTATAACAAGTGTTCAAATACAATACAATACAATATATTTGTGTATGCGTGTATGTATATATGTATGTTACTATTTATGTATATATGTGTGTATGCGTGTATGTATTCATGTATGTTCCTATGTATGTATGTCTGTCTGTCTGTATGTATGTATGTATGCAGTATGTATGTATATGTGTATGTATGTATAGTATCTGTATGTATGTATGTATATATATATACATATATATATATACATACATACATACATACATACATACATACATACATACATACATACATACATACATACATACATACATACATACATACATACATACATACATACATACATACATACATACATACATACATACATACATACATACATCATCATCATCATCAGGATCCATGGGCCGAAGGCCCGTAGGTGTCCAACGCTTGCCTCAGATCCCTGGGCCGAGGCCCTTTTTCATTCATATCTTTTCTTTACGAACGGAGTATCTGCACCCATCCGTTCGACCTTCGCACTTCTCCCTTAAAGAGAGTTCCAGGCTTAGGACTGGCTCTGATATCCACATGTGGTATCAAAGGCGGCGATGCCGCCCACGTTTGCCAGCTTTTTCAGGGTTCCTGCTGAGCCTTCCACCTCGCGTAGCGCCCTAAGGTGGTACTTCGGCCAAGACCTTCACCACTGATGGCAAAGCCTCAGCAGGCACTCCCCTACTGACTGTTGCCACCCCTCAGGGCCCTCACCACGTTGAGGTGTGAGTCGGACTTTAATATACATACATACATACATACATACATACATACATACATACATACATACATACATACATACATACATACATACATACATACATACATACATATACGACACATGCATACATGCACAATGCACATACATAAGCACATACGTTAGTCCTATTAGCGGGATCGCCCATCCCTTCTGAGTCTCAGTTGCTAACCACTATCATTGCAGTAGCTATACGTACATTGCCATAACTGTTATATCTTTGTTACAGGAAATAAATTGAAATTGAATTGAATTGAATTGAATACATACATACACATGCATACATACATACACATACGTGTTAAATAGTCGTCAGTAGTTAAGTTTAGTAGTTAAGAGTTATATGTTTTGAACTTATATTGTTCCCTTTGCAAGTTTCAGTTTGTAGCCTGCTCTAAGACACTTTAAGTTATCCGTCCTGTCCCTATTTACTGCCTGGTAATTGGAGTCCCTCCTCTAAGCGGGATTATTATCCCTCCTGGGGCCCCATTGTTGCCTGCGTTCCAATGATTTGTTCAAATTTTCTGGATTTGTTTATTTTTGTATATTTATTGTTTGTATATATTGGTTAGCTGTGTCTATGTTTGTATATGTTGGTTTACAAAGGTTTCAATAAACAAATGATTGATTGATCGATTGATAGATTGATTATACATGCATATATTACATACATACGCGGTGGTGTAGGGGTATGTTCGGTGCCTTGCAACCGGAGGGTTGAGGGTTCGAATCCACCTCAAGCCGCCGCGTAGGGACCCTGGGCAAGTCCTTCGGCGTGAAACTCCGATTCAGTGTCCCGCTGCTGTAGTCGGGAGCGCCTCTGAGTAGAAATCTTGAAGGGGCGCTATAACAAGTGCTCATACATGTACATGCATAGGCCTACTGGTGTAGACGAGCCGGAGCAGACCGGAGCGTTGTTCCGGTAGCCTACTTATTGTCAAATCACCCGGAACGCTTTCTACTTAGCGTTCCGGCAATTATTTACAATGGGCAGAAATAATGACTATGAATTTATGACGCCTCGCTCTTTTACTTACAGCCAGAAGAAATTGTGTTCACCTGAATTCCTCATGGATTTGTGGCTAAAGTATGATGGTCTCAATGTTGGAACCATCTTCCGCATGAATTGCGTCTTGAGCTCCTCAGCCTTTCTCTTCCTCTGTTTCGGAAACGCCTGAAGACTATCTTACTTGCTAGAGCCGTGGGTCGTGAGTGCCTCTGAATCTCTGAGCGTCGCTATACATATGTTCAATTCTTCTTCTTTTGGTTCTCTGCCTTGCTAGGCAGGTTCGTACGTCCAATCTCGCCATTCATCACGTTTTCTGGCTCTTTCCTTCAGTTTGCTGTAATCTTCCTCCAACATCCTGTCCAACAACATCATTCTCGGTCTTCCTCGTATCTTCTTTCCCTCCATTCTTCCCTCAATTATAATTCTTAGAAGGGAATCTCCCCTCATGATGTGGCCCAACCATTTTCTTTGTCGGCTTCGTATTATCCCTATCATGGATCTTTTTTCGTCCACCATTTGTAGTATGTCTTCATTTGTCCTCCGATCCATCCAGCTGACTCTCTCCATTCTTCGTCATATCCACATCTCGATATGGCGAAGAATTACAATTTACAAAATTACAAATGAACTTTCCATTTGGTCACTTTCTTTGCAAAACAGAGACATAATGAATACGACCGCAGGTGCTTATTAGACGCGGTATTCGTAGAATTCATCAACTGGAAGAGCTGGTACTGTTGAGATCCGAGCCAGACCGCTAATCGCGGGAGCGAGCGCTGAGGGTGACGTGACAAGTTGCTTTCGGCAGCCTCGTTAGTCCAAACAAATCAAAACTCCCCCTTAAAAATTCTGTGCCTCCCCTAAAATTCCTGCGAACGCCCATGACTGCGCGTAACGAATGACTCGGTTTTTGTCGTATTACTTTTTATTGCTACCTGGACCTATATTTTTTGGCAAAAATGCTCTCAACGGCATTCCTCGGACCCCATAGTCGGCGCTCCGGTACTTCAAACTTTACGTCTACATCACTGTCAATCAATCAATCAATCAATCAACCAGTCAATCAAATAGTTCAATCAAATAGTTTATTTTGCAACCATATCATTAATACAAGAAATCAACAGGAATAACAATTAAAAGTAATGTCTTGTCACATGACGACTTCAGTTTTTCATCTCAACATCAGAGTAATGCAAGAAACTCACCAAGCTAACTTAATGTTGTATTGCGGCTACAAAAAAGGAGTCCCTGAAGGGATCAAGATCCCGTTAATTAGGGACACCAGAGTAGAATTAGAATTAGGCAACATGTGGTGACCTTATATTCTATAATATCTAAAGTTGTGTTTGCGCTTAGTCCTGCTGTACTAACTTACATGCATACATACAGGCACGTAGCGAGCCTTAAATTCAATAGGAGGTCATTGGGGTCATTAGTCAATCAAAGTATGAGTATATAAAAAAGCAAGAGGAGGCAACTGCCTCCACGTGCCTCAATGTAGCTACCCCTATGCATACATATATATATATATATATAACATATATATACATATACATGTACATACAAATACATATTGTTAAACTATTCGTCCAGGGCAGAGAAAAACAGGTGGCTTAAGATAAAAAGGCGCCTAATGGGGAACTCTGTGAGCAGTTCCTTTAAGCGGCGATAGGCGTCGCCAGTTACTGTATGTGATGTGGTCAAACTTTAGACAACTTTAGCGTAAATAAACCATAGACATCATATATTAAATGTAAGATGTCTATGAAATAAACCTACCGCACAACAGAGCACACATTTTACCTAGAGTAGCCAAACTATATCCCATCCTGGCGCCACCTATAGCAGCACATTAGATAGAGAAAAATGAAACCCTACAAGCGTCAGTCCATGGCGCGGCGAAATAAGCCAAACACCAGACACAAAGAGACCAAACACTTCTGCTTCCAAACACACAGACATTATCCACACGAAGAGAGACACTCCTTAAGTCAACACCAGTGCCGAACCAGTCGAACAGCTTAACTACCTCTCTCATTAACACCCGGACTAATCGAGTTTAGATATACGGTTACGGGTTTATTGCAAGAAGAACGCGACCTTCAACAGAGCACCTGCACCGTCTGTCGCCTACATGAAAGAATAGATATATATACATACATGCATACATACAATGTCATGCATATATGCATACATACATACATACATACAAACAATGTCATACATACATATATACAAACTATAATTGAATACATGCATACATACATACATACATACATACATACATACATACATACATACATACATACATACATATCTGCATACATATATGCATACATGCACATATACATACATACATACATATATGCCGACATACAATGTCATACATACATATATACAAATACATAAATGCATACATATATACATACATACTCACACATACATAAATACATACATAGACATATATACATACATACTTGTACACGTACATACTTACACACACTTGCAGACATACATACATACACATACATACATGCACACCTATATAAATACGCACACGTACATACATACATACACGCAATACACACATGCATAATACACACATACATATTGTAATTGTAATTGTAATTAGCAACTTCTGTTGCGCCGGTGTCTAATGCACAAGGCATCAACCAATGGCACACCAAAACCAAGCCGTAATCAGGTCAACATCCAAAAGATCAGTCCGTACATACATACATACATACACACAACAAACATACATGCGCACATAAAAACATGCATACACACATACATGCACCAATACATACACATTCTACATGTATATTCGGACTTACTAAAGCGCCTCTCATAGAAAAACCTAATGAGAGGTGCTCCCTCGAAAAAGAAAAGTCTTAAGAGAACGGGCAGAAACTGAAGTGCCCCAGATAACATCACAGCGCGAGTTATAGCAGGAAGGTCATTCCACAGCAAAGGGCCAACAGAGGCGAGTTATACATACATATTACATAGTAATTGCCAATTGATGTAGTGCCACTTCAAAAGATACTCATCACAGGCGCCCACGACCTAGCACAATAAAACCACGATCAAACCAAATGGTCTTCAAACGTTTGTGGAAAAGAAGCAAAGAGAGGCCGAAGGTTCATGTCGCAAGTTGAAAGAAACAGAAGCAAACAGAACAGTGAGAGATAGATGGAGAAAGACATTCGTTCACACGTTGCGCAACCATAAATTCTGTTTTATTTTTTGGTTTTCGGACATTGATTCATTCAATCTGTCTGTCTGTCTTTCTTTCGTCTTTCGTTATCTCAATAATTAATAATTAATTCACTGATTCATTCCTTCTTTCTTTCTGAATTTCATTCGTTCATTCTTTCTTTATTTCTTTCTTTCATCTTTCATTAACTGCTGAATCAATTCATTCATTCATTCATTCATTCATTCATTCATTCATTCATTCATTCATTCTTTCTTTCTTTCATCTTACATTAACTCATTAATCAATTCACTCATTCATTCATCCATTCTTTCTTTCTTTATTTCTTTCTTTCTTTCAGAATTTCATTCATTCATTCTTTCTTTCAATCTTTCAGAATTTCATTCATTCATTCATTCATTCATTCATTCATTCATTCATTCATTCTTTCGGAATTTCATTCATTCATTCATTCATTCTTTCGGAATTTCATTCATTCATTCTTTCTTTCTGGATTTCACTCTTTCATTAACTTATTAATTTATTAATTCTGTCTTTCTTTCTATCTGAATTTCATTCATTCATTTTTTCTTTCTTTCATTCTTTCATTAACTTTTGTAAATTAATTAATTATTTGTCTCTTTCGGAATTTCATTCGTTCATTCTTTCATTTACTCATTGATTAGTTAATTCACTGATTCATTCATTAAGACCATTTATAATAGAGCCTCTCCAAGACAACTACTCAGAGGAAGTCCCATCCAAACTCCGACGATAAAGAACAGTTTGCAAGCGTTCTAAGGATCCCTAGCCACAAACTAGACTAAAAGAAGAGCAGTCCCTTAAGATAGCTCTGAGTATCAAGTGTTAACGACTTCATTTTCTTAGCCTCGGCATATGTGGTAGGGTGGCCACTGGCCAGTCCTTTTCCACGCCGTCTCATCTTCCCATCGACAGCGTACGGTCAGTGTACATATTATCGCTTAGTTGGTTAGGGGCGCAAGTTGAACCGAGATCTGCAAAGTTCTGCCTTGGCGGGGATTTGAACCCGCACAGCTTGTTCGACAGTCCAAACACTAGGCTTCTAAATGCACCAAGAGCAAAGCGTCTTGGCTTGATATTATATAGGTAATTGACTATCGACAACATCAATATAATAATAATAATAATAATAATAATAATAATAATAATAATAATAATAATAATAATATAATAATAATAATAATAATAATAATAATAATAATAATAATAATAATAATAATAATAATAATAATAATAATAATAATAATGATAATAATAATAATAATAATAATAATAATAATAATAATAATAATAATAATAATGATATTCTAAATAGTTAATATTCAAGTCCCTGAGTGATCCTGTATACCTCGGGGCAAAAACAAAAAAAAACAAAAAAATAATAATAATAATAATGATGATAATTTTAGCTATCTGTTTCAGCGGCTCTCAATAATTATCCAGCGCTTCAACGCTGTCGCGTTCCGTGGCACTTTTGTTATGCCTGAATTGGAGGAGACGTAACCTTTCCAGATGTTATTTTTTCTGTCTCCGGACAATTTTTGTATCACCTGAGGGATCATATCTACCTCGGGTAAAAAAATAATGATAGTAATAATGATAATAATGATAATGATAATAATAATAACCTTACACATGTCACGAACGAAACGCGCTAATCCAGCTTCTTCCTTCAGCGTCTTTCAGTTACGAAACAACGCTTCAACGCCGTGGCTTTTAGTGGAACTTTTATTAAGCCCTTAAGCGACAAGGATGAGTAGCCATTACAGAAGCAGCACTTCACATAATATCT
Source organism: Aporrectodea caliginosa (assembly GCA_020284085.1). Taxonomy (NCBI): domain Eukaryota; kingdom Metazoa; phylum Annelida; class Clitellata; order Crassiclitellata; family Lumbricidae; genus Aporrectodea; species Aporrectodea caliginosa. The sequence goes on from JACEVL010000897.1 coordinate 465,596, forward strand.
AAGTCCCTGGGGAAGGAAGTACCTGATGACAAAAATAATAATAACGTTGGCCTCATTTATTTCGGCTCTGAGTCGCCACCTACACTATCTCGGTCTCTTATGGACTGATCTTCTGGATGTTGACCTGATTACGGCTTCGTTTTGGTGTGCCATCGGTTGATGCATTGTGCATTAGACACCGGCGCAATAGAAGTTGCTAATTACATACCTACGGATGAACCGAGAGAGACCAACTTTTAAGAGGATCTCAATCACAATACAACGCTTCAACACCGAAGCATTTAGTGGGACCTTTATTAAACCCACGAACCCACGCCCGACATGGATGAGGTATAGCCGTTCCAGACACATTACTTTTATAGTGTCTAAGTCCCTGGGGAATGAAGTACCTCAGGGCAAAGGGTTGTTATTGCTATTATTGTTATTACTATTATAGCTTACTTACAAGTAAAAATAATAATAAATACAACAACAATAATAATAATGATAATAATATAATAATAATAATAATAATAATAATAATAATAATAATTTATAGTAATAATAATAATAATAATAATAATAATAATAATAATAATAATAATAATAATAATAATAATAATAATAATAATAATAATAATAATAATAATAACCAGTATAATAATAATATATGGTAGGCCTATATTATAAAAAGAATTTATTATATATTATTAGAACCAGTAGAAGAACATAATAATAATATAATAACTATACCGTGTATATAAAAATTAGCTATCAGCGAATGTAGTCTTAATTACAATTTAATTAGAGCAATATCGATTATATATTACGACAATCACCAGCAAATGTGGATTCTAAAGCAGTGTTATTTCTATTAACTGTAACTATAGCTATAATTTAAAAATCATAAATTATGATAACTATAACTGTAACTGTAACTGAAAAACCATAACTGAAATAACACTTCAAAAGAATACCTCAGGTGAAGCGTGAACAGTCTGGCCACAGATTGTTTCCGATTCGATTCCAGGCTTTAAATCCGGATCTTAATCTGGTCGATAGGTGGCAGCAGTTGTCATCAACGACCGGACTCCGCTCAGCTGCTCAACGACTCACTGAGCACCGTCGAATTTATGTAGCGGTCGCCAGCATCCGGGGGACATAGCGACGCATCAACTTCAGGCGGGGAAGCCTCCTCGAGCGCCAGCCGCTGTATCTTTCGCCAGCATCATCGTCACGTATCAGGTGTCGACCGGTTTCAGTGGGGTGGGGAAAGTGTGGCGAATTGTGGTCGCCGGGTCTCTATGGCGGCACTCGTAAACGCCGGAGCGGTCAAGCTGCCACTATATAAATGGCCGACCTGTCGACAGCTTGCCCGGATATTTCGGCGGAGAGTGGTGGTCGTAAATTCATCCTTTTATTTTTCGTTGGCTGGGGCGAAAGAAGAAGTCGAGGCGGGAGTGGAGAAGTGGATGTGGAGTCCGTCGACTTCCTTCCGTCTTCATAATAAAGGAGAATAAGAGCGGAAGAGGAGGTGGAGGGAGGAGGAGAAGGAGGAGGAAACGAGAAGCTCGAGAAGGAGGAGGAGGTAAAGGAAAAGGAAAACGAGGAGCAGGGAATGGATAATAAGGAGGGAGGAGGGAGAAGATGAGGAGGAGAAAGAAGATCGAGAAGGAGAGGAGGGTGGAGATAGGAGAAGGAGGAGGGAGGAGAGACGGGAAGAAGGGGAAGAAAATGAGGAGTAGAGGATAGATGGGAGGAGGAGGGAGAAGGAAGGGGAAGAAGGGGGAAAAATGAGGAGTTGGGAATGGATGGGATCAGAAGGGAGGAGAGAGGAGAAGGAGGAGAAGGAAAACAGTAGGAGTAGGTAAAAGATAAGGAGGAGGGAGGAGAAAGAAGATGAGGAGGAAAGGGAGGAGGAATAGACGGATCGGAGGAAGAGGAGTTGGAGAAAGAAGAGGAGGAGGAGTTGAAAGGCGATGGAAGAAAGTAAGAAAACGAAAGGCTAGATCTACAGTTGAACGCTGGACTGAGAATATATAATTATATTCGACCTAACCTTTACTTCACCTTTGCCTCAGCTTGTCTTATGTTAGCTTAGCTCTTATTACTTTACTATGACTTACTTCTTACATTTAGTTAAATCACCTTACCCAATGTAACGTAACTTACTTTCCGTACCATTCCTTGTCGTACCTTACCTTGCTTACCTTATCTGATATTACCCTACTGGAACGCGCACGTCGGCCATTCAGTGAGTCTCTCAGTAAGTCAATGAGTCAGTCATTCAGTCAGTCAGTCAGTCAGTCAGTCAGTCAGTCAGTCAGTCAGTCAGTCAGTCAGTCAGTCAGTCAGTCAGTCATTCAATCAGTCAGTCAGTCAGTCACTAAGTCAGTCAGTCAGTGAATTAAACAGTCAATAAGTCAATCAGTCAGTCAGTCAGTCAGTCAGTCAGTCAATCAATCAGTCAGTCAGTCAGTCAGTCAGTCAGTCAGTCAGTCAGTCAGTCAGTCATTCAATCAGTCAGTCAGTCAGTCACTAAGTCAGTCAGTCAGTGAATCAAACAGTCAATAAGTCAATCAGTCAGTCAGTCAGTCAGTCAATCAATCAGTTAGTCAGTCAGTCAGTCAGTCAATAAGTCAGTCAGTCAGTCAATAAGTCAGTAAGTCAGTCGGACAGTTGTGAAGACATACAGTCAGTCAGTCCATATATTTCTGTATTGTCTATCTACCCTGTCTGTCTGTCTATCTACCGTGTGCCTGTCTTTCTGTCTGTCTGTCTGTCTGCCTATCTGTCTGCCCTACCTGTCTGCCTGTCTATCCAACTGCCTAATCTATCTTTGTATGCAGTTAGCCTCAGTTAATTTCTGATTCCTCTTAATGCGTGGCGGACAATAGTCAATTGAGTCCAAAATACAGCACTGTCATCGCCATCAGCTAAGAATTAACGGAGGCCGCATCATCATCCATTGCCTCCTGCATTCACAGCAGTTGCAGGACCCCAATGAAGCTGGACGAATGATAATTATTGAATGAATTTGTGCATCAGGCCTGTCATAACCGAGTAAGTAAATAGTATTGGGTGATCTATTGGCAACGAGGAGGGAAGGGCATTAGGATAGAGAGGAGGAAGTGGAGGTGGAGGAGGAGGAGGAGGTGGAGGATGAGGAGCTGGAGGAGGTAGAGGAGGTGGTGGTGGAGGAGCTGGAGGAAGAGGAAGTGGAGGTGGTGGTGGAGGAAGAGGAGGCAGAATAATAAAAGGAGGAGGTAAGGCATTAGGAGGAAGACCAGCAACAGCGGCCAAGAAGGAAGTGCATTATCAGAAAGAGGAGTAGGAGGAGGAGTAGGAGGATTAGCCGGAGGAGGTGGTGGTGGAGGAGGAGGAAGAACATTAGGGGAGGTGGAGGAGAAAAATTGGCTTGAACGAGGAGGAAGAGGAGAGGACGAGGAGGAGGACGAGGAGGAGGACGAGGAGGAAGTAGAAGAATAATGAAAGGAGGAGGAGGAAGAACATTAGGAGGAGGAGGAGGAGAAGGAGATTGAAGGAGTAAGAGCACTCTGACGACGGTGAGGAGGAGGAGGAGGAGGAGAAGGAGAAATAATAAAAGGAGGATGAGGAGGAAGAACATTAGGACCAAAAGCAGCAGCAGTAGAGGGGAAAAGGAAATGCATTAAGCATGAAGAGGAAGAAGAACAGGAGGAAGAGGAAGAACATTGTGGGGCGCGGAGGTGTAGGGGTATGTTCGGTGCCTTGCAGACGGAGGGTTGCGGGTTCGAATCCACCTCAAGCCGCCGCGTAGGGACCCTGTGCAAGTCCTTCACTCGCAATTGCTCATGCGCTTCGGCGTGAAACTCCGATTCAGTGTCCGCGCTGTAGTCGGGAGCGCATCTGAGTAGAAATCTTGAAGGGGTGCTACAAAAACTTCTCATACATACATTAGTAGGAAGAGCAGCAGCAGCGGCCAAAAAGGAAGTCATTAGCAGGAAGAGGAGCAGGAGGAGGAATAGCATTAGGAGGAGAATGGAGTTGATAAGAAATAGGAGAAAGGGCATTAAGAGGAGTAGGAGTGTGCGGAGGGGAAGACATAGAACAGCATTAAGAGGAGAAGAAGGAAGGGGACGAGGAGGAAGAGGAGGATAAAAAGGTCTGTCGCAGAGAGAGAAAGATAAGAGGATGTGGAGCATATTGATTTCCTAATCAAGAGAAGAATTAAGGTCAATTTGAAGAGAAGAGAAGGCGGAGAAGGAGAATTATAAAACTCTGTTACAGAAGTTGGAGGAAGGAGAGAATGAAAATGAAACGGATGAGAAAGAAGACGCGGTAGAGAAACAAAATGAGGAATAGAATAAAAAAAAATAATAATAGTAAAAGATTCAGAAGTACCAAGGGCTTCCTACATCTCATCTGTTCAGCCCGTGGCCATCGAGATTTTGGGCCCGTTCAATCGTTCGGCTCTGGACTTCATAAGTGAACTGGGCCGTCGTATGTCTTTCATTGGTGTGGCGACAGACGCGAGACATCATTTCCAGCGTCTGTCTGTTTGTGTCCAACGCTAATCGCATTCAACGGCACCTTTCCTGCAAACCCTGAAGACAAATGTCCTGCTCCTTGTAGCAATTTTTCCTAAATCCTGAGGGATCCTTGATACCTCGGGTAAAAATAATTATTATTATTATTATAATAATAATAATAATAATAACAATAATAAATAATAATAATAATAATTATAATTTTTTACTTTTTGTCGCCCGAGGTAAGAAAAATCCCTCAGGCTTTAAGAAACTAAATAACAAATGTGTTCCCTTGGATCGCCAGAAACAGCGGCTCCACGGCGGCCCAGCTCCACTTAAAGAACTCTCGGCCCGCGCGAGTGATGGGATCCAGTGTTTCGACTGCACTCGGCACGTGGGAGGCAGGCAGCACGGAGTGCTTAGCGCATTTCCGATACGCAGCATGCTACGCAGCCCCTCCGGGCAGGGGCGTCCATCCCCCCTTAAGCCTATGAAGCATTCCCCTCTCTTGTCATCAAATTCCCCCCGCCCCACGACCCCAGACGATTGGTCGACTGTCGACATGAGAGAAAATCTCGATTATCAAAATTTGAAGCACAGTTTTACTGTTGATTTCTTTAACTTTTAGTTCACTAATCAAGAAACATTATGCATTATGAAATATGAAGGCTTATACACAGACAGAGGCATACCGCCAGAGCTGCCAGACAGTACTAACATACGTACTAAAATAGGTTATTCTTTAGAGCATGCAGCAGAGTGCGTAGCCATGCGATCAACAATTTCGTCCAATTTTAGTGATATCGTCTCGATCACAGGCTAATATTGCCAGAGGTGCAAACCAGTTGCTCAACCATGGTTGATCTCAATCAATTGTTCCCAATGCAGATGCGACTTATTACTCGCTCAGCTGAGCAGCTGATCACCGCAAGGGAGACCAGGCTTTCGTATAAGCTGGTGAGCATGGGATAGCCTACAACTTGCCATATATCACACGTAATGGCTTAACATAACTGATTTCAATCCACTGTCCTGTCGACAGATGTGTATATTGCTCGTCATCATCGTCACTGCCTGTGCCTGATAGGTGACAGTTCCAGTTTTCCGTCGCCTGGAATGGTCCTTGAGTAACTATTATGTTAGCAGAGGTTAATTGGATTCTTGAACAGGGATCTGAAACATTTGCTGTAAGATATGCAAGCATACCTTCACCTTGAAGCTTGAAGTCTAATCGCTTGTATTATACGATACGGAGACTAATCGTCAGGCAGAACAGCACAATGATTTTATTATTTTCAAAACAAAGAAAGCAGCGCAAATCCAAAACACATCGATTAATTTCTGGAAAAAACTGAAAAGACGTTTAATGTCATCTTTTTGAAAAGGCTATGAAGCTGCTTCATTCTCATAGGATGGACGCCCTGCCTCCGGGTACGGATGACGACAGGTGAATATAGGAGGCCGCACATGTGTGGATGGCTGTGAATCCCAGGCGGTGTATTTGCCTCTGGCCCATGGGACTTTTGCCATCCGTTCTGATCAGGCCCGGCGGCTCCTTCGAGCTGGGAATAACCGCCTTCGCGAGTGCCCTCCACACTAAATCGTTGACCGGAAAGTGGCGGGCTGTTCTTCCTGTTGATCGTCTGCAAACCAACCTCTGGTGACCTCTTGGGTCGGCGATCTCTCCGCACTGACACTGGTGCGGGGCACACAGATCCAGTCCAACGGTCACCCGGATTGCCTCATTGCTCAGATCCAAACCGCAGGCGGTCACCGGGATAGTTGATAGCCAGTCCCCCGCATTAGGGGAGGTCACTGCGGATCGCTTTAGACCGCCCATACCACTGCCCAGTCAGCATCCATCAGCATAGAACGAGTATGCGCATATTACGAATATTAAGACTTGTAGAAATTGACGAATATTGGCGAATATTGACGCTGGCTAACGAATATTATTCTTTTTAAAAATTTGTTTTCATTCTTAATTCTTCAAAATCCGGGATTAAATGTACAAAATTCAGTGCCAAAAACTAGGCATTGGAACAAAAACAGTTACATGTTACAGTCACTCATCTTATATCAGTAATTTCATTTAGTAGCCTATAGCGCCGCAAAACCACTGCACATATTCTTAATTTAGTAGTCTTAAACTAGTTCGTAAGCAAAATGGAAACAATGATCTCATCAGCGAATACTTACGAATATTTACGAATATTAAAATGGAGAATGCCCTAATATTCACCAATATTTAGGAATAGTAAAGCCTCAAGCTACGAATTCTCGTTCTATGCCTATCCCACACTTTTTGCTTGCTCCTGCTTCTGCGCCGCTCGGTTAGGTGTTCCTGCTTTGATTATTATAATTATTATAATAATAATTATATTATTATTAATTATTATTAATTCAAACTGACAATTACGCAGTATAAGGTCACGTGATGTAGCAGTAACAGATGATAACAAGTTTAACAGGAGTCGAATTAACTGTATGGCAGCCTGCAATGCGCCCATCTGTCCTACTGCTCATTTTACCTTTACCCCTAGGGAGTTGAAGGCTGAGTCAACCTTAAGGGCGAGCAGGTATCGAATGAATGCTTATGATCTTTGTGAATGCGTAAATGAACCATTCAACCATCGAACCCGCCCCGATATAAAATAGAATGCGAAGTGGGAAACGATGGCGAGATATCGCAGATAGGATGAAGAAGAGGAGGAGTTGGTGGATGGAAGAACGAGGAGGAATTGGAAGAGGAGTGAGAGAAGGAGGAAGAAAATGAGGGACAATAGCAGAAGCTCCTGAGTAGAAACCTTGAAGGGCCGCAATATAAATCTTCTTGGAATGAATGAATGAATGAATGAATGCCCTGAATGAATGAATGAATGAATGAATGAATGAATGAATGAATGTTGCAAACAGGAATCTTGACATTGAATTCATGAGCATTGAGTTTCCCCTGAACCTGGGCGCTATATAAATCTTCGAAACGAATAAAATGACTGACCTTGAACGTGAACCTGAATACACTGTTGAAAAAAGACTGAATTGGACTTTAATAAGCTAATAAATAGGAGGAAGATTTTAAAGAAGTGCACATACAAATACAGAAAATAATAAGAAAAGGACAGAACGAATTGGACCAGCAACAGAGAAAGCCCGAAAGAGCCACACTGTTTTGGTACGAGACAGAGGCAGAGTCGAAGCAACCATTGATCAAGTACAATGTCTATTTGTACAAGAGATGAGCAAGGTCGTCAACTGTTATAGGTCGGCTGGTAAAAATATTGTGAACTGTAAGAAAGATTTTACAACGGATTCTTTGCGTAATGGGCAGCCAGTAAAATTAATGCAATGTGGGAGTAATATGCTGATATTTAGAGGGCTCTAGAGCAACCGCCTCTGTCTGTCTGTCTCTAGCTCTGTCTCTGTCTGTCTCCCTCTCTGTCTTTGTCTCTCTCTGTATCCGTCCCTGTGTCTCTCGGTCCCTGCCTGTCCGTCCGTTTGTCTCTCTGTCTACCAATCTCTCGCTCTGTTTCTCCCTGTCTGTCTCTGTGTGTCTCTCGGTCTGTTTCTGTCTGTCACTGTCTCTGTCTGTCTGTCTCTCTCTCTGTCTCTCTCTGTCTCTCTCTCTGTCTCTCGCTGTCTCTCTCTGTCTCTCTCTCTGTCTCTCGCTGTCTCTCGCTGTCTCTCGCTGTCTCTCGCTGTCTCTCTCTGTCTCTCTCTCTCTCTGTCTGTCTGTCTCTCTCTCTCTCTCTCTCACACACACACACACACACACACACACACACACACACACACACACACACACACACACACACACACACACAGCCCTTGCCTACACTTTCGCGCCCTTCAACAACACTTTCTCTATCCATACATTTTCTCCTTCTCCTCCGTCCAATGTATGCCTCACTGCTTCACGCTTTCAGTCAATGCCAACAAGACTGAGGAAACGGGGAAGAATTGAACAGATATAGGAATTGGAGGAGAAGATGGAAGAAGAGGAATTCGAGGAGGAAGAGGAGGAGTAAAAGTAGGAGGAAGACCAAGAGGAATTACATCATCGTCATCATTTCCTGACGACAGCCATTTGGCAGCGACGGGTACTAATAAATGACCTCCATTGTCCTCGGTCATTTGTCAAGTCCATTGTTTTCCTCAGTGTTAGTCCAAGTGATGTTATGTCCTCATTTGTAATGTCCATCCAGCGTAGCCTTGGTCTGCCTTTGCTTCTTTTCCCCTCGAATCTTGCATGTAGTGCGTTGTTTGGGAAGAATTAAGTACAAGAAGAAAAATGACAATAAGAGAGCAAGAACCAGACGAGGAGGAGAAGGAGGAGGAAGAAGACGAGGAGGAGGAGGAAAACTGGAGCAGGAAGAGGATAAATTAAATATCAGAGAGCAGTGTTGTACGGAAAAGGAAAAGGAGAGAGAGAGACAGACAGACAGACATAGACAGAGAGAAAGAGAGACAGAGACAGAAGGACAGAGAGACAGAGAGAGACAAAGAGAGAGACAGAGAGAGACAAAGAGAGACAGGCAGAGACAGACAGAAACAGACAGAGAAAGACAGAGAAAGACAGAGACAGAGAGAGACTGAGACAGACAGACAGAGAGAAAGAGAGAGAAAGAGACAGAGAAGGACAGAGACACAGAGAAATAGAAAGATAGAGAGACAGAGACAGAGAGAGAGAGAGACAAAGAGACATACAGACAGACAGAGACAGAGACAGATGCAGACAGACAGAGACAGACAGACAGACAGAGACTGAGACAGAGGGAGAATAGATCGGATGAACGCTGAGAGGACTCACTACTAAGAACAGTCATCGAAGGAAAAATGGAGAGACCGCAGGAAGAGGAGACTGCGGAATTTCAGGTGAGCAGACGGTGTCCGTTCCTCTGTCCCCATGTGTATGTCTACCTGTCCGGCTGTGTCTGCCTCTGTTCACCTTCCATAAACTTGATTTGGTTGGTCTGAATGTGCGGATTGGACATCGCAGTAGATCATAATTCAACGGTGGAATATGCATCCAGGCCGACTCGCATTAGTCACCGACCAATTTCACAGCGACACACGATTGCCTTGCTCCAGTCTCATCGTTTCCATTTGTACTCACTGTGTAATCTATCTCTGTCTGTCTGTCTGTCTGTATGTCTGTCTCTGTATGTCTGTCTCTGTATGTCTGTCTCTGTCTCTGTCTGTCTCTGTCTGTGTCTCTGTCTCTGTCTCTCTGTCTGTCTCTGTCTGTCTCTGTCTGTCTCTGTCTGTCTCTGTCTGTCTCTGTCTGTCTCTGTCTGTCTGTCTGTTGTGTCCATAGGTCCCTCTCTATGGAATCGACTTCCTCCTTCTCTACGCTCTACAATCCTTTCTGGTAGCATCTTTTCCTCTTTCTCTGTCTGTCTGTCTGTCTGTCTCTCTCTCTCTATATATGCATATATATGCATATAGATATATAGATACATGTGTAAAACTGGAGGAGGAGGAGGAGTAGGAGTAGGAGGAGGAGGACGAGGAGGAGGAGGAGGAGGAGGAGGAGGAGGAGGCGTATATCTATATTTCTATATTTCTGTTTTTCTATGCTATAGGTGTACGACAAATGCCTCCGATCTATTTCCTCTCTCTGTCCCTGTCTCTGTCTCTGTCTCTGTCCCGGTCTCTGTCTCTGTCTCTCTATCTTTATCTCTCTCTATCTGCCACGTCAAAGCGTCCTCTCAGATCCTCTGACCGGCTTGACCTTTTTGTTCCCCGTGTTACTTAGGACCACAATGGCTCAATCCAGATCCTTTGTGTCCACAGGTCCCTCTCTATGGAATGGACTTCCTCCTTCTCTACGCTCTACAATCCTCTCTGGTAGCATCTCTACCTCTTTCTCTCACCTTAAAACCTTCCTTTTTCTCGGAGTACCTCGCACTGGGAGCGCTTCTGAAAGTCAATTCGAGAACATACAAAAGTATGGACAATAGAGGTGAAGGTAGAGGATGAAACATATCTGCGAATATACATATATATATATATATATATATATATATATATATATATATATATATATATATATATATATATATACAAACCACACAGGGCTGCCGATAGAAATTCCGGGGCCTCTAGGCAGAGCAGTCACGGGCCCTAAATATCCTTAGACTTTATGAGAATTTTTTTTAAACAAACTGAAATAATAACAGTGCGGGTACAACCCTTGAAAATTATATTTATATATGCAACTATTGTAGTTAAGTGTTCGTAATATTATATTTTTTAAGGCATAAATCATAAACTTTGTATAACTGATTATAATATTTTTCATAAGTTGATTGCTAGGCCCAACCCGGGCCCCTAAAAGTCGCCGGGCCCCTGGGTTTTTGCCCCTCTGCTCCACCTCTCGGCGGGCCTGCAGCCACACCCACATACACATACATACACACAGAGTTATTGACGCCGAGTGAGCTTTTGTTGTCGATCTAAAGCAGCTGCTGCCAAACGATTACCTTTAAACATCAATTAGACTATCCACGGGGAAATGCGCTATAAAATCGACGGATCGTCACACTGACGTGCATTATGTATGGCTCTGTCTCTTTTGTCGAAACATTTGAAGCGGATCAGTTGAGTGGCTGTAACAGGATTGTCCTGATAGAGAGACAAAGAGAGAGAGAGACACACAGAGAGTGAGACAGAGAGACACAGAGACAGAGGAGCAGAGACAGACAGATACACATGCAGAGAAACAGACAGACAGACATACAGACAACAGTGAGACAGAAAGATACATAGAGAGAGACAGAGACAGAGAGACAGAGAGAGCGGATAGAGAGAAGGAGAGGGAGAGAGAGAGAGAGAAAGAGAGAGAAGACAGACAGACAGACAGACAGACAGACTCAGACACAGAAAGAGAGAGAAATATAAAAGGACAGAATTGCATGGATAGACGGGCACAGAGACAATTCTACAGTGATACAGAGACACACAAGGACATACACGCAGACATACACACAGAGGCAGATAGGCAGAGTTACAGACGGTGTCTGGCTTCCGCTGAAAGTGATTAACGTTCTGTGAACTTAGTGCAGACTGTTCGACTCGGAAGAGACAAAACGAATCGATGGCGCTTCCATAAATATTTTAAAAATCACCAGAGAGACAGAGAGACACATAGACCGTGAGACAGAGAAGCAGACAGACAGACACATAAACAAACAGACAGACAGTGAGGCAGTGAGGCAGACAGACTGAGAGACAGCCAGACAGACCGTGAGACAGAGAAGCAGACAGACAGACACATAGACAAACAGACAGACAGAGAGACAGACAGACAGTGAGACAGACAGACAGTGAGGCAGACAGACAGTGAGACAGACGGACAGAGAGACAGATAGACAGACATGACACAGAGACAGACAGACAGTGAGACAGACGGACAGAGAGACAGCCAGACAGACCGAGAGACAGAGAAGCAGAGAGACATATAGACAAACAGACAGACAGTGAGACAGACAGACAGACAGACAGACAGACAAGAGAGACAGACAGACAGTGAGACAGAGAGACATAGAGACAGGGACAGACAGACACAGAAAAAACAGTGAGACAGAGAGACAGATGACAATCTCTACTTTCTGCCTCTTTCTACTCCTCATAAAAATCTGTTTCGGCTTAACGACACTTTCATTTCGAAGATGATTAGTGTCGGAGGCCTCCCGCTACTCCAGCTACTCCACATTTATCTTATTTGCCCTTTTCTGTTTCTCCTGCTAATCCACTTGTTCCTCTCTCCTAACCTTCCTCCGACTCTTCTTCCTCTCTCGGGGCGCCGGCGTGACGAGCGGGCTACCTTCTCACTCGGCCACTCAGGATCTCTCTACTCATGCATCTCTTGCATCTCAACTTCCTGCTCTTCTCTTTATCCTCCTCCTATCTGTCCCTCCTGTGCTCCTCTCCCATTTCCTCCCACGCTTCCACGTCTTCCTCCTCCCGCTACTCCAGCTCCTCCCATTTATCTTATTTGCCCTTTTCTGTTCCTCCTGCTAATCCACTTGTTCCTCCTCCTCCTAACCTTCCTCCTTCTCTTCTTCCTCTCTCTTCCTCTTTTTCTTCCTTCTCTTCCTCTTTTTCTTCCTTCTCTTCCTCCTTCTCTAACTCCTTGTCCTCTTACTCTTCCTCCTCCTCGTCCTTCTCCTTCCCCTTTCTATGCCACTGTATCTTTTCTTTCTCCAGTCTCTCATCTCTCTTTCATTCTCCGTCTGTTTGTCTGTATGCCTAACTGTCTGTCTATCCAGAGATAGACAGATAAGCAGAGACAGACAGACAGACACATGGACACACAAACAGTCTGTCTATCTGTCTGTCTGTTTGTCTGTACCTGTTTGTCTGTCTATCTATCTGTCTGTCTGTCTGTCTGTCTGACTGTCTATCTGTAATATAGCCGTTTATTCAAACAATCCGGTTGACACACCTGCTATTACAGTCTATCTGTCTGTCTGTCTGTTTGTCTGTCTGTATTTCTGTCTACTAATCTGTCTGTCTGTTTGTCTCTCCCCTGTCAGTCTGTCTAATGTCTGTCTGTCTGCATCTATCCTCATCATCCTCGCTGTCCTTCTATCATTGTCATTCTCACTCTATCCTTCCTCTCACCTTTGATTCAGTTGCATCAACCGGAACGGGTAAGGCGGCCCTCGCGGGGATTTGAACCGCCGGCCTCTTGATTGACAGTCCAGCGCATTTACCACTTGACTAGCACCCTCCTTTAGGGATGCAGAAAAAAGATCGAGGAAGGAATGGCAGCTTGGATCATCATCGACGTCATCCTATGTCGTATTTTATCTGTGAAGATGACGTTGTACAACTTCCCATTCACCGTCTCAAGAGTCATCTTCAATGCCCCTCTGTCTGCCTCAGCAACCCATCCATCAACATCAGGGTATCATCTCCCAGTCGCCTCCGTTCCCTCGTCTCATCCAGGCGTCCACTCCTTGTCACCTCCTCCTCTTCCTCTTGTTTGTCCTCTCTTCGCTCCTTCACAGTGTTCGGTCAATGTCCTCAGCATAGCTGTTGGCCAGAGGTTGAACTTCCTTCAGTTATCGCCGATTCAGACGTATCATTTTTTCTCTTATCGCAATACTTAGCTAACCTTCATCTTCAGTGTTTGCCTATACAGTGTTAATGCTTTAAACGTCTGATAAAAATCTCTTCACCGATCGCCTCGCTTCATCAAACTCTTTGTATTTATCCTCTTTCTCTTCTGCCTCATTTATTCTTTATATCTCCTCCTCCACTTGTTACTCTTCAGAGGTGCTATATCTTGTGCTAGTTTGAAACTCTGCCTGGAATAGTGTCTCCCTTACCTCTGCTCCTCCTCCTAACTCCTAGCACTCCTCCTTCTGCCCTGGCCTCCTCCTCCTCTGATATTTCCTAATCTTTCATTATTCTCAACAACTTTCTTAAACGATTACCTGGTACTTACCACTCCCTCTCCTCTCTCCATGATTTAATAATTAGCCCTTCAAATCCATCATTGGCGGGCCATGGGGCAACACTTCTTAGGGTCCATCAGGGCCCCGTTATTTTCAATTTTATAAGTACCTTCGATGCAAGCCTGTAAAAAGGCTATCAAACTATATTTAATGAATATTAATAAGGGTAATAATAATAATTACAGTAAAAGTAAAAATCAATTTCTGGTTTAAAAGGTCCATCTCTGACTCTAATTATAAAACAATTACAGAAACATAAAAATATGATTATGTTGGAATGCTATAAATGACTTTAATTATTACAGCTGCCAGAGAAATTGACCATAATTATAGTAGATACTATTATAGTAAATAAGTGTAAATGACTACATAGTCTACATTTAAGTTGAGCCAAATGTGTTTTGCGGGTTTTCCGGCTTGCAAACACTCCCATAATGGCACCGAAGTCTAATTTTCTTGCCAGAGATCCCTCGACTGCCAGTGTTCCCAAACTTGTTAGTCGATCTTGGGCTCTTGGCACACGGTGGGACGTAAAACAATTTTACCCTAGCTGAATGACCGTTCCGCTTGTGCAACTGTAACTGGCAGGGTACAACAAATTCTAAAGTACCACGAAACTGTTCGGGAAAAGGGTATCAAGTTTCAGCTTGTGGAGACTGTTTAATAGCTTAAGTGGCGATAATGGTGTTTTGTAAAAGATTAGCAGCGTGAATTGTCTTCAAAAGGTCTATAACATCTTTACTGGCTTCCTCTCTCTGCTCGCATTAAATTAAAAATCCTCATTTTAGTCTTCAAGGCACAAAGGGGTCTTGCCCCAAAATATTTAGCTGATGTATTACTCCGGCCTCTTTCAGCTTCCTCCCATAGACCACTACGCTCATCAAACAGGCTTTAGCTTCTAGTTCCTCATACTAGAACAGCTATGGCTCAGTCCCGGTCCCTTACCTCAATTGGCCCCTCTCTTTGGAATGCGCCGTTTCCATATACTCGCTCTCGAATTCTAGCTAGTAACCTCTCTTCCACCTTTGCTTTTCTCAAAATCTTTTTCTTCTCTTTGGCCTTGCCTCGCACTAAGAGCGCCTCTGAATGGTTCACCCTATGAGAGGCGCTTTATAAATGTTTGAATACAATACAATACAACATCTATTTCATGCAACAGATCCTCCGACACATCAATGCTGTACTTCACGCAAAGTAATCTATCCTTTTCACGCAGTTCCTCTCTATCTAATATGATCACTGTCGATTAAGTTTGCCTCTCATCACATTTGATGTCTATGAACGGTGATCAGCGTGATGTATCTTACATACGATTTATTCTTTCATTAATTATTCATTCCGAAGATTTATATAGCGCCCCTTCAAGGTTACTACCCAGGAGCGCTCCCGACCTAAACCCGGCTGAAAAGGACGGAAGGCATCGGAACGAGCTCAAGGCATAAGTCGTAATGCCAATATTGATTGATATTCGGAAGCAATAAATAAATTGATTGATTGACTGATTGGTTGGTTGTTTTTTGTTGTTGGTTGACTGACTGACTGACTGACTGACTGACTGACTGACTGACTGGCTGACTGGCTGGCTGGCTGGCTGGCTGACTGACTGACTGACTGACTGACTGACTGACTGACTGATTGATTGATTGATTGATTGATTGATTGATTGATTGATTGATTGATTGATCTCCATACCACACCAAAAGTCGCCTGAGGATCCTTGACTGCATCAAAGTGCAGAGTTATATTTTCGATGACACAGTCAAGAGCAGAAAAACATCACACTTAAAGCAATCTTCTGCAAATCTGGTCAGCCGTCTGCGTCTTTCTCTGGGATATATACATGCATACATATACGTTTGTGTGTTTGTGTATGTGTGTGTGCGTGTGTGTGTGCGTGTGCGTGTGCAAGTGTGTGTGTGTGTGTGTCTGTCTGTGTCTGTGTCTGTGTCTGTGTCTGTGTCTGTGTCTGTGTCTGTGTCTGTGTCTGTGTCTGTGTCTGTGTCTGTAGTTTTTAAGGTACATGTGCTATTTTCAACCCAAAGATATTTTACCGGTCGAATTATCATGCCACGGCAATTCATGTAGCCTATAAACTCCATATCCGAAATTACATCTCGATTGCTGAGCATTTAGGACTTGGCCAAGGCGAACGAAATTGATTTCTCAAGGTGCTGCTCAATTTCCACGCACTAAGAAACGGTACCTATGGTACTTCCATTCGAAACCATACCAGGTCTTCAGCAACAATTTTACACTCGGTCAAAATCACATCTTGGCTGTCTTTCAATTGGATCGGGCCCCTGCCACCCGCGCAGCAAACCTTCTGACCGCCCTGTTCATCCATCCTCTTCTTTCTGCACACCTCCTCCATCTTCTGCCTTTTTATTTTTATTCCTCCCTCTCCTTCTCTTTCCCTCCTCCGTCTTCTCCTATTCCTCCTCCTCCTCCTGCTCCCCTTTCCTCCTCCTCCTCCTCTTTCTCCTCTTCATCCTCCTCCTCTTCCTCCTCCTCCTCCTCTTCTTCCTCCTCCTTTTCCTCCTCCTTTTCCTCCTCCTTCTCTTCCTCCTCGTCCTCGTCCTCCTACTCTTCCTCCTCCTCTGTCTTCTCCCTCCTTCTCCTCCTCCTCTTCTTCTTCTTCTTCCTCCTCCTCTTCCTCTTCCTCCTTCTCCTTCTCCTCCTCTTCCTCTTCCTCCTCCTCGTCTTCCTCCTCCTTCTCCTATTCCTCCTCCTTCTCCTCCATCTCCTCCTCCTCCTTCTGCTCCCCTGCTCCTGCTCCTCCTCCTGCTCCTCCTTCTCCTCTTCCTCCTCCTCCTGCTTCTCCTTCTCCTCCATCTTCTCCCTCCTTCTCCTCCTCCTCTTCCTCCTCCTTTTCCGCTTCTCCACCTCTTCCTCCTCCTCCTCTTCATCTTCTCCTCCTCTTCCTCCTTCTCTTCTCCTCCTCTTCCTCCTCCTCTTCCTATTCCTCCTCCTCTTCCTCCTCATCTTTCTCTTCTCCTCTTCCTCCTCGTCCTCGTCCTCCTCTTCCTCTTCCTTTTCCTCCTCTTCATCCTCGTCCTCCTCCTCGTCCTCGTCCTCCTCCATCCTCTTTCTCCGCTTCATCCTCCTCCTCTTCTTCCTCCTCTTCCTCCTCCTCCTCCTCCTCCTCCTCGTCCTCCTCCCTCCTTTTCCTTTTCATACCTTTCTTCATCCATCACGTACGCAGATCACCAGATGGTGACGTCGTCATGGAAACGATTGTCCATACGTCACAAGTCAATTCTGACCGTGGCAACAGACTGTCATATTCATTCCCGCAGAATGGTTCAGTTGGGGTTACGCCAGCTTAGTGGTCAGCGTAATAGACAAACAGCCCAAAGGTTCCATCTCAAATCACGTACAGGGCACTAGGGCTTTTTGAAGCTTCTAGTCCATAGTGCAGTGGTTAGCGTGCCAATCGAGAGGTCGGGGTTCAAAACCCCGCCAGGGCAGAGGTTTGGTTGGAGATTTCTGCTCCACCTGTGCCCCTAGTCAACTTAGCTATAATGAGCACACTGGTCGCACACTGTCGGTGGGATAGTGAGACGACGAGGGAGAGGACTGGTCATTCTCTCATAAGCCGAGGCTAAGAAAATGAAATCGCTAACACTTCATACCCATGGCTGCCTGTGGGTTAGCTTAAGAGACTGTTCTTCTCTGGCCACGCACCCTAATATGCCGAGGCTGAGAAAATGAAGTTGCTAATGCTTCATACCTATGGCTGCCTCAGGGCTAGCTTAAAGAGCAGCTCTTCGTCTCTTCTGCTACTTCTACTCACTAGCGAACCCTAGCGAACACAATCCATAGTACAGAGTCGCCACCTATCTAGTGACGGAAAAGACTTAATTGCTTCGCGTTCGACAGATGGCAGTTGCCTTGACGTGTTTTGGTTAACTGCCAGGCATGAAATCGGGAGGTGGCTGATGACAACTGTTCGCCTCCATATATCTGACTTTTTTGCTGTCTGTCTCTGTATCCTGTGTTCTGCTACCTTCATCTCTGAGATGTAGGTAACGCACAAGTCTATACAAACATACCTACGTGGATACATTCAGACATGCAAACATAATAGACAATTTTAGACATGCATATAATTATACATTCATAAATACAAACATACATACATACATACATACATACATACATACACTTCATAACGCTGTCTAGAAGAACTGAAATGCCCCGGATTCAAAATAGAACAATTTAATGGTAAACTATATATGTACAAGGCATATTTACAAGCAAAATGATACCTTTACCGAACGGCAGCAACGCAGCAAGACTCTCCAGAACCACCAAAACCACGCCAGCAGGTCTAACGAAGACCTCTACTGCCGAGAACGTGTAGAAATAAAAACTGTCAGTCCAGAAGACGACGAAGTTCACACCACCAAAGAACATCGAAAACGTGTGCTGCGACAAGCACAAAGGACCAAACGGTGGTCGAAAGAAGAATACCCAACAGAGGTCAGCTACATCACCAAAGAGAACCACAATTGGTATAGCAACTAGTAGTAGTAGTTTCAGTTTAACGACACTGTGTGATTACAAAGATCATTAGCGTCGCCCTCCTCCTTTATCCAAGCATATTTACAAGGGAATGGCACCTTTCAGAAAGCAGCAACGCAGCGGACTTCCAAAACCACTAAAACTACGTGCACCAGCTCTAACGAAGGCACCAATCATTTACGCGTAGAGACCCATCCTATCTTCCACGCACGTGCTATAGGCACTACCACCAACCACCAGTCAATTTATATGGGGCCTATACCTTACCATACGGTGGTCGAACATACATACATACAGGGGTCACATACATACATACATACATACATACATACATACATACATCCTATACATACTTACATACATACCAATACATTTATACATACATACATACATACATACATACATACAGGCACTACCACCTACCACAAGTCCACATTATATGGGGCCTATACACTTATACATACAGACTTGCAAAAATACAAGCAAACATACAATCGTACATACAAACATTTATACAAACATACATTCGTACATGCATACAGAAATACAAAAGAAACAAACATGCATGCATAGATATATATACATACATACATACATACACATACATATTCACATACATGTACACATACATGCAACCTGCGGCATGAGCTTCTTGACCTTACTCTTAAACTGCAAAGGGTTCAGAACTCTCTGGAAAGAGCCATAACTAATACATCCAAACATGAACATATAACCCCTGTGCTTAAATCTTTGCGTTGGCTTCCTGTTCGGCAAAGAATTCGTTTCAAACTGGGGCTCATAGTATATAAAACTGTAAACTCTGGCCAACCACAATATTTAAAATCAGTTCGTATCCCCCAGACTTATCATTATGCAATGAGGTCATCTGATCATCTTTGTCTGGTCATACCTAAATCAAAAACTCTTCTTGGCAAACGAGCTTTTTCAGTTGCTGAACCTACTTTTTGGAACTCTCTTCCTGTGTCTGTACGCTGTGCTCAGTCTTTGTGTCATTTCGTTCTCGGCTGAAAACTTATCTCTTTCAAATTGCTTATCTACCGTAGGCTGTCTCTTTGTCTCTTACAGACTGATCTTTTGGATGTTGACCTGATTACGGCTTGGTTTTGGTGTGCCATCGTTTGATGCCTTGTGCATTAGACTCCGGCGCAATAGAAGTTGCTAATTACAATTACAATTACTCTGCCCGTCTGCCGGAAAAAAGAGAAATGATGAAGCTAGGAAACATTCAAAGGCACTTGAAAAATGGTGACTGGTCCAGTAACCCACTGTCCGCGCCCGCATACACAGCGCAATCAGCTACGAGTGACAGCGATGGGAGTGAAGAGTTATGCATGTCGGAGAGTTCAGGTTCTCAACCCGAGACGCCTATTGATTTGCTGAGATTCATAAGTTCATTTGGCGACCGGGATGTTTTTCCGAGCCTATCTACAATTTTGAAGAAACTGCTTACTATTGGCGTATCGGTAGCTAACTGCGAAAGTTCATTTTCAAAACTTAAGCTAATTCACACGTATACGCTGCACCATGTCTCAAGAGAGATTTACAAATTTGGCAATGATGGCGACTGAGAGAGAAAGTAGTAGTAGATTTCGTTTATTAAAAATACTAAGTTGACATACCGCAACTTGTTTACATGGGATAATGAAGGTAATGAAATTAAAAACTATAAGTTTATGCCTTTAGTCAGATTGAGAGTTAAATCTTAAAATCACCGAATAGTCCGAAATAGAACCCTAGAGATGAAATTGTGGTCATCTTTTTTGGGCAGTTCAAATTCATGAGGCCTAGGGCGCAGAGCATATGGCCTACGTACGGTCGGAGGAAAGAGGCCTCTAAGCACATGTTGAACGTTCCGGTTGACCGCTTGAAGGAGTCTAACGTCTGCATCTTCCATCATTCGGTCTAAATCCTGGTGTTCAGGAGGGAGGTAGCCCAGTCGTTTGGCCCTTAGCAGGAAACGTTGGAGTTTTTGACGGTCGTTTGCGGTAGTGAATCCCCACCAAGCGGGAGAGGCATACAGAAGGCGAGATATGGTAGTTGCACATGCAACTTCATGGAGCGCAGTTGGAGGGAGACCGTGTGCCCTGAGGACTCTGAGAGCGTGAAGCGAACCAGAGCATGCACTTAGAATCCTGTTGACATGGGAAGAAGCACTAAGATCGTTTGCAATAGTCACTCCGAGTATGAGCATTGATGTTACTCTCACGATTTCTAAGGTAGGTGGGTCAGATGTTCCTTTGTCGCGTCGACGGTGGATGATCATTTCCTGAGATTTGCTGGGCTGATTGACTTTAGCCAAGTTATCGACGACTTTGCAAAAGCGAGACGAGTACAGTTTTAAACTTTTAATTTCTGACTGCAGTCTGCTAGTCCTATAGCTGCAATGAGAGTGTGATGTTATATTGTTTGAACGTTGCACTAATTAACTTTGCTGAGAGTCTGTCTTTCTATCACTGTCTGTCTATCTCTGTCTGTCTATCTGTCTGTCTTTGTCCGTCAATCGGCCTGCCTGTCGCTTTCTGTGTCTCTGTATCTCTGTGTCTCTTGTCTGCCTGTCTGCTTGTCTCTCTCTGTGAGTCTGAGTGCCGGCTTTATGTATAGGCGATATAGGCGGCTGCCTAGAGCGGCACTTTTCAAGGGGCGGCAAATTCCGACAAAATACATGATGGTCACTTCCGTCAAAAAGATGTCATTTATGAGTAAGGGACGGAATTTTGTCGTCGCCTATAGCACAAAATTGTCAAAGACTGTCAAAGGCCGCCGCTGGACTAGGGCCTATGTCTCTATCTGTGTATTCATACTGGAAGCTCTGTCGAAAAGGTTAAACATTATTATAGGCCTGTATATGCGCAAGAGAAAGCCAGAGAGAGACAGAGCGAGAGAGACAGAGAGAGATACAGAGAGACAGAGAGAGACAGAGAGAGAGATTCTATGATTATTGTGACGTCATCAATCTGTTGGCGAGTTTCAGCGCAGAGCGATAATATTTTATTGTAGCATTCGGATATTAGCGTTGTTTCCGCAAGGATCTCTTCAAGTTCATTGAGTATTATTATAGGCTCAAGATGAGCAAACGTAAAATTGATCAAGGTGATGTGGAGCGACCGAAGAGTCGACTAAAAATCGATAGGGATGCTGCAATTGTTGGACAATCGGACGCGAAGTATGCACTGACACATTTCGTTTTAATACGTTTCTATACTGAAACTCCTCTTCTGAAAAAATGATTGTAAATGTAACGGTGAATTTATTTAGCGCTATTTCAAAGAGAAGAGGTCAGTTGATGCGTCAACGCGACAGTGAAAGCTTTAATTCTGTCTGTGTCTGATTGCATCTCCTGTTCTAGGTCATACTATGTCCCTGTCTGCCTCTCTCTGTGGCCTGTCGCTCTCTCTCTCTCTCTCTCTCTCTCTCTCTCTCTCTCTCTCTCTCTCTCTCTCTCTCTCTCTCTCTCTCTCTCTCTCTCTCTCTCTCTCTCTCTCTCTCTCTCTCTCTCTCTCTCTCTCCCTGGCAACGGGACTCCACTTCCAGCATTCGATGCGACCCAAATGGGCTGTATGGCTATATACTAGAGCTGTACCGATTAAACGGCCATACGCGTAATCGGGCCGATTATTGGAACAATCGGCATAATCGGGTATCGGCAGAAATAATCGGTTAATCGGTACCGATGTCAAAATTGTGTTATAATTTAATAATTTTACTTGAATTATTGCATATTCAAAGTTTTTTATAGATTTTCATCTATCGTTTTATACGTCCCTTATTGTTTACGCATTTAAATATATCGTTAACATCTTCCTAGATTAATTTAACGTCCACCCTTGGAGTTGTGACGATAGATTACTGGTTTGTGTTTCGGAACCGAACATTTTGATTGAACAAAATTAATAATGAAATATTCGGTCTCAAAAATTGGGTATTGGCAGTTTCATAATCGGCTATACGCTGTATCGGCATAATCGGCAAAAAGCGATATCGGCACAGCTCTACTGTATACTGTTTCCAAAACTGTGTTAATGCAAAGAGAATCGATCTGCCTGCTCGAGCTATCGAAGAAGAATGAACGAATATACGTTTCGGCTGCTTTATTCGCAATTGTTATAATAATAATAATAATAATAATAATAATAATAATAATAATAATAATAATAATAATAATAATAATAATAATAATAATAATAATAATAATAATAATCATAATAATAATAATGACAATAATAATAATAATAATAATAATAATAATAATAATAATAATAATAATAATAATAATAATAATAATAATAATAATAATAATAATAATAATAATTAATAGAATATAATAGTGGCAGTGGCAGCAGCAGCAGCAGCAGTGGTAGTAGTAGTAATAATAATTGCAATGCTTTTAAGAATGGCGCTGCACCCATAATCACCCGTAAGTGAAAGTATGACCCCATCATCACTGCAAGTATGCATGATGAACTTAATTGGATTCCAATTAGCTATCGAATAAAGTACAAGATGACGTTACTCATCCATAATTAGCTGTCCTCCTACTTTCGCTCGTCTATCGGCCTAGCTTTGTAGACTAAAAGTTCGTTGAAAGCTTTAAATAAACGCTAACTCTTTCTTTGAGGCACATGGTGCCTATAATTATAGGCTACGAACGACGCAATGTTATGCAATGTAGAGTCTAGAAGCGAAGTTGAGTTCTAATCCCCAATTCTGTTTTTTCGTAGTTAAGGTTTAATACTTTGTACAAGTACGTTGATAATTGTACATTAGGCCTAACTAGATACTTATTATATGAATGCACTGTACTGTACTAGATAACCATCTAACAACAGCCTATGTATATATAGGTGGCCCTAACCAGCGGGACTCTGGTCCCTTCTGGGTTCCCTTTTGATACCAACAGATCTTTGTACAGCGAAATGTTACTTTGTCAATGTTTGGAGCAATAAATTGATATAAAATTATATATAATATTATATTCGTTTATTGAAACCTGAGTTACAAACCGCATTCAGTGACAATAAAGGTAATAACAGTGTCGAGAAGCAAACATAAACATACCATAACATGATGGTTATTGTTATGGTTATGTATACGGTGTAGTCATTACACAGCTACATCTGGGGTGCTTTAAAAAATCTAATTGTTACCTTTGCAGGGTTCCAGTCCTTGGACGTGAGTCGTCTGACGGAGATGTTCCGTCTGGAGGTATGTCGATTACCGGTAGATCAGTTTCGTGTTTTTGTTCAACTGCATGTTTGATTGCTGGTTCTCAGACCATCTTGGATTGTTGACTAGGCTACAACTTCACTCGAAACGACCAGCACAGACGCCTTGTATGTATGTATGTATGTATGTATGTATGTATGTATGTATGTATGTATGTATCCTTGTATATGTATGTATGTATGTATGTATGTATGTATGTATGTATGTATGTATGTATGCATGCATGTATGTATGTATGTATGTATGTATGTATGTATGTATCTATGTATGCGCCCTTGTTATAGCGCCCCTTCAAGATTCCTATTCAGAGGCGCTCCCGACTACAGCGCGGACACTGAATCGGAGTTTCACGCCGAAGCGCATGAGCAATAATTGTGAGTGAAGGACTTGCCCAGGGTCCCTACGCGGCGGCTTGAGGAGTTGAGGTGGATTCGAACCCGCAACCCTCCGGCTGCAAGGCACCGAACATACCCCTACACTACCGCGCCCCAGTATATTACGACAGAAATCATTCGATTAACTTAAAGACTTCTGTTGCGCCTTTATCATGGCGCCAAAGGTATCTTATCAATCGATGGTCTGTTCATGTGAAATCGTAGTCACGATGGAAATCCATTTGGTCAGAAATCTAGAGAACCAGCCATCTAGTTTCGTTTCTTATTGACGTATCAGCCAAGCCATCACCTTCATAATTATATAGTTCAGACAATGTCAGTCATTGTCAAGCTAGGGTGTTTTTTAAACCATGCAAGTAATCACACAATGGGTAAAATGCATTTCAGCGTATTTAATAAACGCATTGAAATTGGATTGATGAAAATCAACGAAATGATAAAATACGCTCAAATACACGATATGGCAGAGGAGTCTTAAGTTTAGACCGAAGGACAACAACAGAATGGGATTGGATTAGAGTAGATTACAGACACTATTAGCTTAGTTGAGGTATAGGCCTACCCTGTCCTTCGATGGTCGTTTCAGATGAAGCTTTAATAATGTTATATTGCAATTACTTTTACAATAATACAAGGTGGCCGCTATGGCCAAACAGCGGCTTGACTTGAGGCGACGCAAAAAAACATTAGTCAAATATTATTGTAATTGTAATCGTAGGAAAATCGAACATTTATAAAGCGCCACTCAGTGATTCAGAGAACCGAGTGAGTGCGTTCGCTGACAGATGAAATGGAGTTCCGGCGTTTCCGGAACGGGGGAGCAGAATGGTTGATGAGCTCTCCCACAAAAGACCTGCCGTTCCTGAACGGTATCTAAGCATGACGAGAAGGCCATTATGCATGTTCAAGAACAACGGGAAACATCGAATGTGAAGACGAGGAAGATTTCGCAGGTTAGGAATGGACCTCCGAATGTAATTACGAAAGCACGGAAGGACAAGGACTTGGAGAAAGTACCGAAAGATGGGCACAGACGGTATACAAGCGGTTACTATGGTACACAGCGATCAAGAGACGACGACACAGACACAGAGGCACAGGGGGTGGTAGAGACATGGCAGCTGACAGAAGCACAAAGACAGGGCAGATATAGGGGAGTGGCAGAGAGCGGTGCTGTGTACTGTCGCAGTTGCAAATACATTACTATCCTACTTAGAGAAGAGAACAGCAGTACCTTCAGCTATCCCTGAGGCAGCCATGGGTGTGAAGTTTAAGCGACTTAATTTTCTTAGTCTCGGCATGTGAGGGCGGTTGGCCATGCTCTTGCTTACCATTATCATCTTTCCGCTGACAGCGTGAGGTCAATGTACGCATTGTAGCAGAGTTGTAAAGAGTATTACAGAATTAACTGCGACGTATCGTTTCCATTTCCTTCAGAAAATCTTCCAGCAGACAGCGGAAGACTTTTACGTGCCCAGACATCATCACCACCACCCGGCTTTCCCGACATTATCATTGTTATTATCACAAGATTTATTATTAGTATTAGTATTATTAATATTATTATTATTATTATTATTATTATTATTATTTTTTTTATTTAAAAAAATAAAATTCGTCTGGAACGGCACCTATTCGTCGGGTAACAGGACAATAACCCCCGGACAATAACCCCCGGACAATCACCCCCGGACAATCACCCCCGGGACAATAACCCCCCGAGACAATAACCCCCCGGACAATTACCCCCCATACTGACTTACCAAACATCAAAAACTAATTATTAGACAATTAGTAGACAATTAGTAGGCATCATAAACCATTGGTAGTAGACAATTAGTAGACATGAAAGAGTTACCTACGGACGATGTTGCTGGTGCCTTTGAGGAATTGTCTGAAATACTGCCTCCAGAAAGTAGACCGGTTGCTGATTATTTCGAAGACGCATACATAGGAAGACCACAACGACGGGGACGACGACAACCTACTTACGCCATTAGGATGTGGAATATGCACCAAAGATCCGAAGACGAATTACCAAAAACAAACAATTCCGTTGAAGGCTGGCACAGAAGTTTTCAGTCGAACGTCGGAAGTTTTCATCCAACCATTTGGAAGTTCATTGGATTTATTCAAAGAGAACAAGCATTACAACAAGTTCACTGCAGCCAGTTTCTGGCTGGGCACCCATCACAACCTCCATGGAAGAAGTATGCTGATTCCAATGCAAGAATCCTGGCTGTCGTTAGCAACTACAGTGAGCGCAATGTTCTTGACTATCTACGTGGAATCGCTCACAACCTTTCTTTTTAAGTTCGACGAACAAATTAACAATAAACAGTATTTAATTTCATATTGTGACATTTCATGGTTCTCTAGTTCTCTTATACATATGTTTAATAAATGCAAATATAAACTGTATGATTAATACACATTATTTGTATATTTAGATAATTAATATATCAGTATGGGGGGTAATTGTCCGGGGGGTTATTGTCCTGGGGGGTTATTGTCCCGGGGGTGATTGTCCGGGGGTGATTGGGGGGTGATTGTCCGGGGTTATTGTCCTAGAACCATTCGTCGTTATGGTCCAGTTTGGCAAAAGTACCGCGGAAAGCCACCGCATTGAGCCGCTGGATCATTACAGATATGCGCTGAAATAGGTAGGAGGTCTCGCGTGCATCTCCAGACATCGTGCTGAGGTTCTGTCCCAAGGATGAAATAAAGGCCAAGTCTTCAGAACTCACCGGGCCCATGGTTTCAAAGGCCTGTGGGACAAAGTGATGGACGGCTGCGAGCTGGGTATACTTAGCATTTTTCCGAGCAGCCGCCATCTCTGCGGCAGCCCCGGCTGTCCGATAAGAAGTAGTCGGTAGGTATGAGACGGCCTGTGAGGCTGTGACCGTCACATCCCAAACCAGGCCGCGCCCCGCTCGCCAAGGGATGAGTGAGACAATGTTTAAATTCCATCTGTTATTATTATTATTATTATTATTATTATTATTATTATTATTATTATTATTATTATTATTATTATTATTATTATTATTATTATTATTATTATTATTATTATTTTAATGTTTCAACTGAAACATTATCTCTTGAACACATAAAAAGAATATGACTCGATAGATTGTACCTGTAGTTAAGATTGTTTATGATACAACTGTGAACATTATAATCTGTTTTGTTTTGATTTTTTTGTTTGTTTGTTTTAAATCTTGTACTGCAATGTTTTGTTATTTAGTTGTTTGGCTATGATTTAGCCCTAACATTGTTATTTAAGTTCAATTTTCTATAAGCATATGATCATAAAAATCGTCTTGCCATCAGTAAATGTAATATGGAAAAGGGGCAACCCTGCAATAGCGGATTATTTTATCCTTTAGGGCTGTCCTGTTGACGGCATCAGCAGATTAACGTTTGAAATGACTGATTGTTGTAAATTAATTGTGCTGTTGTTGAATCAGTAAACGGCTGATTGATTGATTATTATTTGTAGCACTAGTAGTAGCAGCAGCTGTAGTAGTAGTAGCAGAAACAGCAGCAGTAGCAATAATTACAGTAGTAGTAGTAGTAGTAGTAGTAGTAGTAGTAGTAGTAGTAGTAGTAGTAGTAGTAGTAGTAGTAGTAGTAGTAGCAGTAGCAGTAGCAGTAGCAGTAGCAGTAGCAGTAGCAGTAACAGTAGCAGTTGCAGTAGCAGTAGCAGTAGCAGTAGCAGTAGCAGTAGCAGTAGCAGTAGCAGTAGCAGTGGCAGTGGCAGTGGTAGTGGTAGTGAAAGTAATAATGCAGTGGCAGTAGTAGTAGTAGTGGCAGTGGCAGTGGCAGCAGCAGTAGCAGTAGTAGTGGTAGTAGTAGCAGTAGTAGCTAATTGTTGTGATAGTAGTAGTAGTAGTAGTAGTAGTAGCAGCAGCAGCAGCTGCAGCAGCAGCAACAGCAGCAGCAGCAGCAGCAGCAGCAGCAGCAGCAGTAGTAGTAGTAGTAGTAGTAGTAGTAGTAGTAGTAGTAGTAGTAGTGGTAGTGGTAGTGGTAGTGGTAGTGGCTGTAGTGGCAGTGGCAGTGGCAGTAGCAGTAGCAGTAGCAGTAGTAGTAATACAGGTTAGTATGCAAAAGCGTTATATAAAATTATGTATAAATTGAATGCATTGGAAATTAGATCAAGAA
Source organism: Aporrectodea caliginosa (assembly GCA_020284085.1). Lineage (NCBI taxonomy): Eukaryota > Metazoa > Annelida > Clitellata > Crassiclitellata > Lumbricidae > Aporrectodea > Aporrectodea caliginosa. The sequence goes on from JACEVL010000897.1 coordinate 493,880, forward strand.
ATTAAAATAATAGTGACATGATATTCGTATGAATAATTTTGAAAGTTCGCCAAATTGTTTGTTAGGAATACAATGGCGGTGGTACCGACGCGTTCCTCGCTTTCTCAAGAGACTTCTAGGATGGGAAAAGGTAAGTAGAGGCAGTAGCATGTTTAGTTAATCGCACGTGCGTTGATTCAGCTCACAAATAATTCATAGGAGCATCTTAGTCGGCTTTCGGCTAGATTAGACAGAGAGACATCAACCGATGGCACACCATAGCCAATCCGTATTAAGGTCCATTGGATCAGTCCGTTAGGACGGGGAATGCTACTATCATTTATTATTTGCAACTGGAAATTAGCAACATCAATCGCGCCCGTGTCTAAAACACAAGGCATCAACCGATGGCGCATTAAAACGAAGTCATTTTCGGGTCAGTATCCGCAAGGTCTGCTCTTTAAGACAGGGCATGCAACCTGAGACGTCTTTATTTAGTCTATAATTATTATTATTATTATTATTATTATTATTATTATTATTATTATTATTAAAATTTTAAAATTTTAAAAATTGACCAAATTGGCATTTTTCAAATTGGGGAATTTATGTATCGTTTTGACCGAAACCTTCTACCTTCTATTTACAAACATTACTTTCAACTCTCATCTCAGGTCCATCCGTATTTTACTAGAAACTCTAGCTCTTATCGCCGCACCTATGCCCACACGAATACACGTCTCTTCTCTATTAAATCAATTGGAGTAGTGATCTGGGAAAAAATTCCTATGGAAATTCGCTTATCCCCCAGCATCTGGGTATTCATAAAGAAATTACGCACTTACCTTATACAATGTACTGTATTATAAACGACCTTGTCTGACCTTTCGCCAGTTTTTTGTGCATGGTAGCAGACCTACCTAATCTCTACTTAGTAGGCTAGTTAAGTAGGCTATTTTTGTTTTATATTGTATATTGACTCAACAGTGTTGAGCAACTGTTTCAGTTTCGCTTTCCTTTCCTTGTTTTCCTGTTTTTGGTTCATTTAGTTTCTTCCTTTTTTTACTTTAACGTTCACTTGGTCACTGCAAGTATGTTTTCAATTATAATCTTTCTTTAAAGGCCACCATTAATTTTCTAATGTAATCTGTAATTAGGTGTCCCTACTTAGCGGGATTCTTTATCCCTTTAGGGCCTCCTTTTTTGTAGCCGTGTTGAAATTTATATGTAAACCTGATGATTTTGTTTAATTTGGTTACAAAATAAACATTTTGATTGATTGATTGATTGATTATTATCATCATTATTTTTTAAAGTCTGGAACGGTTAGAACTCCTCGGGCTCGGGCAAAAGGCTGGCAAAGGTACCGCAGATTGCAACAGCGTTAAAGCGCTGTATGGATAGAGATATACGTTAGAACAAATATGTGTCTTCGCGTTGGTCTCCTGATACAAAAGCTAAAAGTCTCCCGATGTCGGTTATCAGGGACATGTAGGCGGCGCCCATGGGGCCCAGCGTTTCGAAAGCCATAGGCAAAAATTCGTATTCCTCCAGCAGAGCAGTGTATTTGGTTGTTTTCCTTAAAGCCGCTATTTCTGCCGCAGCACCAGCTCTGATGGTGGTCGCCGAGACATGTGACGCCGCCAAGGTATCGATCACCGTGGCGTCCCACACGAGGCTCCTGCCTACCCGCCACGGGATCAAAGTAAGGCCGTCGAGTCTTTTTGCCGTCAGAACGAACCAGGCCCGGTGGTTCCTTCACTGCCGGGAAGCCAGCTTTTATGAGGCTCTGGCATATGATGTCGTTTATTGCACCATGCCTAGCGATCCTTCCGAAACCGAGAGGGCAAGACAACCCGTGATTGCCTCTGACGCTGACTGTCGCTCCACATCCGCAGGAATGTGGTTGGCAGATGGCTGCGCCCAGTCTCAGGCCAACGGCGATCCTGACTGCATCGTCGCTCAGACGAAGGCCACAGGTGGCGATCGGCAGCGCATACAGCCAGTCCCCTGCGTGCTGCGCCGAGACTGCCTTGTATCTCGCCCGCTCTACGGGATCCACGAGGTTTACCTCCACCTCGGCCACCTCCCTCAAAATGAGGGTAGGTCCCATCCGGCCTGAGGGCGGGGCGCCTCGCAGGCGTCAGCGCTGATCCCTGTCCTACTCCTCCATTCCTCCAGACTGGACAGGAAGCGGATGTCTGCCGTTGAGGAGAGCTCTCCAAGAATGGACGACTGCAGTTCGAGGGTAGCCGCGGCCGAGGCCAAAAAGTGCCAGCGAGGACACCCTACGAACGCCCAAACAACCTATCTTGATGGGGAGAGTCGCCTGTCGCCACTGAGATACTGTAAACTTGATGTTGAGAATTGCTTCTAATTCGTTGTGAAGGCGGCGATCGTAGGACTCAAGGCCCGGGTGGCCGTCACATGGTGAGCATCTCATGGTGTAGAGCAGCTTTGGTAATCCCAAAGAGCATCGCAGGAGTAACAGGGCGTCTTGTCTACCTATCAGAACCAGCCGGTCAAGGACCCGGCCCAGCTCCTCCTCACGCTCCTCCAGAGCCCCACGAAGGGCGTCCGAAGCTAAGATCGGCGCACCCAGTAGCATGGCGGAGCCCGGATCAATGCGGGCGAACTGTCTGAGGGCGTCATATTCGAGCTCCACCCCGGGAGGTGCAATGATCTCGCATTTTGTGCGATTAAGGCTCAGGCCCAACTCCGCACATCCACGCTCGATGGTTTCCACGTCCGCTGCCACCACCTCCGGCGACCCACCCAACGAGAGATCGTCCAGGTAGCCAATGGACAGAGGCGACCGAAGCTTGAGCAAGATCGGCTGGAGCGGGAGGCAGAACAAAAGCGGACCAAGAGGATCGCCTTGTTGAGGGCCCAGCTGAGACCACACCGTATAGCCTCCGAATTTGAGGCGGGACGATTCCTCGTATGCAAGGTGGCAGAATGCAGCCAACTCCGGCACCATCTCATCGACCGCAGCCAACATACGATCGCGGAAGAGGCAGTTGAAAGCGTTGGCAAAGTCGATCTTAATTAGGACTGCTTCCTCCTCCGCTGTCGACATGAAACGGCGCACCGCATGCACTGCCGCCTCCGCCCCTCCCGCCACTCCAACACCGAGTTGTCTCGGGGGCAGATAACCTGCGATCCTGGTAATCGCGAATGCATTCGCGCATTTTGCAGCCAGCCTGCGCCAGAGATACCCAACCACGATTGGGCGCAGGCCTCCTGATTTTTTGCTGAGCGCCATGAGGGTGCCCCCAAAGAAAGTGGCACGAATTTCCGGAGGGCAGCAGCCCGCCAGGAGGAGGTTGATGAAGGCCGTGATTGCAGCGACAAGCGCCGGTCCCGACTCGGCCGTGTCAACCAGCTCGACGATGTGCTGGGGGCGCAGTCCGTCCGGCCCCCCCGATGATCCCGCCGGAAAAGTGCGGATAAGTCGGCGCACCTCTAGTTCCGACGTTTGAAATGGCTCCGTCGTTGACATGAGGCGGCCAGGCATGTGGTCCAGTGGTGGAGTGGGGTGCTTCGCCGACAACTCCTTGAAGGTCGCGTCACAGACAGGAGCCGGCGTCTCACCCGAGCACAGTATTCTTGCCGCTGCTCTTAAGTTGCCATCTTCTATTT
>JACEVL010000897.1:500000-657500 GCA_020284085.1 Aporrectodea caliginosa
GCTGTTAATCGAAGCCATACATGAGCAAAGATCTCGAATATCAACCGTCTCTGGGCAGAAATACAACTTCTATGGCGCCGGTGTCTAAAGCACGAGCCCATAAGTTGTTTGACAACCATTCAATAAGTTCATCAATCAATCAGTCACTGAGGTTTACGACTGATGGAGAGCATCTGAATGTTTTTCGAAATACAGGAGAAGGTTGCAGACCAAGAAGAGGTTGTCATGCAGCTGCAGGTGGCAAGCACCTCGGAGGCTTGGAGGAACGAGGTAAAGGCGCTATAAGAATCCAATGAAATCCGATCTGATTTCTATAGCGCCTTTATTGTGATGCACTAGGCGACAGTCGATTGTCTCTTCGAATTAAACCGTGTTCAAAAGACATGGTCCGTTTTAGAGGTCCACTCGAAATCCCATGCATGATGAAATTAAGTAACATCTATCGCGCCGGTATCTATTACACCATTACACAAAACATCAACCGATGGTGCTCCAAAACAAGGTCATAGTGGAGTCAATATCCACAGGATCAGCACTCTAAGACAGTGCATGCTACCACGGACGTATTTAGGGGTGGTCTTACGAGATCAAAACTTTCAGAAATGAATGAATTACTGTTATTAAAAACCTTAAAATTTAAAAAAATCCGACTACTTCCGATGGAAACCCTCCCGACAACCTTAAAAAAGGAATCTTATTCCTGTTCCTGGCTACGCCCATGCATGATACTCAGATCTATTGAACCGATAAAACATTATTGGAAATTGTAAATGAGCAATTTGTATATCTCCGGTGTCTAATGCACAAAGAATCAACCGATGGATCAGATCAGTCCATTAAGAAAGTGCCACTCAGATCTCTTAAACCAATCATTTATCATAAGAATCGGTAAATTAGCAATTTGTATATCGTCTGTGTCTAATACACAAGGCGTCAACCGATGGATCAGTCCATTAAGAAAAGGGATGCTACTCAGAACTCTTAAACCAATCATTTGTCGTCAGAAACTCTTAGTTAGCAATTTGTATATCGCCGTTTTCTATTACACAAGGCGTCAACCGATACCAAGTCATTATGAAGTCAATATCCTTCCCTCACAAATTCGGGCTGAGATTTTTAAAATTCCACCTCTCTTCGTTGCTTGGAAACATTTCTGTTTCCTCGGAGTGCTCACGCTGGATGCGCCTCTGAATGGTCATTACTGCTAGAAAGACTTTATAAATGTCCAGATACAATACAATACAATATAATATCCATCGGTTCAGTCAGCCTATATAGCGGACGCTACTCATTTATTATTATTATTAACACTAGAAGCACCGAAGGGGTCAATCTGACCCCTTTTGGTTTTTAGCGGAACGCACCTCGGACCCAGATATAGCCAGAGTCCTGTAATTTCATGACTTTTCCTAACTTCGTAGGGTATACCCTCTGCCAAAATTTGAACTCGGGGGATTCACAATTTCTGAGATTTTTGCTGTTCTACCTTTAAGCACCAAGGGGTCAATCTGACCCCTGTATCAGTACTTGCATATCAGGCTTACGCATTTCTTGTTTTTTATTCAATAATATTATATATCAAAGCTAATTACGGAATAAATGAGAGTAGAGAGGAGATCTGGTGAGAAAAGAGGAGCTCTGGTGAGAAGATAGGATCAGATCTGGTGAGAGAAGAGGAGATTTGGTGAGAGGAGAGGCGATCTGATGAAAGGAAAGAAGATCTGGTCAGAGGAGAGAAGATCAGATGAGAGGATAGGAGATCTGGTGAGAGGATAGGAGATCTGGCGAGAGGAGATGAGATCTGGTGAGAGAAGAGGAGATCAGGTGAGAGAAGAGGAGATCAGGTGAGAGGATAGGAGATCTGGCGAGAGAATTAGAGATCTGGCGAGAGGAGAGGACATTTGGCGATGGGAAAGAAGATCTGGGGAGAGAAGAGGAGATCTTGTGAGAAGATAGGAGATCTGATGAGAGGATAGGCGATCTGGTGAGAGGAAAGTAGATCTGGTCAGAGGAGAGATCTGGCCAGAGGATAGTAGATCTGGTGAGAGGAGAGGAGATCAAGTGAGAGGATTAGGAGATCTGACGAGAGAATTAGAGATCTGGCGAGAGGAGAGGGCATTTGGCGATGGGAAAGAAGATCTGGGGAGAGAAGATGAGATCTGGTGAGAGGGTAGGCGATCTGGTGAGAGGAAAGTAGATCTGGTCAGAGGAGAGATCTAGCCAGAGGATAGTAGATCTGGCGAGAGAAGAGGAGATCAAGTGAAAGGATAGGAGATCTGGCGAGAAAGATGATTTGATGAGAGGAGCGGAGATCTGGTTAGAGGGAAAGGAGATCTTGTGAGAGGAGATCTGGTGAGAAAAGAACAGATCTGGTGAGAGAAGATCTGGTGAGAGAAGAGGATATCTGGTGAGAGAAGAGGATATCTGGTGAGAGGAGAGGATATCTAGTTTGAGAAAGAAGACGTGGTCAGCGGAGAGATCTAGTGAAAGGATAGGAGATCAGTTGAGAGGGTAGTAGATCTGGTGAGAGGAGAGGAGATCAAGTGAGAGGATAGGCGATCTGGCGAGAAGAAGGATGACTTGATGAGCGGATATCTGGTGAGAGGAGAGGAGATCTGGTGAGTGGAGAGAGATCTGGTGAGAGCAGAGTAGATCCGGTGAGAGGAGAGAGATCTGGTGAGAAAAGACGATATTTGGAAAGAGGAAAGGAGATCTGGTGAGAAGAAGGAATATCTGGTCAGAGGAGAGGAGATCTGGTCAGAGGATAGGAGATCTGGTGATAAGATAGGAGAGTTTTCTGGTGAAAGGAGAGATCTGATAAGAAGATAGAAGATCTGGCGAGAGGAGAGAAGATCTGGTGAGAGGAGAGATCTGGTGAGAGGATAAAAGATTTGGTAAGAAGATAGGGTGAGGTCTGGTGAGGGGATAAGAAATGTGGTGAGAGGATAGGAGATTTGGCGAGAAGATAGGGTGAGATCTGGTTAGAGGATAGGAAATTTGGTGAGAGGATAGGAGATCTGGTGAGTGGATAGTAGATTTAGTGAGAGCGGAGGAGATCTGGCGAGAGGATAGGAGATCTGGTGAGAGGAGAGGATCTCCTATTATTCCATTCCAACTTACTTATTACACTTGTTTATGCTCATGTTATTTATGTTAATAAAGTTGATAGTCAATTTCATTGAATTTGCAATTGACTTTGCATTATAAATTATTTGGGGTCAAAATGACCCCTTGGTGCTTCTAGGAAGTTCGATTTCTCGGTACTTTATTATTAATGATTAATAATTACTAAGTTCTATTTGGCCGATTTCTAAAGCAAAGACCATCTACCGATGGCGCTGTTAATCGAAGCCATACATGAGCAAAGATCTCGAATATCAACCGTCTCTGGGCAGAAATACAACTTCTATGGCGCCGGTGTCTAAAGCACGAGCCCATAAGTTGTTTGACAACCATTCAATAAGTTCATCAATCAATCAGTCACTGAGGTTTACGACTGATGGAGAGCATCTGAATGTTTTTCGAAATACAGGAGAAGGTTGCAGACCAAGAAGAGGTTGTCATGCAGCTGCAGGTGGCAAGCACCTCGGAGGCTTGGAGGAACGAGGTAAAGGCGCTATAAGAATCCAATGAAATCCGATCTGATTTCTATAGCGCCTTTATTGTGATGCACTAGGCGACAGTCGATTGTCTCTTCGAATTAAACCGTGTTCAAAAGACATGGTCCGTTTTAGAGGTCCACTCGAAATCCCATGCATGATGAAATTAAGTAACATCTATCGCGCCGGTATCTATTACACCATTACACAAAACATCAACCGATGGTGCTCCAAAACAAGGTCATAGTGGAGTCAATATCCACAGGATCAGCACTCTAAGACAGTGCATGCTACCACGGACGTATTTAGGGGTGGTCTTACGAGATCAAAACTTTCAGAAATGAATGAATTACTGTTATTAAAAACCTTAAAATTTAAAAAAATCCGACTACTTCCGATGGAAACCCTCCCGACAACCTTAAAAAAGGAATCTTATTCCTGTTCCTGGCTACGCCCATGCATGATACTCAGATCTATTGAACCGATAAAACATTATTGGAAATTGTAAATGAGCAATTTGTATATCTCCGGCGTCTAATGCACAAAGAATCAACCGATGGATCAGATCAGTCCATTAAGAAAGTGCCACTCAGATCTCTTAAACCAATCATTTATCATAAGAATCGGTAAATTAGCAATTTGTATATCGTCTGTGTCTAATACACAAGGCGTCAACCGATGGATCAGTCCATTAAGAAAAGGGATGCTACTCAGAACTCTTAAACCAATCATTTGTCGTCAGAAACTCTTAGTTAACAATTTGTATATCGCCGTTTTCTATTACACAAGGCGTCAACCGATACCAAGTCATTATAAAGTCAATATCCTTCCCTCACAAATTCGGGCTGAGATTTCTAAAATTCCACCTCTCTTCGTTGCTTGGAAACATTTCTGTTTCCTCGGAGTGCTCACGCTGGATGCGCCTCTGAATGGTCATTACTGCTAGAAAGACTTTATAAATGTCCAGATACAATACAATACAATATAATATCCATCGGTTCAGTCAGCCTATATAGCGGACGCTACTCATTTATTATTATTATTAATGATTAATAATTACTAAGTTCTATTTGGCCGATTTCTAAAGCAAAGACCATCTACCGATGGCGCTGTTAATCGAAGCCATACATGAGCAAAGATCTCGAATATCAACCGTCTCTGGGCAGAAATACAACTTCTATGGCGCCGGTGTCTAAAGCACGAGCCCATAAGTTGTTTGACAACCATTCAATAAGTTCATCAATCAATCAGTCACTGAGGTTTACGACTGATGGAGAGCATCTGAATGTTTTTCGAAATACAGGAGAAGGTTGCAGACCAAGAAGAGGTTGTCATGCAGCTGCAGGTGGCAAGCACCTCGGAGGCTTGGAGGAACGAGGTAAAGGCGCTATAAGAATCCAATGAAATCCGATCTGATTTCTATAGCGCCTTTATTGTGATGCACTAGGCGACAGTCGATTGTCTCTTCGAATTAAACCGTGTTCAAAAGACATGGTCCGTTTTAGAGGTCCACTCGAAATCCCATGCATGATGAAATTAAGTAACATCTATCGCGCCGGTATCTATTACACCATTACACAAAACATCAACCGATGGTGCTCCAAAACAAGGTCATAGTGGAGTCAATATCCACAGGATCAGCACTCTAAGACAGTGCATGCTACCACGGACGTATTTAGGGGTGGTCTTACGAGATCAAAACTTTCAGAAATGAATGAATTACTGTTATTAAAAACCTTAAAATTTAAAAAAATCCGACTACTTCCGATGGAAACCCTCCCGACAACCTTAAAAAAGGAATCTTATTCCTGTTCCTGGCTACGCCCATGCATGATACTCAGATCTATTGAACCGATAAAACATTATTGGAAATTGTAAATGAGCAATTTGTATATCTCCGGTGTCTAATGCACAAAGAATCAACCGATGGATCAGATCAGTCCATTAAGAAAGTGCCACTCAGATCTCTTAAACCAATCATTTATCATAAGAATCGGTAAATTAGCAATTTGTATATCGTCTGTGTCTAATACACAAGGCGTCAACCGATGGATCAGTCCATTAAGAAAAGGGATGCTACTCAGAACTCTTAAACCAATCATTTGTCGTCAGAAACTCTTAGTTAGCAATTTGTATATCGCCGTTTTCTATTACACAAGGCGTCAACCGATACCAAGTCATTATAAAGTCAATATCCTTCCCTCACAAATTCGGGCTGAGATTTCTAAAATTCCACCTCTCTTCGTTGCTTGGAAACATTTCTGTTTCCTCGGAGTGCTCACGCTGGATGCGCCTCTGAATGGTCATTACTGCTAGAAAGACTTTATAAATGTCCAGATACAATACAATACAATATAATATCCATCGGTTCAGTCGGCCTATATAGCGGACGCTACTCATTTATTATTATTATTAATGATTAATAATTACTAAGTTCTATTTGGCCGATTTCTAAAGCAAAGACCATCTACCGATGGCGCTGTTAATCGAAGCCATACATGAGCAAAGATCTCGAATATCAACCGTCTCTGGGCAGAAATACAACTTCTATGGCGCCGGTGTCTAAAGCACGAGCCCATAAGTTGTTTGACAACCATTCAATAAGTTCATCAATCAATCAGTCACTGAGGTTTACGACTGATGGAGAGCATCTGAATGTTTTTCGAAATACAGGAGAAGGTTGCAGACCAAGAAGAGGTTGTCATGCAGCTGCAGGTGGCAAGCACCTCGGAGGCTTGGAGGAACGAGGTAAAGGCGCTATAAGAATCCAATGAAATCCGATCTGATTTCTATAGCGCCTTTATTGTGATGCACTAGGCGACAGTCGATTGTCTCTTCGAATTAAACCGTGTTCAAAAGACATGGTCCGTTTTAGAGGTCCACTCGAAATCCCATGCATGATGAAATTAAGTAACATCTATCGCGCCGGTATCTATTACACCATTACACAAAACATCAACCGATGGTGCTCCAAAACAAGGTCATAGTGGAGTCAATATCCACAGGATCAGCACTCTAAGACAGTGCATGCTACCACGGACGTATTTAGGGGTGGTCTTACGAGATCAAAACTTTCAGAAATGAATGAATTACTGTTATTAAAAACCTTAAAATTTAAAAAAATCCGACTACTTCCGATGGAAACCCTCCCGACAACCTTAAAAAAGGAATCTTATTCCTGTTCCTGGCTACGCCCATGCATGATACTCAGATCTATTGAACCGATAAAACATTATTGGAAATTGTAAATGAGCAATTTGTATATCTCCGGCGTCTAATGCACAAAGAATCAACCGATGGATCAGATCAGTCCATTAAGAAAGTGCCACTCAGATCTCTTAAACCAATCATTTATCATAAGAATCGGTAAATTAGCAATTTGTATATCGTCTGTGTCTAATACACAAGGCGTCAACCGATGGATCAGTCCATTAAGAAAAGGGATGCTACTCAGAACTCTTAAACCAATCATTTGTCGTCAGAAACTCTTAGTTAGCAATTTGTATATCGCCGTTTTCTATTACACAAGGCGTCAACCGATACCAAGTCATTATAAAGTCAATATCCTTCCCTCACAAATTCGGGCTGAGATTTCTAAAATTCCACCTCTCTTCGTTGCTTGGAAACATTTCTGTTTCCTCGGAGTGCTCACGCTGGATGCGCCTCTGAATGGTCATTACTGCTAGAAAGACTTTATAAATGTCCAGATACAATACAATACAATATAATATCCATCGGTTCAGTCGGCCTATATAGCGGACGCTACTCATTTATTATTATTATTAATGATTAATAATTACTAAGTTCTATTTGGCCGATTTCTAAAGCAAAGACCATCTACCGATGGCGCTGTTAATCGAAGCCATACATGAGCAAAGATCTCGAATATCAACCGTCTCTGGGCAGAAATACAACTTCTATGGCGCCGGTGTCTAAAGCACGAGCCCATAAGTTGTTTGACAACCATTCAATAAGTTCATCAATCAATCAGTCACTGAGGTTTACGACTGATGGAGAGCATCTGAATGTTTTTCGAAATACAGGAGAAGGTTGCAGACCAAGAAGAGGTTGTCATGCAGCTGCAGGTGGCAAGCACCTCGGAGGCTTGGAGGAACGAGGTAAAGGCGCTATAAGAATCCAATGAAATCCGATCTGATTTCTATAGCGCCTTTATTGTGATGCACTAGGCGACAGTCGATTGTCTCTTCGAATTAAACCGTGTTCAAAAGACATGGTCCGTTTTAGAGGTCCACTCGAAATCCCATGCATGATGAAATTAAGTAACATCTATCGCGCCGGTATCTATTACACCATTACACAAAACATCAACCGATGGTGCTCCAAAACAAGGTCATAGTGGAGTCAATATCCACAGGATCAGCACTCTAAGACAGTGCATGCTACCACGGACGTATTTAGGGGTGGTCTTACGAGATCAAAACTTTCAGAAATGAATGAATTACTGTTATTAAAAACCTTAAAATTTAAAAAAATCCGACTACTTCCGATGGAAACCCTCCCGACAACCTTAAAAAAGGAATCTTATTCCTGTTCCTGGCTACGCCCATGCATGATACTCAGATCTATTGAACCGATAAAACATTATTGGAAATTGTAAATTAGCAATTTGTATATCGTCTGTGTCTAATACACAAGGCGTCAACCGATGGATCAGTCCATTAAGAAAAGGGATGCTACTCAGAACTCTTAAACCAATCATTTGTCGTCAGAAACTCTTAGTTAGCAATTTGTATATCGCCGTTTTCTATTACACAAGGCGTCAACCGATACCAAGTCATTATAAAGTCAATATCCTTCCCTCACAAATTCGGGCTGAGATTTCTAAAATTCCACCTCTCTTCGTTGCTTGGAAACATTTCTGTTTCCTCGGAGTGCTCACGCTGGATGCGCCTCTGAATGGTCATTACTGCTAGAAAGACTTTATAAATGTCCAGATACAATACAATACAATATAATATCCATCGGTTCAGTCGGCCTATATAGCGGACGCTACTCATTTATTATTATTATTAATGATTAATAATTACTAAGTTCTATTTGGCCGATTTCTAAAGCAAAGACCATCTACCGATGGCGCTGTTAATCGAAGCCATACATGAGCAAAGATCTCGAATATCAACCGTCTCTGGGCAGAAATACAACTTCTATGGCGCCGGTGTCTAAAGCACGAGCCCATAAGTTGTTTGACAACCATTCAATAAGTTCATCAATCAATCAGTCACTGAGGTTTACGACTGATGGAGAGCATCTGAATGTTTTTCGAAATACAGGAGAAGGTTGCAGACCAAGAAGAGGTTGTCATGCAGCTGCAGGTGGCAAGCACCTCGGAGGCTTGGAGGAACGAGGTAAAGGCGCTATAAGAATCCAATGAAATCCGATCTGATTTCTATAGCGCCTTTATTGTGATGCACTAGGCGACAGTCGATTGTCTCTTCGAATTAAACCGTGTTCAAAAGACATGGTCCGTTTTAGAGGTCCACTCGAAATCCCATGCATGATGAAATTAAGTAACATCTATCGCGCCGGTATCTATTACACCATTACACAAAACATCAACCGATGGTGCTCCAAAACAAGGTCATAGTGGAGTCAATATCCACAGGATCAGCACTCTAAGACAGTGCATGCTACCACGGACGTATTTAGGGGTGGTCTTACGAGATCAAAACTTTCAGAAATGAATGAATTACTGTTATTAAAAACCTTAAAATTTAAAAAAATCCGACTACTTCCGATGGAAACCCTCCCGACAACCTTAAAAAAGGAATCTTATTCCTGTTCCTGGCTACGCCCATGCATGATACTCAGATCTATTGAACCGATAAAACATTATTGGAAATTGTAAATGAGCAATTTGTATATCTCCGGCGTCTAATGCACAAAGAATCAACCGATGGATCAGATCAGTCCATTAAGAAAGTGCCACTCAGATCTCTTAAACCAATCATTTATCATAAGAATCGGTAAATTAGCAATTTGTATTAATATCGTCTGTGTCTAATACACAAGGCGTCAACCGATGGATCAGTCCATTAAGAAAAGGGATGCTACTCAGAACTCTTAAACCAATCATTTGTCGTCAGAAACTCTTAGTTAGCAATTTGTATATCGCCGTTTTCTATTACACAAGGCGTCAACCGATACCAAGTCATTATAAAGTCAATATCCTTCCCTCACAAATTCGGGCTGAGATTTCTAAAATTCCACCTCTCTTCGTTGCTTGGAAACATTTCTGTTTCCTCGGAGTGCTCACGCTGGATGCGCCTCTGAATGGTCATTACTGCTAGAAAGACTTTATAAATGTCCAGATACAATACAATACAATATAATATCCATCGGTTCAGTCGGCCTATATAGCGGACGCTACTCATTTATTATTATTATTAATGATTAATAATTACTAAGTTCTATTTGGCCGATTTCTAAAGCAAAGACCATCTACCGATGGCGCTGTTAATCGAAGCCATACATGAGCAAAGATCTCGAATATCAACCGTCTCTGGGCAGAAATACAACTTCTATGGCGCCGGTGTCTAAAGCACGAGCCCATAAGTTGTTTGACAACCATTCAATAAGTTCATCAATCAATCAGTCACTGAGGTTTACGACTGATGGAGAGCATCTGAATGTTTTTCGAAATACAGGAGAAGGTTGCAGACCAAGAAGAGGTTGTCATGCAGCTGCAGGTGGCAAGCACCTCGGAGGCTTGGAGGAACGAGGTAAAGGCGCTATAAGAATCCAATGAAATCCGATCTGATTTCTATAGCGCCTTTATTGTGATGCACTAGGCGACAGTCGATTGTCTCTTCGAATTAAACCGTGTTCAAAAGACATGGTCCGTTTTAGAGGTCCACTCGAAATCCCATGCATGATGAAATTAAGTAACATCTATCGCGCCGGTATCTATTACACCATTACACAAAACATCAACCGATGGTGCTCCAAAACAAGGTCATAGTGGAGTCAATATCCACAGGATCAGCACTCTAAGACAGTGCATGCTACCACGGACGTATTTAGGGGTGGTCTTACGAGATCAAAACTTTCAGAAATGAATGAATTACTGTTATTAAAAACCTTAAAATTTAAAAAAATCCGACTACTTCCGATGGAAACCCTCCCGACAACCTTAAAAAAGGAATCTTATTCCTGTTCCTGGCTACGCCCATGCATGATACTCAGATCTTTTGAACCGATAAAACATTATTGGAAATTGTAAATGAGCAATTTGTATATCTCCGGCGTCTAATGCACAAAGAATCAACCGATGGATCAGATCAGTCCATTAAGAAAGTGCCACTCAGATCTCTTAAACCAATCATTTATCATAAGAATCGGTAAATTAGCAATTTGTTTTAATATCGTCTGTTTCTAAAACACAAGGCGTCAACCGATGGATCAGTCCATTAAGAAAAGGGATGCTACTCAGAACTCTTAAACCATTTTTAAACTCTTTTTTAATTGGATTTTGAATTTACTTCATAATCGAAGTCATTGCACTAGGTTTAACGGTGTAATATCTTCTCTGGCACGAATACAATGCAAGTATTATTCAAGGTTCCGGTTTGGGCCCGATGGATTTCGTAGTTGCAATCTCTGACTTAAAACCTGTTAATAAATGCAATCGCATTTTTAAATATGCAGATGATTGCTATCTCGCTGTCCCTGCATCAAGTATCACTACAACAGAGATTGAGCTTGAGCATATTAGTGTATGGGCACAGAGTTGCAACCTCAAGCTTAACTCAAGCAAATCCTGTGAGATAATTTTCACGCGTCCCCGGGGTACCATCGGTATGTTCCCCCTCCTCTAAAAGGTATCGCAAGAGTGCAAACCCTAAATATTCTTGGTGTTGAGCTTACAGCGAAATTTGGGTTCTCCAGTCACATTAAACGTCTGACCATAAAAGCAAGGCAGTCCTTTTATGCACTTCGGATCCTGAGGTCGCATGGGCTCTCGGGGGACAGTTTATTTGATGTAGTTCGTGCCACTACGGTTGGTATGATGCTGTATTGCTCGCCTGTGTGGTGGGGCTTTGCGAGAGTGCAGGAACGGGAGGCCCTTGAGGGAATTATCCGAAGGTTGGTACGCCAAGGTACTTACCTCCATCTTCTCCCTCATTTGAGACTCTCTGCAGCAATGCGGATACTAGACTATTTTGCCTGTATTCTGCACAATCCTTGTCATGTTCTGCATAAATTGTTGCCACCGATAAAGCAATCGCGCTACTCCCTGCGGACACGGTCCCATAACCGTGAGCTTCCCATGTTTGACAACCTGTCTCAGAAATGCTTCCTTGCCCGGATGCTATACAAATAAACGATATGTTTTCCCTAGATCTGGCTATTTAAACCCTTTTTTCCCCTATGACTAGCTCTAGCTCTTCTTCCTCTGTATAATAAAGCCTCTCATTCAATTCTATGGTTGTATATAGAAATTTTTGTTTATTTGTTTGAATGTATTAATCTTGCTATGTACAGTGCTGTGCGTTTGCTAGTGCTTCTCAATAAAGGAAATACTTACTTACTTACTTACCAATCATTTGTCGTCAGAAACTCTTAGTTAGCAATTTGTATATCGCCGTTTTCTATTACACAAGGCGTCAACCGATACCAAGTCATTATAAAGTCAATATCCTTCCCTCACAAATTCGGGCTGAGATTTCTAAAATTCCACCTCTCTTCGTTGCTTGGAAACATTTCTGTTTCCTCGGAGTGCTCACGCTGGATGCGCCTCTGAATGGTCATTACTGCTAGAAAGACGTAATAAGCGTCGTTATTATTATTATTATTATTATTATTATTATTATTATTATTATTATTATTATTATTATTATTATTATTATTATTATTGTTATTATTATTATTGATGATGATGATGATTAATTACTAAATTCTATTGGGCCGATATCTAAAGCAAAGCACATCAACCGATGGCGCTGCAAAACGAAGCCATGTATAGGCAAAGATCTCGAATATCAACCCGCTGGGTCAGGAATACAACTTCTAAAGCCCCGGTGTCTAAGGCACGATCCTTTAAATTGTTTGACAACCATTCAATTAGTTCACCAATCAACGAGTCACTGATATTTATAACTGATGGATAGTTCCGGAATGTTTTTCAAAATACAGGAAGAAGTGAAAAGAATTACTGGACCGACAACTCGCGACGCTGCAACGAACACGGTAAAGGCGCTATAAGAATCCAATGAAATCCGATCTGATTTCTATAGCGCCTTTATTGTGATGCACTAGGCGACAGTCGATTGTCTCTTCGAATTAAACCGTGTTCAAAAGACATGGTCCGTTTTAGAGGTCCACTCGAAATCCTATGCATGATGAAAATAAGTAACATCTATCACACCGGTATCTATTGTTATTATTATTTTTATTATAAATAAATTTGTAACGCGCATGGTCACACCGAAATGTGAATCTTAAGTGCGTATAGTTAACCGCCAGGCGAAATGCAATTAGATATCCAAATGCTTGAAAGCCAAGGAGAAATATTGAGATTTTAGCCGCTTTTTGAATTAAGGAAGCGAATTTGAGCTGCGTTGAGAGAGTGGCTGTCGATTCCATTCCTTGGAGGCAGAGGCATGGAATGCACGCGATCCCATAACTGTTCGGCATCGAGGCTCAGCTGAGAGACTGGTACTTGATGAACGCAGGCAACGAGAATGGATGTTAGGAGTCAGCTGTGAATGAAGGTAGGGAGGCGTGCTGGTGTTGAGGGCTTTGGTGGTCAGACAGGCCAATTTTAATTTTATTCTAAATTCAACAGAATGCCAATAAAGTTGATGGAGTAAAACTGAGGAACTTGTTCGTAGTGGAACACGCTGCACAACGCGAGCCAAGGAGTTTTGGAGTGTTGCAGCCTGTTGAGATCGACGTCTGAGAGACCCACAAAAACCGAATTAGCATAATAAAGGCGAGAGGAGACAAGGGGACAGGCTATGGTTTGTGACATATTCTTAGTCAGAGCCGACCTGATGTGACGTATTGCCCTGATGTGATAGTATCCAAGATTTACAAAGGTTTGATATGTGTGGTCGGAATGTGAGCTCACTGTCCAGGGTTACCCCAAGTGTTTTCACAGTATCTGAAAGTGGCACAGCAGTGCCTGCGTGGTCGATGCTAGAAAGTGAAGGAAGAGAACGCAGTCGTTGGCGTGAACAGAACAAAACTGCCTAAGACTTGTCTGGGTTTATGGCCAACCCATTGAAACAAAACCATGCACACATAGATGAAAGGCACTCCTCTAGTTTTAATTTACCAGACTGATTGGTATGTGAAAAAGCAATATGGAGCTGAGTATCATAATAATAATAATAATAATAATAATAATAATAATAATAATAATAATAATAATAATAATAATAATAATAATAATAATAATAATAATAATAATAATAATAATAATAATAATAATAATAATAATGACGACAATTTCTATGGCGCCGTAACACAGCACATGCCGTTACAAGGGCGCCTTGACAAAAACAGCACACTATCAGTCAGAGATACACGCCTTAGAAAGAGATAAGACTTGAGTCTTGACTTGAAAGACTTAACTGACTTAACTGAGTCGGCGAACGGATCGTGGAAGGCAGACTGTTCCAGCAGCTGAGGCCAGCAGTTGAAAAAGCGCGTTCCCCGCGTGTCTTCGTCTTCCGCACACACAGATCACCTTTCATACTCGATCGCAGCGCCAGTCCAGCACTCGACGACGCCGTTCGCACACAGTAGGACCGGAGATAGTCCGGTGATGAACCATGCAGTGACTTGTAGACCAGCAGAGAGAGCTTGTACTCAATGCGGTACGGCACCGGAAGCCAATGCATCACGTCACGCAGTAATGGCGTCTCATGGTCATATTTCCGCCGATTACAAACGAGCCTCGCCGCTGCATTCAGCACCGACTGTACTCGATCGTGCAGGTACTTTGACGCACCAGCCAATAGGCTGTTGCAACGGTCTACCTGAGAGACAACGAAGCAGACTACAACCGTTTTGGCGGCCTCGAAGGGCAGAGCTCTCACGCAGCTCTTGATTAATCGCAGCTGGCGAAAGCATCTGCCCACCATCAGACCTACATGGTGCATCATGGACATGTCCGCTTCGAAAAGCACCCCAATGTCACGGACCGCAGTTGAACGCGGCACCGACGTCTCACAGATATTCAGGGAGTCTGTGCTGAGCTGACCGCATCTCCTGCGAGTGGCACACCATAGAAAATCTGCCTTGTCGGGATTCAGCAGGAGTCGATTGGATCTCAACCAAACAGCTAACACCTCAACTCCCGACTACATGCTTTGTTTTAGATGAGGCATAGCCACTGACGGGCCAGTCGTGTAGAGCTGCGAGTCGTTGGCATAGAAGTGAGAGGACAGCCCCGCTCCAGAGGCAAGTCCATCCAGATCGACTGTATACAGTAGAAAATTCAGGGGCCCGAGAACCGGCCCCTGAGGTACTCCATTGGTTAGAACACGCACCGACGATCGCGCCCCATCGAAGAGCACCGACTGGCCCCGTCCGCGTAGATATGATCTTATCCAGTCCAGCGCCGCCGAGAGTATGCCATAGGTCCGAGAGAGGCGCTCGATCAGGATGTCGTGATCGACAGTGTCAAACGCAGCCGAGAGATCGAGAAGGCCGAGCAAGGCTTGGTCGCCTCTGTCGACCGCCTCAATCAAGTCGGTGAAGACCTTTAGCAGCGCCGTCTCGGTAGAATGGACCTTCCGTTACGCCGATTGATGTTTTGGAAGAAGGCCGGCCGATGTCAGATATCCAACCAGTTGACCACTCACCACCCTCTCCAGCAGCTTTGACAATGTTGGAAGGTTCGACACTGGCCGATAGCTCGATAGCTCCTCACGCAGAAGCGACGGTTTTTTAAGTCGAGGCGTGACATAGGCCCCGCTGTAGTGCACCGGAAACATCTTGGAGAGCAGAGAAGAATTGAACATCACGGTGATAAATGGAGCCAGCAGATCTGCGCATGACTTGAGCAGCCAGATCGGCATAGGGTCAAGCATTGAATACTTGTCCGCTGCTTCACCAAGTCACAACCATCCTGCGAACATCGCCTATCGTGACTGACTTGAATTCCTGAAATCGATCCTATGACTGGATGGCGGTGAACTCAGTCGCGGTCCGTACATCGGCCACCCTCCGGTCGAAGAAATCGGCCAACGCCTCAGCAGTAAGACCCGACTTCGAGCCCGGCGACTGATCAGCTTTCCTGCACATTCCTTCATCAATAACTCGCCACAGCTCCGCTGGATCGCAATGCGTGTCTATCTTCGTCATCCAGTATCGCCGACGCTTCGACTCCACCAACCGATGCAACTGGTTAAGTGCCATGATCCACTGCACACGGGCGTAGTCTGAACGAAGTTTTCTGTAGCGACGCTCAAGTCTCCTGACCTGACGCTTGACCGCCCGACACTCCACGTCATACCACCGGTCAGAAGAGCTTCTCACCCGGCAGGTCACGTCCATCTTCGGGGCATGAACATCCAGCAGGGCGCTGATAACCTCATCGAAACGACGAGCCATCACTGAAGGATCGTCAGTTGCAGGATCGTCAGCTGCAGGCGAAGAGCTGCACAGGCTGGAAGCGGCGAGATCTCTCCTAAACGCATCTGCATACAAAGTTTTCCATGTCCTGCGACTCTGAGTCTTGTAGACAGGTGCCCTCGCCTCAGCAACCTGAAACCTCCATGTCAGCAACCGGTGATCAGATATGCTGCACAAGATATCTATCACTTCCACAGCCGAAACATCTTCGTCTCTCGCAGCAACCACATCCAAGATGCCTCCGCGATCATGTGTCGCCTCCGACACACACTGCACCGCACCAAACGTTGACGTCAGCTCAGAGATGCGCACTGCTGTCGGGTATCAGGTCGATCTAACCTGACGTTTAGATCACCTGTAATGACGAAGGGCATGGCAAAGGATGACGCAAATTCGAGCAGCGCGCGATACTCATCGAAGAACGCCGCAGATGCTTTCTCCGACCCTGGACGGTAGACAACCGCCACAACACAGGCCTTGCCGTCAGCCACAATATCTACAACAGAGAAGCTCATAGGTCGTTGGCCGGAACGGTGCAGTCAGCTTCATCAGCCGAACAGCCGACGACGCAACGATCGCAACGACCCGTGATTCTGATAGTATACATTATCAGTCCTGGCACCAGGGAGGATCGGTCGGGCGCATTCGATGACCTGTAACCCTCCGACCTAAGCCGGCGTAGAGAAACGTCGTGTGCATTTTCGTGCCAGGTCTCGGTGAGGCAGAATACAACTCTCGCCACCATTGCTCAATCGCGCCGACCTTGTTGGTAAGCCTCCGTACATTTAGCGATGCACAGTTTAGGCCGATTGACTGACCTAAGACATGATGACGAAGGGCAGAGACGACGCGACATCTTGATGAAATGGATCGTTGAATTACGCAGCCAGTTGGTCGATTACCAACGATCACAAGCACGGAATCGTTCGACAGCGCCGTTATATGAAACGATCTGGCCGATCTTTTGTGATGTAATCCAGATCTGCAGCCTCGCACCTTGCGGCAAAGTCCCAGTACTGCAACTCGTTCGCGTATAGCCAAGTCAGGCCTAGACCCAACAGAGCGCAGCAATAGCAGTTGATCCCGCCCAAGGCGCCCGTCACGCATCATCGAACATCGTTCGAAGCGCTCGCCACACATCGATGACCATCCAACCACCAACTCAAACAAACGCAACAAACTCAAGAAAAACCGCTACTAAATCAGTCCTAATCCGAAAGAAAAACTATTCCCTCTGATCACAACTTCAAAACCGACGACATGATGAAACGCCAACTCAGTCAAGTTAGTAAAATCAAAGAAAAACGACCAAAATCGAGCACGACGCACTCAAGCAGCCACATACGGCGCCCATCCCATCTCTATCAATCATCCGCGTACTGCTACAATTGGACTCCAAAGTAATTAGCAACACGACTGATTGAGGATGTAAAGATTGTATATAATAATGGGCCAAGGACAGATCCATGTGGCACTCCAGTAGTGCAGACAGTGGACTCATACCGAACGGAACCAATGTCCGCCTGCTGATTCCACAAGGCATCAACCGATTGCCCACCAGAGCTAAGCCATAGTCATGTCAATATCCACAGGATCAGACCATTAAGAAATGGCATGCTACTCAGAACTCTTAAAGGAATCATTTATCGTCAGAAACTGTAAATTAGCAATTTGTATAGCGCCACTTTCTATTACACAAGGCATCGACCGATGGTTCACCGAAACCTAGTCATTATCTGTTCATTATCTGTAAGGTCTGTCCTTTAAGACAGGGTATGCTACTGAGATGTCTTAAATTTATCGTTTATTATTATTTTTAATGATTAAGCAATTGCGCACCAGAGCCAAGCCATAGTCATGTCAATATCCACAGGATCAGTCCATTAAGAAATGGCATGCTACTCAGAACTCCTAAACCAATCATTTATCGTCAGAAACTGTAAATTAGCAATTTGTATAGGTCTATTAGGCCGATTTCTAAAGCAAACAGCATCAATCGATGGCGCGGTTAATCGAAGCCATATTTAGGCGAAGATCTCGAATATCAACCGTCTCTGAACAGAAATACAACTTCTATAACGTCGTTGTATAAAGCACGAGCCTATTATGAGTTCATCAATCAATCATTCACTCCGAGTATGTTTGTGAAATTTTATTTACTGTAGTTTCATGTTATTCATTTTGTTTTGTTTCTGGGAACAATAAATTGATTTGATTTGAGTAACGGCTGATGGAAGATGTCTGAATGTTTCTCGAAATACAGGAGTCGTGGGAAATGGCTGCAGTACCGACCACTATTCACGCATCGTCTAACTTGGTAAAGGCGCTATAAGAATCCAATCAAATCCGATCTGATTTCTATAGCGCCATTATTGTGATGCACTAGGCGACAGTCGATTGTCTCTTCGAATTAAACCATGTTTAAAAGTTGTGATCAGTTTCAGAGATCAACTCGAAATCCGATGCGTGATGAAAGGCTCTTTGTGATGTTCCGATGATCATAGAATATCCGAAGGACAATATGCAGAACTTAGGCCATACGGTCGCTATTTTAAAACGTGTACATATACATTATGATACAGCTAAATTTATGTATAGAAAATTAACTTGACTTTCTATCTATGTTTCTGTCTTTATGTCTGGATGCTCGTCAATCTAGCAATGTATGTGTTCACCGGTTGTCTAACACAAGAAGGTGTAGGCCCTACGGTGGTTAAGAAGACTAAAATCTGTGTGAGAACCACAACTGATTTCATGTCTCTAATAACATATCTGTCCGAGCCCTTCCCTGAAGATGGTGAGTGTCTCCTCCGAAACCGTCTCATCTCTCAACTTTTCCAGGCATTCACTACTCTGCTGCTGAAAAATCTTTGCTTCATGGTGCTTTCTGACTTCCTGAAGATCTCATACCTGTGTCCTCGTAATCCACTTCTGTTAGTCAACTTGAAAATCTTGAACATGGCAATGTTTCTTTGGTTTGTCATCAGTTTGTATGTCTTAAGTAGACCTCTTCTTTTATCCAGTGTTGTTAGTCCGCAATTCACTAATCTTTCTTCATAGATATATATAATACTATTTTATTGAAACATTAAGTTGACAAACCGCAACTTAGTACAAAGAGAGAGAAAGAAGAAATTTTACTAATAGACTATTTGTCTGCTACGCTGGATCTGGTGGGATAAAGTGCCTGATGATCTTAAGGTCTAATTTGGTCGGAAGCTTACTCTTGGGACACCCGTTTATACAGTACTCGAGGGAAAAAATTTGTTCGTCCTTGGGTGGTAGCCAATGTTCCCTCTAAGCTGTGCGCGTGTGCGCGCGCACAGAGGTCGTAAGACGAGCGCACACATGTAAACATGGAGCGCACACACCAAAAAGTTTTTAAATGTTAAATATATCTCTGAAACACCTATGTTTTACTAATAAATCTATTTTTACATGTAAAACTTGTTAAATTCCTTAACTCCATACTCTGTTATATTTTAAACAAATGCTACACTTTTAAGCAACGTACGGGTGTAGGTCTAAAATAGTGAGTTGAAGACACGGTAACATTAATTATCTGCCGAATCCGCAATGCGCACAGAATTTTACTCTCCTTGTAAAACTGTTGCACGAAAGAAATTTTATGCGCACACAGACTCCAAGAAATTAGAGGGAACATTGGTGGTAGCTCAAAGTCGTGTGGCCTTGGTCTTAAGTCGTATCGCCGTCTCGCTACAGGTGGAAACAGACCAAGAAGCACGTGGTTTGTGTTCCATACGATCGCTTGTAATAGGCGATCATCCGCGTCAGATGCGGTCGTTTTTCCAAATCCTCTGATCATCTTAGTTGCGTTCTGCTGCACCTTTTCTAGTAGGCCTACCTCCTTATCTTTTTTGTATACGGACTCCATACTTGAACACAGTACTCTAAAGCAGATGTTTTTGTCTCTGCTGATTACCGTTCTTTTTATCTGCCCCAGAACCTTCTCTGCATTGCCTTGATGGTTTTACGCTTTCATGAATTATAACTCCCAAATCTTTCTCCTCTTCCGTTGTTCTTAATTCCCTGTCCCTCATTTCATACTGAAGACTTCTATTCTTTCTTCTCCACATGCATAACCGCACATTTATCCACGTTGAAGAGCATATTCCAATCTTCAGACCATTTCTACAATCTGTCAAAGTTCTCTCTGAGAATTTTGGCTTCTTCCTCTTTGTTAACTCTTGCCTAGAGTTTTTGTGACGTATGCAAACTTCGAGATCTTGGAAACGATTCCTTCGTCTGCATCGTAGAAATATGTCACAAACAGCCGTGACCCCAACCCAGATCCCTGAGGCACTTCACATGTGACACTCATCCAGCTTGAGTTCTTTCCCTTTATCCGTACTCGTTGTCTCCTATCATTTAGCCAGTTGCTGATCGATTTAAGTAGACTTCCGTGTATTCAACATACCTGAAACTTTTTTTATTAATCCTTTGTGTGGCACCTTGTCAAATGCCTTTGCAAAGTCTAAATAAACAGTCTAATATTTTATGTAAGTGTTAAAAGAGAGTTTAGTTTGAATGTCGGTCCGGATGTATGCTAATCTGTTCCAATAGTTCTAGTTTATCTCTAATCTCTGGTCTATATTTATTCCTGTCTGTTTATTGGTTATTTATGCCTTTAAAAGCTTTGGGTGGTGAGTGACGCCAATGTGCTTTTGCATCATCTGAAGGAACTAACAGAATTCCGACGACTCTCTGGCCAGAGTAAGTCAACCTATACATTTCCAATTTCCTTTTTCTTCGGATAAAATACAGAGATATGTTGATCAGCTTAATACGATACCATGCCTCAGCATTACCATTACCATATTCTTTATTAGTGCACCATCGGTTGATGCCTTGTGTATAAGACAGCAACGCTATAGAAGTTACTGATTGAAATAAATTAGTATCCTGTTGTGACCTCTGTCTTACTTATCTTACTTTACATTACGTAAGCTCTTCATTTTACCCCTATTGCTTACCCTAAATCTTCGTCTCCTATGGTCCCTTGATATACAACAACTTCTCTCATTCAATTCTTGGCTTGCGTGTTTGATTGTATTAAGCTTGCCATGTACAGTGCTGTGCTTTTGCTAGTGCTTTTCATTAAAGAATATACTTACCTACATAACGTCGTGAGACGCGGTGGCCAACTTGTCTGATAACCCAGAGAGTAGGGAATTAAACACGGTAGCCGGATGATTAGAACTCTCGTATTATAACACGGAGAGTACGGGTTCGATCCTCGTCCCATGAGACGGTAACTGTGTATACGGACCGTGAGCAAGTCCTTCAATTACAACTGCTCAGGGCCATCGATTCGTCATTAGATAATGGCGCTTAATAAAGTCACAACAATAACAACAACAATAATAATAATAATAATGATAGTAGTAGTAGTAGTAGTAGTAGTAGTAGTAGTAGTAGTAGTAGTAGTAGTAGTAGTAGTAGTAGTAGTAGTAGTAGCAGTAGCAGTAGCAGTAGCAGTAGCAGTAGCAGTAGTAGCAGTAGCAGTAGCAGTAGCAGTAGCAGTAGCAGTAGCAATAGCAATAGCAATAGCAATAGCAATAGCAATAGCAATAGCAATAGCAATAGCAATAGTAATAGTAATAATAATAATAATAATAATAATAATAATAATAATAATAATAATAAGTACGGGTTCATCTCCAGACAACCCCATCGACAATGAGTAATATTCAAGTCCCTGAGGGATCATTCTTACCTCGGGGCAAAAATAAAATAAATGAATAAATAATAATAATAATAATAATCGCCCTTAAGCGACATGGATGAGTAGCCGTTCCAGATGCTTCACGTTACATAATATCTAAGCCCCTGGGGGAATGAAGTACCATAGGGAAAAAATAATAAACAATTAGCAAGCGGGATAAGCCTTAGAAAATAAATATGCATGTTGCTGCCATAATAATAATAACGTTAACTTGTGAAGCCTACACTGCCTCATTCTACTGACCCAGTTAGCTACATTGGTAAGAGCGTCTCATGCGCATCTGTGAAAGCGAGCATGGGGATCGCGGTTCGCTTCCTGGCTTTTCTTTGATAGATTAATATCTCGGGCTAGCACGATCCGTACACGGGGACCTTGAATGACGTGGCGTCCATTCAAACGGACGAGCGGTGGTGAAGGATCTTACCCGATCAATTCATTGACAAATGAGCAGGGTTGAGGCCATAATGTGGCCTCAAAGTGTAAATGTAAATGTTCGCGTTTTTCTAATAAAAACGCGAACATTTACATTTATACACTAAAACTTACCGTAGCTTAACTGATACTCGTGTTAAGACATTCCATGTGTGAACTATCACCACGTGTGATATCTCACTACAAACACGAGTCCTGACTCAAACACGAACTGAGAGCGACTAAATTTATTAATATACAAGATTTTCTATATAATTATATTAAATATGATACACATAAACCATTCGTATCATTTCATTCTCATTTGTTCTGAGAATTATTCTAAATAAACGTAAGGTATTCGATCGAATAATAACTTATGTAAGTTATATTTCTTTCATTTCTGGACAGAGTTCGGACAAGAGTTATCTCTAGTAGTCCCCTACATCATTCAAGATGAGTTGGAACAAATAAAATCTCGAAAAAGACATGATGTAAGTTACTCTGTTGTTCTGTGAAATCGTCGTCGTTTATCCAGCCCTGAACTTACGTTATATCACGTTTCCTCAGGCCACCTTACCTGTCATAACCTTACCTTGTCAACTCATACCATACCTGTTACCTTAACTTATTTGGCTTCCACCACTTTCTTCATTTGTGACAAGTTGCTTACCTTTAAGTACCTTCTAACCTTTTACCTTTTACCAAATGTGACTAGGCAAACAATGCAGTTCGTCGTTAAAGTGTCAAGACGTAAGACTTACTTTTTCCCAATTTTTTTCACCCATGGGCTGTTTCAACGAACTGATCTGGATGTTGACCTGATTATGATTTGGTTCTAAAGCGCCATCGGTTAATGCCCTAGCAGTAGACACTGGCACGACAGAAGTTGATAATTATTTACATTTTAGGTTGCTGTTAAATGCTTGATTATGAACGTAGATTCGTAGAAGCTATGAGTTTTGACAAGAGAATTGTAAGTTTAATTGATATTTTTTAATTGCCTGAATGTTTGAGCGAACTTTCCCTTAGGATAGCTTAAGATATATGTTTTAAATGCCTCCTGGTGTCGACAAGTAGCCCGCGAAAGTTTTCCGCCACTGCAGGGACTCCTATCGAAAGCGTCGGTGATGTAAAATCCCACGAAGGATCCTAGCATCGTTCCCGCCATAGGTCGCTGAGAATCATTTGAGAGAGTAACTACGCCAGTTTAATTGTTTAAAATGAGTGAATAGACTTAAAATAATGGGAAAGTGATCTCATATTTCTCTTTGTAGGCTGTTATAACAACTGTGCTGTTTTTCTAAGTATGGCATATCGGCCCGTGGTGGAGGCATCATCGTGTTCTTTCGTTTCTCAATACGCGTCTCGCATGTCACTCTGGACGACTCACAGACTATCAGAAGCTCTCTGCCTGAGCATTGCCAGTCTTCACGGTACTATCACGGTTTACAGACCCGGTTCGTCTCCTCCTACAGCTAAATTCTTTGAAGAACTCTCAACCCTCTGCGAGACCGTTGTGACGCGGAACTCTCAGCTCATTTTCTTCGGCGATTTCAACATCCATCTCGAGGAACCCACACAACCTACATCCATCAGATTTCTAGACCTTCGTACACAATTTGTACTTCGGCAACATGTCAGTTAACCTACCCACCTACTAGGCGGTCTCCTTAACCTTGTGATTACCAGCGAAGACGATCAGTGGATTACCTCAACATTCTTCCTCCGACGCTCTCGGACCATCATCAAGCCGTCATCAAGCTCACTCTTCCTTCCATTCGTCTTCAACCGATTTACTCCGTCCAAATGATACGTGGATGGAAGTCGTTCGACTCGCGTGCCTTCAGCGCTGCTTTACGAGACAATCTCCTCTCCAACGGATCCTATAGGATGTCCTCTAGGTTGCACAGTTATTTGACCTATTTACTTCTACGGTTACTAATCCTTGATGTCATGATACATCGTCGCAAAGTCTGTACACGTCAGCGCCCACTAGCTGTCTAGTATGACGCTGACCGTCATCGACTTCATCGACATACCCATGGGTGCACCGCTTGGAACGCCGTTATCGCCGGAAAAAGTAGCCTGATGATCGATCACCTCTACCATCAGAAGGAAGCAGATCATTGAGAAAAACTTATATTGAGAAACGAAAAGAACCCTATAGACGCCTGTGGTCATCAGTCTCTGGTCTACTAGGCCGTCCTTCGTGTTTCATTGAAACTTAATCCTTCACTGCGGATGCATTTAAGGAAATGTTTGCCTTTGCTTAGTTCTAATGTCTGCAAATCTGAAACTTTGCGAACAAGACTCATTACCCCCATTTGTTATCAGTGACATTTTAGACGTCCATGCTCCATTTCTGATTTATCTCTTTGATAGGTCACTCGCTGAAGTTTTCCCCCCCCCCCCAGGAACGTGCTCTTGTCTCACCTTCAATCAAAAGGGCTAATCTCTATACTAATCTATGCCAAAACTACTGACCTATCTACAATCTGTCTTTCTTATCCGAGACTCTTGAGCGCCTTGTTTCCCTCCAGCTCCTCCTCTACCTTGAACAATCTGGTCTTCTTCCTCCAAATCAGTCAGGCTTTAGGGCTAATCACTCCACGGAGACTGCTCTTCTTTCTCTCCTCTCTAAAATCCATTCTGCAGTTAACAGGTCTGAATTCACCCACCGGGCTCTTTATGATGTTTCATAGCGCTTGACACGGTTGACCACAATATTCCTCTTAAGCGTCTTGAGACTTCGCGTATCGGTTACAGGGTTGGTCTCGATCATATTAGTCTGGTCGACCCCACATGATTATCTCGGGTGATTCAATAACTAAATGGATACACATTAAACTGGACGTTGCTCAATTTTCTGTCCTGGGTCCACTGCTCTTCATTCTATATGCGGCTGATTTCCACTCTCATGTCCACTCTCTGGAGCTGCTGGTCATCTCTTTGAGGATGATGTAAAAGCATTCGTCCGTGGGTCTCCTTCATCCCAGCTGCACTTAGTTGTGCGTATTCAATCACTTTCTAATTCTCCACTACGGGATAGCATCAAATTGTCTCTCCCTTAACGCCTCCAACACCCACTCATCTGGTTTGACGCCCCCAACAGCTTCTGAAGATTGAATTTATTCTCATCTCGGAAATATTCCTGGACTACTCCTTTTCTTCAACTGTATGTAATCTGGTGTTACTTTAGATAGCTCCCTTTCTTTTAAAGTTCATATCTCTAACCTTACACGTTCTTCGTATTTTCATTTAAGGCGTCTTAGAGTTTTTCGGCGTTCTGTCTCGTCTTCTGTTTTCACCACGCTGGTTCACACTTCATATGCTCCCGAATTGACTACTGAAATTCCCTGCTGATTGGTCTTCCCAAGGTTCGTCGTTCACCTCTGCAGTCGGTCCTAAATTTTCGCCGCCAGAATAATAGCACGCCTACCACGGTACTCTCATATTTCTACTTTCATGTTTCAACAACTGCACTGGATTCCTCTCTCTGCAGGTGTTACATTCAAAATCCTCATTCTGGTCTTCAAGGATCAACACCCCGTTGCCTTGAAATATCTAGCTGATGTATTATTCCAGCCTCTTTCAGCTTCGTCGCATCTTCCACTCCGCTCTTCAAACAGACTTGATCTTCTATTGCCTCACACTAGAATAGCTATGGCTCAGTTCCGGTCCTTTACCTCAATTGATCCCTCTCTTTGGAGTGCGCTGGCTCCATCTACTCGCTCTCAGATTCTAGCTGGTAATTCCTCCTTCTCCTTTGCTTTTCTCAAGACTTGTTTCTTCTCTCGTGGCCTTGCGCACTGGGAGGGCCTCTGAACCGTTCACCCTACTAGAGGCGCTTTATAAATATTTGAATACAATATACAATTTTCCCGCCATGCTTCGGCCGTAAATATTCTCTGGAATAGGATAGATAGTCTATCCACGAATCTTACAATTAGCCAGTCAGAAGCAGATAGACAGCTAAATGATATAGCATCACCTATAGGATATGTCCCGACGAGAGTCATAATCTTACAGATCCTTGTCTGATATAGATCGTCAGCAAGCTGAACAGACAGTTAATCTTTCTGGACGTATAGAGCGTCTAGAACGAGTAGGTGGATCCATGCAGGACCTGCATTCCTTGGAGGAAATTCACTGGACCCAAGCTGTAATAAGCCTACAATTGCCGTGTATTACACCGCCTTGCCTAAACAACGAGGAACCCTGGGGTCTCTGATGACAGTAATGTATGGTCTGCTCTGGAAGCCAGTGCACCGCTTGTGGTCCTCCCCCGTAGCGAGCGTATACGAGACCGTCTGAGCCCGGACTCTATGTTGCTGAGACGAGCAGGAACGCCTTTTTCTGTGGCCTACATCAGAAGAGAGATTAGGATTCAAACCCGTACAACGGTAAGGAGATTCCCCAATAGGCCCACGAGGAAAGATTCGAGATTCCTATTTCAACGGTCCGGGGTAGCATCCGGAGCGGGGAGTCGCGTTCACTGCATGAATACCTGACTTACTTTTCATAAATTACCTTCCCATTATCTACTTTACCTAACGTTACTATAATTTGCCTAACCTCACCTTCGCAAACCTTACCTTACAATACCTTATGCTAACTTTCGCTGAGTACATGATGTTAGCGCATGTTTGGTCGTTCTTTTCTGCAGGAGAAGACTAAGTGTCAGGCTAGACATGCCACCAATGCGCTGCTACTGTGGACAAAACCAGCTGGCCAAGGCGTCATTCTGCAGAACCCGGGTGACGCAGATGCGGTATGAACTGTATTTCCCAGAAATGAATGAGTTATAGGTCATTATAGCCTATAGTGACGATAAATAAATGCTTAATAATTCTAGTAGTTTAAAATAGGCGCTCATCAACATGGAATTACTACTGTTTAACCAACTAATCTATCTCTGTTCCAAGCTCAGCTGTCGTTCAAATATATATATATATATATATATATATATATATATATATATATATTAGATATATATATATGCATATATATGTATGTATATATGTACTCATGAAGTAGATGCTGTGAGAAATCTGCCACTGCCCTACGTGACCTGTGGTAATGCCAGTCCCAAGCCCGGAGAACGGAGAAGGGCGATGCTAATGAGTTCTGTTATGTCACAACGTCGTTAAACAGCAACTAGCCAAGATGCTGTGAATCTTCACGTGCATATCACACGAACAGTGTGTCGGGTTTTCTCGGTCGCTTGTCCAAAGCTTTGGAATTCGCTGCCCAGTTCAGTTCTTTCTGCTAATTCTTTGATGTCCAAACGACTGAACCCAAGACTCATCTCTTTCCACTGGCATATTACTACCCTATAGCCTGTTTTCTCGTTTCTCTGATCTAACGTATTCCGACCTGGATTCCTCTCCAATGGACGTTGATCTATAAGTGTCATTTCACACGAAGCGATATCGACGGATGGCGTGAGCGCTGTTGTTACGGCTCTATTACAGTTATTTTGATTAAGTACGTATAATATTGTACTCACAAATTTACGTAACGCCACTTCAAGGGACAGTCATGAGATGCGCTCCCAATTTTACAAAATAAAACCGCGATCGAGTAGAATGGTCTGCAAGAGCGTACGGGTCAAATTTTAGTTAATTCATGGTCCTTTTTTGATTTTTCAGACGTACCGCATGCCTACTCGATACTCGTTGAGCAATAACGACGATAGAGCGCTCCATTGTGGACTTCATTATAAAAACGAATGTATTTATTTATTTATTTATCTAATTTAATGCGTATTGTTTCAGAGGTTTAAGACAATCGTGTGGTTCGCGTGCTAAACTGTTAGCCGAGATGTCGAGGTATCAAAACCCCACCAAGCGTAGAGGCATGATCCAAGATTCTATTATAACGCATTTTTAAGAATGACCATCTAGTGACGAAGCATCAATCGATGGTGCTGAGCGTGTGTATGTATGTATGACATTGTATGTATGTATGTATGTATGTATGGTGCTGAGCAATTGTGAGTGAAGGACCTGCTCAAGGTCCTTAAACAGCGATCGCCTAAGTAAAGGCTCAAACCAGCACTCTTTACATTACAAGGTGAGCACTCTAACCAATCGTCCAACTCTTACATTACTGTCGCTGTCGCCTTTGGCCGCTCTACTCTATCGACGCAACTTGGCTCAGAGACTCTGAACATCCATGCCATCTGTCAGCTGTCAGCGGGATTATTATTACTGTGAGTGAAGTACTTACTCAAGGTCCCTACACAGTAACCGTCTCGGGGAGAAGTCTCGTACCCGTACTATCCGAGTAATAGGGCAAGTGCTCTATACAATAGGTTACTGTCCATTGTGTCCCAATATGTATGCTCCAATAGCCTCCCTATAGCGAAGTCAATGACAAACGGGTACATTGACCGTACTTTGTATGAGTTGTAATTGTAATTAATAACTTCTTTTGCGCCGGTGTATAATGCACAAGGCATCAACCGATGGCGATGCAAACCAAGCCGTGATGAGGTTAATATCCAGAAGATCAGTCCGTAAGACAGAGAGGCAGCCTATGGTGGAAACGAATTCTTTGCTGAACAGGCAGCCAATGCTAAGATTTAGGCGTAGGGGTTACAAGTTCATATTTGGATGTATTAGTTATGGCTCTAGCCATAGAATTCTGAACTATCTCCACCTTCAGCATGTTTGACGTATTTGCTAATCGATTAGAATTAGAATTAGCCAAATCTTGTAGCCAATCGATTACAACTAGAAGGAGCTAATCAATTGGCAATTAGAATTAGATTTAGATAATTTATACATTTAATATTTGCTTCATGAACTTATAAAATTTTAATCGCAGCACTCCAAGTTACTTTAGTCTCTTTAGCTCTCATGGTTTTCTTTGTTGGCATATAATAATATCGTGGAGCTGCAGCTCTCATTAGATTTACGAAGCCTTCTCCTCCACCTTAGAAATTGGTTGCATTGACTAAATCAAGTAGAGCGACACAGCACGTGTTGACTCGTTCTTAACATAATTTTAAAAATCTAATAAATTAGAATTAGCCACAAAATTGCTAATCAATTAAAATTAGAATTAGGATCAGGCGACAGCTACTCGATTAGAATTAGAATAACCTGTTTCTCTATTCAAATATCTAATCATTGGAATCTAATTGATTAGACTCATCTCTGGCAGGAATAATTTAATTAGATTATAATTATAGGGCCTAAATTTCCTGATTTTGGTCATTTGAATCCTGAGGGCAGGTCTCAACAGATTAGATTAGATTAGATTAGATTAAAAGCAACGATTAATCGGATAGATATGCCACATGACCCCAAAAATTTGCAATTACAGATGTTATGGCTTCTTTCTGTGGCATGTTGCATGTGGAAGAAGATAGCAAAAGTTGGGCAAATTCGGACCACAGGAAGTGGTCTGAATATGACATGAAAAAGCATAGGAAAAATGACAAAATTTCACTCACATATCTTAAATTTAAGCACTTTTCATTAGTTTATCCTTGAAAGTTACTGATAACATCAATTATATTCTATGAAAAATAGGACATTGTTTGGTCTAAGTATAAATTTCACAGGTAGTCTTCAATGTTCTCGTCATCTGAAACTAACTATTGAGTCATGCTGACATTGTCCACAAGCTGGGGTGAATTCAAGTATGTCTTTTGCAGCTGCAGCTATATTGCAATGTGTTTCGTCGTGCAGAGCAATTGCATCGGATAATTTTAAGAAGTTTTTATGGTGCAGGACTAATGTCCATTATGACTGGAACAAAGTGGGACGTGCTGATCCGGCGCCAGTCATTCGCGACTCGCTTTCCGCCTGGTGACTTCTTGGACGCTTTCGCTATGAAGGTCCTCTCCGTCCGAGAGGCTACGGCTGGCTGCTCTTCACCAGTCTTTCCGACGACAGGCTGTGACCTGTCTGCTCTCGATCCTGTCTTGACTCAGGAGCTGTGATGACTTATTCTGACATCTGCACCGGAGACAGGCGACCTAGACGCTATCCCTACGTTCCTCCTCCTGGAGTGCGTGGACACTCTTCTCCCATTGCCAACACTGCTCTGCAATTATAGTTCCCTCCGTGTGGACAACCTTCCTGCGTCATAGAAGCGTTCTATCCTTGTTCCTGTACCTCAGCTTGATGGTCTGGATCTGGCAAATACAGCTAACTTTAGGCCTATAGCTAACGTTTCGTTTTTATCTAAAATAATTGAAAAGGTTGTAGCTGCCAAGCTCACCCACTACCTTGATGGAAATGGTCTTCTTGCAACCTTCCAGTCAGGCTTGCGGAAAGGTCACTCCACAGAGACCTTACTTGTTCACCTTCTCTCGGATATCTAAGGGACATTGACAAATACCAGGTCGCTCTTCTGGCACTGTTCGATGTAAGCGCTGCTTTCAACACAGTCGACCACGATACACTTTCAAAACGGCTTTCTACCTCGTTTGGCCTTTCTGAAAATATTCTTAGTTGGCTTACCTCCTACCTTCAGGACCGTTCTTACACTGTGGCATGTGGGACTGCTAGTCTGCTAGATAATCCTGGGCTCCCACCCCGTTTGGTCTACCCCAAGGTTCTGTCCTGACCCCTTTTGTACATAATCTACACTGCGGACCTTGGATCCCTCTCAGCGGCCAGCACTAGGCCTATCAGACTCCTGCAAGCTTGTGATCTTCCGTTCATACTTTGAATTGTAATCATACTGCGGTGTGTCAGTTTGAAATAATAAACGAAGATTATTATTATCCATCCCTGGGATAATGTTTCGTAAGGTCGTCTCCTCCGAGAATGGAGAAAATTGTTCAAGTTTTGAGGCACGTTTTGCCAAGTCCACCCAGCCTCTCCATTCGTGAGACAGTCGCTTTCTTGAATTGTAGGCCTACACTTGTTGTGTATACTGCATTTTTTGTCTTGCATGCCGTAGTTGTACGACGAACAAATGGCTCTTTGATGTTCAGACATGCCACTTCCTCTGGTCAATCCACCTGTGTAAGGGATCGCATAAGAGTCTACTCAATCACCAAGTCGGATCCAGCCCTCGTGCTTTACACTGTGCGATTATCTTGTCTACAAAGTTCTCAGTTCCAACATAGCTATAGTCATCATAATCGGAACTACCTTTCTAGGTAACAATTTGGTTCCACAAAACAAACAGTCTGCTTTACTATCAAATGGTCCAATCGAAAGTCGCGAACTATTCTTGACGGATGACGTTTGACAATCAACTATAGGGTAGTGTGTTCTAAGACGCCCTCTGGGGGTAAGACGCCCACCTCCTGGTATCTGAGAATCTAAATGAAAATAACTTTACCTACTTAGTTCATCAATGAGCTGCCATCTAACGAGTGCTTTTTAAGTACTTGCATGAGTTAGGGCGGTTACGGTTTGCCAGTAATTAATTTTAAAAGATTTTACACCTTCGTATTATGAGACACACATGCAAGTTTTTGTTCCTGACAGCATTAATTACTTTAAATTTTATTTCAAGGTTTTTAGTGACGACACTAATAAAGGTGTCAAGATTATATATAGGGCTTCAAATTTGTTGGGTTACACACCGTTTCTTTTCTATTGGTCGTTCTATATGGGGTAAGACGCCCCTAGGGGGCGACTTAGAGATCCTGAGTGGCCGAGTGGGTTGGTAGCCGGCTCTCCACACCGGCGGCCCGGGTTCGATTCCCGGTCGGTCGGTTTATCAGAGATTAATTTCTCGGATCTTTACTGCGGGTGGCTCGGTCGCAATATAAACGTGGAGTACGAGGTTGCACTCTGCCTCCGACACTAATCATCTTCGATATGAAAAAGTGTCGTTAAGCTCAAGTACAACAGGGGGCGACTTACCCCAGGGGCTGGGTAAGATGCCCCCTTGATTAATTTTTTTTAAATTCAAATATCTTCATATATTGTTTTGTTTGACATCTGTCAGTTTGGCCAAGTGTTACACTTTGGTTTGTAGTTCCATTGGTGTACTGGATATAAATTTATTGTAATTAACTTTCATAAAAAATGAAAAATTCCTTAGAGTGTCTTAGAACACGCTACCCTACCTCTCTTATGTCTCTCAATTTCCTTCTTGTTAAACGTTATTCATAAGACACAAATACAAGAAGATATAAATTAGTTTCAATATAGGATTTCCCATCAATTTTGAACACAATTTTGATTTTTGTAAATTTAAAGAAATTGTGTACATTTGAGTAATTCATTTCCCATTGGCGGCCATCTTTTTGACGCGGTGGTCCAATTTCTTCCAACTTTTGTTATGTTCTTCTCCATACCCAACGCACCAGAAAATCAACATAAAACGATTTCTTGCAATTGTTTGGGTTCACCGCATTTATTTCGTACTTTAACCATACTAAATTGTTGTGTTTCAGACGGAAATACCCAAGTGGCGATGCTTACTCACGACGGCGGTATGAAACTAAAGGCCCGATCAATGGACCTGAATGACTACACAATTCAGGTCAGATTTGGTTTACTCTGTCAGTGATACAGGGAGGGAGTTAGCAGAACGAACAGATGCAAAGAAATCGTTAGCAGAACGGACAGACAAAGGGAGAGAGTTAACAGAATGGACAGACACAGAGAGAGTTAGTAGAACGGACAGATACAGGGAGAGAGTTAGCAGAACGGACTGATACAGGGAGAGAGAGTTAGCAGAACGGACAGATACAGACTTTACAGAGATACTTAGCCCAACGAACAGATTGAGGGAGAGCTATACCAGAACCGACAGATACGTGGAGAGCTATGATCGGCGAGAGACAATCAGGTTAGGTATAAGGATGGTAAGTCTGAGGATTATGAATAGCCTAATAATGGCGCTGCAGATGTCTGCTACGAGTAGACTACAATCATTAATTAATATAACTAATTAAGCTTTCAGTTCTGATCACATATAATTTTAACAATTTTGTTGCATTTCTTAAATTTTATAGGAGTTGTGCCAATGGGTGAGATCGGAAGATACGTATTTCATGAGCTCAAAGAGCCGCGAAGACATCATCCGTGCAAGTAGCAGCAGCAGCAGCATCAGCGTCACATTCTCAACCAGTGAGAACAAAGACAGCAGCAGCAGCGGCGTCACATCCTCAACCAGTGAGAACAAAGACAGCAGCAGCAGCGTCACATTCTCAACCAGTGAGAACAAAGACAGCAGCAGCAGCAGCAGCAGCAGCAGCAGCAGCGGCGTCACATTCTCAACCAGTGAGAACAAAGACAGCAGCAGCAGCAGCAGCAGCGGCGTCACATTCTCAACCAGTGAGAACAAAGACAGCAGCAGCAGCGGCGTCACATTCTCAACCAGTGAGAACAAAGACAGCAGCAGCAGCAGCAGCAGCGGCGTCACATTCTCAACCAGTGAGAACAAAGACAGCAGCAGCAGCGGCGTCACATTCTCAACCAGTGAGAACAAAGACAGCAGCAGCAGCGGCGTCACATTCTCAACCAGTGAGAACAAAGACAGCAGCAGCAGCGGCGTCACATTCTCAACCAGTGAGAACAAAGACAGCAGCAGCAGCAGCAGCAGCGGCGTCACATTCTCAACCAGTGAGAACAAAGACAGCAGCAGCGGCGTCACATTCTCAACCAGTGAGAACAAAGACAGCAGCAGCAGCGGCGTCACATCCTCAACCTGTTCCGACACACTTGACAAATAAACACTTGTTGGTGTTTATTCTCCCAACAGATTTTTACCTACTACCTACAAGATGTAGAGGAGGATTTGATGTGTTTTTGAATAAAAAGTTATGAACCAGAGAGCAGGCAATGATTGGTTAAAGATACGTATCAGTAAACAATAGAAGATAAAAATTATAATGACGATGTCGATGACGATGACGACGACCAGTCAGACACTGATACCCTGTGCTGATCAGACCCTGATTCTCTACTTTCTCCGACTCCAAATTCCTGCCCGTTGTTGATCCTGGTTCTAAGTTAAATCTATCCTTAGTAGACCTAGGTCACGTGACACCTGTAATACAATTCTGTGTTTGGATCAATAACGACAAGGCATTTGTCGTACGAATGCCAGTCAATGGGGTTGGACCTAGATACCTACAAACCTCTGATTGAAGCTGAGGGCCTAATGAATTATTAATTAATCATTGATCATGAGTGATCAGCATCACCCCTATTTGGACCTCTGATCGTATACACTGAGATCTGAGGTCGGTATCTTACTGCATTTAAAAATACAGTAAGGTACGTAACAGAGGGTAGTAAAAGGTCGCCAGTGAGCATAGGGTCAATGATAGAACGAAAGATGTGTGCAATGTCTATGGATGCATTAGCGACCTTGTCCAAATGGTAGCTAAGGGCATGGGAAATGGCTATAGTTTGTCCTCAAAAGCATGATAGAAAACTTTAATAGTAGGTAAGGGCTGGGGTAGCAGCGTGTCACAAGAGAAAGCACCAAGGGGTCATTATCGAAGAAGTGTTGTAAGAGGGCTCTAAGTTCATGGGATATTGAGGAAGTGCATGTGGTGAGGGAAAACTGGTCGGAAGAATTACACTGGGCGATGCGAGGAGGAAAGAAGGAAAGCGGAGTGTAAACAGGGCACGCGCAGATGATTTAGCGTCATTATACTTCGTTCGGGCGTGAAAAACAAGCCCTTCTTGTTTGGCAACCAGATCGAGGAAACCTCCCAAAAATTGAGACTAATCATCGCGGTGAATCTATGAAACATGATAAACGCAACTATAAAAAAAATGTCAATGTAAAAGTGAAGAAACGATAAAGCTATGCGAATGCGATAAGAAAATTGATAAAAGAACCAACGGAAATAAGTACGAAATTAGAATATACGGGATAAAATTGACAAAAGGCAAAGAATGTACAACAACTAACGAAATTATACCGACTGAAAAGCAATAACATAAGCGCAAACGAAAACTGTAAACAAAGCCACGAGAATAATTGCTAGAACTGAAAGTACGGTATTGAAAACAAAATTAGGATACATCAAAAGCAGGTAAAAAGACAAATGAAAAGCAAACGCAAAATGACACGGTACAGAAGAGAGAAACAACTGGAATGTAAGTAGAAGCAACTGTAAAATACACGAACAATGGCAAAAACTCGACGAAACTGAAGTCGGTAAGGGAAGGAAATAATTATAGGTCGCTCCGAACGGTGCAGTAATCGGCTATACTGGGAAACGGTGAATAGAAGAAAACTGTACAGGTGATTAACTGGTGGGACACACACACACACACACACACACACACACACACACACACATCACACACACACACACACACACACACACACACACACACACACACACACACACACACACACACACACACACACACACACACACACACACACACACACACACACACACACACACACACACACACACACACACACACACACACACACACACACACACACACACACATACATACATACACACACACACACAATTATATATACATGCATGATGAGGAAGAGCGAAGCTGTATATGTATCGTCACAGCTGGTGGCAGTTGTCTCGTTCCACTTCGTCGACCTCAGAGCGACACATAGAACGCGAGGTCAGCATGGTTGAAAAATAACAAACATAGTCACTAGTAAACATAGCAGACAACTTGAAACGCTGCAGCTGACAAAATCCTATAGTTGAAGGAAGCACCAAGGGACGCTTAGTAGGCTTTTAGCTTATGTCAAAATCGGCCCACTGGATATGCAACTTAGGGCGCAACCCCCTAATACACGGAGACCGGAACAGAGAACCGAGGTTACCGAGCCAGTAACTATATTCAGCGGAACAACCTGTCACAGACTGTAACTTATTGATCATACAGTTTCCTTTAGCCTTCACTTCGAGGTAAGGATCGCGAGGCTGGGCTAGTCGCGAAACGCGGCAGACGACATCGCCGAAGTCTATGGCCTACGTAAACGAACACCAGAAGCACAAGCACATAGCTATAACTGTAAAAGTGAGGGGCAGAACAGAATGCAGAGAAGGTATGTAAAGGAGGAAGACGAGAGGAAGATGGGATCGAAGCGATCAATAAGATAGGAAGATTGGAGGTGAATGGCTAAGAACAGCAGCAAAAGCAGCAGCCGTATGGCGTAAAAGACAAGAGCAAAGCAAATTGAATAGCGCGGCGGCGACGATCGCATTGACCAGCTATCTGGGAGGAGTCAAGCAGCAATCGGAGGGTGTAACGATGTCCTTAGCCCTTGCCCATCCCTCCTTATCAAGATGTATATATATATATATAGGACTTTAATTAGTATTAATAATTGATGTATGTAGTTTAATTAATGGATGAGTACTTCTGACCAGTACTTTTTAAGGGATGTCAACAACTCTTCTTATTCAGCCATCCAGTCAGTAAGTCGATAGGTTAGTGCACTGAGTGTGCTGGACTGTCAGTATAGAGAACTCGGGTTTCAAATCCTCACCAGGGCAGAAATTTGGTTGGAGATTTCTGCTGCCTCTGAACCTCTGGCCAATTCAGATATTATGAGTTCACTGGCCATAATAATTATTATACCGTTGGTGGGAAGATGAGACGGCGATGGATAGGACTGGCCACTCGCCTTCACATGACAACGTTAGGAAAATGAAGTCGCTAACACTTCATACCCATGTTGCCTTAAGGGACTGCTTCTCTAATTATGCGATTGTCGAAGTTGGTAGAAATGGGTGCTAGATAAGCTGAATGGAATCGAGTAGTGTGGAATCGGATGGTTAATGGATTGAATAAGATTGTGTCCGTTCAACAAAAGGTTCTGTTGAGTTAGGAGTGTGTGAGTTGGCGTTGACAATGTTAACGATAATGTTTGTTAACGAAAATAAAATGATTTCGTTAACGATAACTATAACTATAACTAAAAATATCATTAACTATAACTATAACTATAACGAAAATAACAATAACGAAAATTCATCTTTATTGTCGTTAATACAAAAATAAAAATTGGAAGTGCAATATGGACGAGTCGACATAAATGAGAACGAAAAATGCGATATTTTTATTATGCAATTTGTCAGTTACTTTCGAAACTCGTGTATTCATGAAGCTTAATGCACCCATGCTTCAAAGGCTTTCAAAGCTCAGAGCAAATTGTGAAACAGCGTGTTAATACGCACAATTTTGCTTATAGCCTTAATTATTGTAACTAAATAGTAACTAAAATTAACTAAAATAAAAATCCATAAACTATAACTATATAACTACAAAATAATACTAACTATAACTAAAATAAAACCATTAACTATAACTGTAACTATAACTAAAATAAAATCTGTAAGGAGAATCACACTGGGCGTCGATCAAGGTGTCTCTCTTTCTCTGTATCTGTCTGTCTCTGTCTTTGTATATGTGTAGCTCTCTGTCTCTATTTTCGAT
This sequence comes from Aporrectodea caliginosa, assembly GCA_020284085.1. Taxonomy (NCBI): domain Eukaryota; kingdom Metazoa; phylum Annelida; class Clitellata; order Crassiclitellata; family Lumbricidae; genus Aporrectodea; species Aporrectodea caliginosa. The sequence continues at coordinate 537,734 of JACEVL010000897.1, forward strand.
TCGAAACTTCTCCATTATTCAACAGACTATACGAAAAACATTGAAGTATTCAAGTAGCTGTGTTCAAGAAGTCTCCACAGTCCTCATACCCACACAATCAAACATTACTCACATAAGCGATCGAAACTATTTGAAGTAACCTATGCAACAACTATTATTATAGACAGTTAGTTAACTTCCAATTAATGAAAACGTAGCGTCTGCAAAAAAATGTTATTTGAGCTCGTCAGCTCTAATCGCTAGACTCCAGAAAGGGGCAGGCTCGTGCTGTTATCAGTAGGCGACTGGACTACTGCAACAGCCTATTATATGGCAACTAAGTGTGTTCCTGTGAGAGTGAGATGTACAAGTTCATTCGATGATATCTGCACCGTCAATAATCTGGGATGTGTGTTCGAGGACTTTCTAGTGAAAGCTTCAGCAAATAACATTCGCGTATTCACGTCACCTGATTACTGACTATAGGCAGAGGCGGACTTGCAACCAATATTTTGAGTTCCTTTGTTCCTCTCTGTCGCTGTGTACGACAACCCGTGCGTAAGACCAGCCAAAGGCTTCCAAGATAAAGATGTTTTGTATACATTACAGCATTCTGTGACTCTAGTCCCCTCGTGTAAGAAAGCGTTTGCCTGACGAAGACGTTTCTCAGAAAACAATGGATTTTTTAAGAAGAAAATATTGACAAAGTGAAAATATAACTTGGACGACACGGTGAGAATCAGTAGAGCCAGAAGTTGATTTCAGAGTGGCTGTCTGCCTGCTTCATAATTGGTTCTCAGCGCCACCTAGCTAACTCTGTTCTCGCATCCGTTTGACATCATTTTTTAATCACTGTCCGTCGCCGATGTGAAAAGCCAGCAAGACAGTTACGCATTAGGGAGCAGACCAAGTGATTCTTGGAGACAACAGGATTCCTTGCCTCCCATACGATTGTCCGTTTGTGCGACTGGTGGCACACGGGACACCAGCGCAGAGCTTCTCATTTGTATTGAGGCGATCGCCTCATAGGGGCATTGCGAAATTTGACCATATCTCCTCTTTTATCCGTGACTCCCTACACTGGCTCCCCATCCACCAGCGTATTCAATTCAGGGTCTGCTCCCTAATGCGTAACTGTCTTGCTGGCTCTGCTCCCCACTATCTTAGGGCATATTGTACCCAGTATCTTCTCTGCCCTGCCGCTTCTCCCTTCGGTCCTCGGCCCGTGGTCACTTGGTTGTCCCGCGGGTGCGTACTTCTACAACCCAGTCTAGGAGTTTTGCTATTGTGGGTCCTACTATCTGGAACCGATTGCCTCAGTCCCTCCGGGATGACCTTTCTTCCATGTCTGTTGACCAGTTCCGCAAGCGCCTGAAAACCTTTCTTTACCAGTGAAGACACTAGACCGGGTCGGGAGCTCCTCTGTTTTTGAGTGGCACTATATAAATATTCGATTACGATTACAATCGATCGATCTACTTGGTCGATCGCCTAGCAAAGGTCTGGTCGATCGGTAAATCGATCGCGCTCTATGTGTTAGGCTCCAAGAGGAACCTGGAGCCAGACCATTACGGTATTTCATTTTCAAACTTACAATACTTGTGAAAGTTCAGGCTAGGATCGATACAACATTGCATCGACAAGCAGAAGAGGCATATCGACGGTTAATAGCCTAAGTGTTGAACGTACTCTAGCAGTTAATGGACATTGGACAACTATGTAATATGCTATACGAATACGATACACAAAATACGCTGTACGCAAAAGGTTCCGAGGTTGACCGCGCATCGATCGCCTTCTCAATCCAGCGCGATCGATTTTCAGATCGCCTTCTATTTTCAAAAGAGAAGCTCTGCACCAGCGGGCACTGAAGACGAGCCTACGTCGTCTGCTATGGCACAGAATGACGAGGAGAGACGTGTGCGTCTAGCAGTCACTAAGTGGCAACTGCATTAAATGCTACGACCAAAATAGTTCCTTAGATAAAAATCGAGCCATTGTAAAGATCGCAAAGGCGAGACGCAGGACAAATTTCTCTTTCCAGAACGTCTTTCCACTTGGGACACTTTTTTTCATTGGAAAACAAATCCATCAGTTGATATCGAGAGGATGAAAAGAACGTTATCGCTGATAACTTATCGGCTATGCGCTTTGCATTGTATTGTATTTGATCATTTATAAAGCGCTTCTCATAGCATAAGCCTTTCAGAAGTGCTCCCAGTGCGAGGTACTCCGAGAGAAGAGGAAGATTTTAAGGTGAGAGAAAGAGATGTACCAGAGAGGAATAGCGTAGAGAAGGAGGAAGTGGTTTTATCCAGTAATTGTAATCAGTTACTTCTGTAGCGCCGGTGTATAATCAACACGGCATCATACAGAAGATCAGTCAACTAAGATCTCTGGTGGATTGGCAATGTGAACAATCGTTCACCAAGAACAGGTTTATAGAGTAGGCATGACCTGGTCACTTGATGACCTGTTTGAATGATGATATATGTCTAGCAGTGTGATTCTCCTTACAGATTTTATTTTAGTTATAGTTACAGTTATAGTTAATGGTTTTTTATTTTAGTTATAGTTATAGTTATAGTTAGTAATATTTTTTAGTTATAGTTATAGTTATAGTTAATGAATTTTTATTTTAGTTAATTTTAGTTACTACTTAGTTACAATAATTACGGCTATAAGCAAAATTGTGCGTATTAACGCGCTGTTTTACAATTTGCTCAGAGTTTTGAAAGCCTTTGAAGCATGGGTGAATTTAGTTTCATGAATACACGAGTTTCCAAAGTAACTGACAAATTGCATAATAAAAATATCGCATTTTTCGTTCTCATATATGTCGAATCGTCCATATTGCACTTCCTATTTTAATTTTTTGTATTAACGAAAATAAAGATGAATTTTTGTTAGTGTTATTTTCGTTATAGTTATAGTTATAGTTAATGATATTTTTAGTTATAGTTATAGTTATCGTTAACGAAATCATTTTATTTTCGTTAACGAACATTTTCGTTATCGTTATCGTTAACGAGAATCACACTGATGTCTAGAGAATAAGGACTGATTTTAAGGTTTGTGGCTGGCCAGAAAAAGGAAGTAAGGAATCGTTTTAGCGCGAAACAAAAGCCTACATTTTACAACAACAGCGAAAAAGTAGCGCAGAATAATAGTATTCGTGATTAATAATTATTCAAACTAACAAGAACGCAGTAAGGTTACATGTTGTGGCAGTAACGGATGATAACAAGTCTAACAGGAGTCGAATTTAACTGTATGGCTGGCTGTAGAGATATCGAAAAGAAACTGTACAGTAATTTCCGTGCTTTGTGGCTCCACAAGTCAATAGATGGCAGCATAAGTTTGAAATTTTAATATGATTTATCGAGAACAGACAATGAGCGGTAAATGATAGGACGCATTGAAACCTTGGTTCGACCTGACTCTTGTAAAGAGTGAGAATTTCTTCGCAGGCCAGTGGCGCTATAGAATTTCTCAGACCATTCTTAATATTGTTAGTCTCAAATCTCGGAGGTACCTGTGACGTCATAATAACAGACTTGTATACGAGACATAAAACTCGAGACCGAGACCAAGACCGAGACAGTGGGGTCCGTGACCGAGACCGAGACCGAGACAGTGGGGTCCGAGACCGAGACCGAGACGAGACACCAGGTCCGAGACAGTTCGAGACAGTTCAAAACGAGTGAAATGCACATGGATCCAAGTCCCGAAACAATTTTTCTCAACTTTTGAAGTCTAATACAAGGGTCAATTAAGTCACCTAAATCATCCGATCACCTGAACTGCATAAACTATAAAGAAATTAAATATTTCAGCCATTCTGAAATCTTCTAAATGATTCTAACATTTAACCAACAAAATTCCATATAGGCCGTAGGCCTATTAGCGATTTAGCGATATAAGTCACATCACTCACCTTGAGAAACTAGACGTTGTTAAAGGAGTTTCGCTTATGTTGGCTTTACACAAGCGACGAACGGCATGCCATTTATTTTGGTTTTCATTGATTTCAAACTGCGTGAATGCAAATTTCCCGATTTTAGGTTCTTTATGAGACATTTTAAGATATTTGGAAATTTTGGACTGAAAGTGCAAACTTAAGACTGCTTTTTTCAAAACTCTTAAATCTTAATACCAGAAACACCGCTTTTTTAAACATCCTGTCGGTTTGGCACTTCCGATTAACTAGTTATCCATTCGGCACAAGACAATTTTACAGTGCAATACTGTACAAAGTTCCGAACAAAATACAGTTTGTACGAGAACTATGGAGACCACTTCTACAAGAGAACAAGACTTTCGCTTCGAGACAGTTGCCAAAAAGACAAGACTTTCGTTTCGAGACAGTTTCCAAAAAGTCGAGAAATGATCTCGAGACCGAGACCGAGACCGAGACCGAGACCGAGACCGAGACAGTGGGGTCCGAGACCGAGACCGAGACCGAGACCGAGACCGAGACCGAGACCGAGACCGAGACATCGAAAAACCTGTCTCGAGACGTCTCGAGACCGAGACAGTGTCTCGAGACAATCCAACTCTGCATAATAAGGAATTGTAATTCCTTCAACTTGGCAACTAACATGACGTCATTACCAAGACCACTGTGGCAAAACAATACACAATACGTCATCCAATAAGTGGCATTGTTTCCGTGGGATACGTGATAAAACGCGATCTACAGTGTGAGGCATTTGAACTGCAGGTGGAAGCAGTGTGTCTAAACAAAGAGTCAAAAATCGAAATGTGGAGGGAGGCCTGCCTAGGCCTGTACATTGGCTTTTGAAGCCAAAGTCGACTGAATGGTTCTACCATTCCGCGATGGCTGTAGCCACACCAGCCGCGTCAGAGAGTGCCGGAAGCATTCGGTTCATTGTCGTATTCAAACATAAGAATATTACAGATTAAATAAAGATCATGTTGGTTCACCATAATTGCACGAGAGTGGATTCTAGCTAAGCATATTCTCAAAGGTCAGTTTACAGACCTTCAAGTCCCAAGTCGGGTGCCTGTGGAGTGTGTCAGACGCAGAGGCTGCTAATCCATTCAATGATAAGTGCAATATTTTGGGTGACGTGGGCGCGATCTCCAAGAAGTTACCACGAAAACCTAAAGTGACTGTTGGCCTCTAGTCTAGAAACTAGAAACCGCAACTCCCCATATCGTTTCTTGCTATCTATTTAGATTCTGCAAAACTTTGAAAATCTGAAAATCTGTCAAAAAGCGAAATTATAAATAAATAGTAGACTAACTTATATCCATGATTAGACGATTTAAAGCTTGTGTCCTTTGGAGCAAGTGGACGAGGGACGTTATCTATCTATCTGTCTTGTCTGTCTGTCTGTCTGTCTGTCTGTCTGTCTGTCTGTCTGTCTGTCTGTCTGTCTGTCTATCTATCTATCTATCTATCTATCTATCTATCTATCTATCTATCTATCTATATATCTATCTATCTATCTGTCTGTGTCCATTCTGTGTCTGTGTCTCTGTCTGTGTCTCACTCTATCTATCTACATTCCATGATTTTGGCAAGAGTCTTTTGCCTATATCTTTACCTCCTCTCTTCAGTCTTCAATCCATCCATCTATCCTTTCAGGCGGTAATTTATTCATCCATCCATTGGACCATCCATTCATCCATCCACACATTCATCCAACCACCCATCCATCAATCCATCCATCCATCCATTCAGGCAGCCATTCATTCATCCATCCATTCATCCATCCATTTATTCGCCCATTCATCCATTCATCCCACCATCTATTCATCCATCCATCTATTCATTCATCCATCCATTCAAACAGCCATTCAGACAGCCATCCACTCATTCATTTATCAACCCATTCACGAGTTCATCCATTCACCCTTCCATCCATCCGTTCATCCATCCATTCATCCATCCATGTATTCAGCGCTGCCATCCATTCATCCATCCATCAATCCATCCAACATCCATTCAGGATGTCATCCAATCATCCATCAATCCACCCATTCATCCCTCCCTCCTCCCTCCCTCCCTTACGCAGAGTACTGTCCTGCCAAACTGTAATGCTTCGGATCGTATATAAAAGCAATATTCAGCAATTACAGTCAACTGAGTGCATATGGCAAGCAGTTGAGCCCATCCCTGTGAAATTTCAACGAAAAACGACTTCCCTCTTAAACATAGGCCTACTGCCTCAAATGCGATTCATTCCAACGACTTCTTCAGGACAGTCTTATCGTTATTATTATACACAAGACGTCACTCGATGGTTGCCAGGGAAACGAGAGTCAATAGTCTCAAAATCTCGGAGGTACATGTGACGTCATAATACGGAATTGCAATTTCTTCAACTTGGCAATTAAAATGACGTCATCACCAAGACCACTGTGGCAAAACAATATACAATACGTCATATAATAACACCGTAATGTCTGTTGCTTCATAGTGTTCGAAGATGCACCTTTGCCATGACGTCCGCCCCATATTCACAAGCTGGCTGATTACGAATGGTTTATTCGGTCGTCGGTGACCTTGTAGGCTGACCTGACATGCATCTAGATGGCGTCCAGTCAGCTATTCTGACTCCTTTCTCTGGCAACTGAGGACTCTGGTCTTCCATGGATCGTCTCTGGACAATCCAATTTCGAAAGAAGGTTGGAATCCAACCCGACCTCTTTTCCTTAGTCTAGTGACAGATACAGCGATAGCGCTGCTGCTGCTGATGATGATGATTAAAGAAGAAGAAGATGATGATGATGAATCAACATTTTATTTACTTATTTTATTTACATTTTAATTAATTTTATTCATTTTTACTTATTTTATTTACTTTACTTTTATTTACTTAATTTTATTTAATGATGATGATGATGATGATGATGATGATGATGACGACGATCATGAAGAAGAAGAAGAAGACCAAGATCGAGGAGATAATGATTGAACATTTGAACTCTGACATTTCTAAACAGAAGTCGAGACTCTCACAGCATGAAAGTATTGCGAAATGGCAATGCAAAAGATCCCGTTGGGAATTTGGTAAACTGCCAGTGGCAGTCTGTCATGCACCGTTGTGACTGCGCAGATATGTCTTTCAACCTGACGGCAACGTCTACGCAGTGATGCGAGGCGTCTTGAAGTCCCATTGTCGTACGTTGGGGGTAATTCCCTCAAATAAAAAGACCTTGAAAGTTCGTGAACTCAAAATGTCTGTCTCTGCTCCGTCAGGAGAAATTGATCATTATCAAAACTGCTCCTTCAGGAGAAATTGATCATTATCAAAACGATCGTTTGCTCTGGAGAGCTGATGAGTGACTAAGAGACCCTAAAATAATGTTTGAGCTGTCAACCTTGAACCTTGAACGAAAAGTCTCTAACCCTAATACCTCTTAAATCCATCCTGATTCCTCCTAACTCCAAATCTGATTCCTTTCCTTCTAAATCCTATTTTGATTCCTCCTAAATCTTATCGTGATTCTTCCGAAATCCAAACCTAATTTCTCCTAAATCTTATTTTGGTTATATGGAGGTGTTTAGTTCAGATTGAGCGCCTGTGAATAAGTCAAAAATAGCACCAATAACAACAGCAGCGAACATTTGTAGTGATTTCACGTTTATTAATATCCTATGCTAGATTCCATATTAGTAAAAAAAGTCAAACATCTTCGAATAAAGTTGAATCAGAAAAATAGCTGAGCTATCTTTCAAAATCAGATTCGATTAGATTTAATATCACAGGCAATAAAAACACGAAGTTCTGTAAATGCAAAATATGCAAAATGCAATAAAACGATCTCAAGAAACATATCACAGCCTCGTAAAAACGCGGGTCGTATTTCTATCACAACAAATTAAGACTAAACAGTTACATAGTTAGCGAACAGCGTAAGTAAAATAGCTTTAGGAATTGTACTGCAATTTTTTCCTTTTGGTTTGGTATTATTTAGAGATTGTGAGATGAGCTGATTCAATTATAGATGGTGAGAAGACCTTATTACATTACAAATGGTGAGAAGACCTGATTCCATTACAAATAGTGAGAAGACCTGATTCCATTACAAATAGTGAGAAGACCTGATTCCATTACACATGGTAAGAAAACCTGATTCCATGACAAATGGTGAGAAGACCTGATTCCATGACAAATGGTGAGAAGACCTGATTCCATTACAGATGATAAGAAAACCTGATTCCATTATAGATTATGAGAAAACCTTATTCCATGACAAATGGTGAGAAGACCTGATTCCATTACAAATGGTGAGAAGCCCCGACTCCATTACAAATAGTGAGAAGACCTGATTCCATTACAAATAGTGAGAAGACCTGATTCCATTACAAATGGCAAGAAGACCTGATTCCATACTTTACACGTGTCACCGTTTAGGTATCTTAACTTCCTAGCAGCTGTATTCTATGAGATTGGCGTAGAGATGTTTGAGTACACGCATTGAGTTAACGATGTCTCTGAGGAGTAAATAGTCGACCCAATAGCGTGGGATGGAGCTCGAACCGCCGACCAGAGGTTGTTCGTAGCTGTGTCTGATGCGTTCCAAGGCCTGCAGGGTGTGGTTGGAGAGCAGGGAGTCGATGGATCGAGGGTAGACAATCTGGTGAAGACGGCAGAGCATGGTGTCCACTTCGTGCTGGATACGCATGAGGGATTCGCTCAGTGGAATCGGTTCGTTGCATTCCTCGTGTATTATCGCTCGCTGGAGCAGAAGAGAAGAAAAGGAAAGGACCTCGACCGAGCGACTGATGACCTCGTTTAACTATGATGACACAAAAATACAATTTCATCATCATATTCGTCGTCAATATCATTATTTTTGTAGTTGTCATCATTTTCGTCGTTATCATCGTTATCATCGTCATCATCAACTTCGTCGTCATCATGGTGGTCGTCGTCGTCATCATCGTCGTCATTATGATCATCGTCGTCATCATCATCATTTAAAATCATCTTCATACAGAACTATATCCTCAGCAGCAACAATATCATCATCGTCAACGGCATCATCATTAAAGACAGCAATATAACATTAGTATTAAAAGTAATTGTAATAATTGTAATAATAATCATCATCATCATCATTCTTTGACAACCGCAACAACGTCGTCGTTGTCATTGTGTTGTAGTCATCATTTTACTCACTGTCTGCTGAAAATGCATTCCCTGGGATTCGTTATCGACCGATTCATCATCACTGCTAGCAACGCTTGTACTGTTACATCTGACCGAGACCAAGGTCAGAGGTGGAAGGTCAGGGAATTCTGGACTCTTGGAGTATTGCTCTTCAAGAACCGCGGCAGTTAGACCGTCAATTCTCGAGCTCCCGGTTACCTACAATAATAAACAATACAGGTATACAGTACTATTAAACAATACAAATAAACAATACAATTAAATGCAATGGTTCCAAAGGTTATTCACCTTACCACGCACCTATATCACGAAGTTCATCACGCTTAGACTTTCGAAACGTGACTTTCGCTTAGAAATATTAATTGCTTCTTCGAAATACGTAGGATAGTTTGGTCATTCAGTAGCCTGTGTAGCGAATTTAGACAATTATTGTTCGTCTAATTTGTGTAATTACTGTGCGTCCCAATTAAGCTTCATTAAATAGAGAGTATGCGCCAAACAGTAATATGGATCTTTCGAGCTCTGCAAAAACTGAGCGAATAACTTTTTGGGCATGCGCCATTTAATGATTAGGGATACCACACAAACGTTTTCGTTTTGTTGTCGATGTTGTGAAGTTAATTAGTTAAATATTTTCCTGGTTGGTGAGAAGCGGCAGTTTCTTAATTTAATTCCAAATGATTACAATGGTAGGGACTCCTTTTTGAAGCCTAGTTGCAATATGCAATATGCAAACGGCAAACCTGATGATTCTGTTTGATTAGTTGCAAAATAAACATTTTTATTGATTGATTGATTGATTGATTGATTGATTGACTTACGTAACGGGTCTTCAATCTCATGGCTAAACAGGATTCCGTTACAGCTGAACGTAAAGCCATGAGATTGAAGACCCGCTACGTAAGTCAATCAATCAATCAAAATGTTTATTTTGCAACCAATCAAACAGAATCATCAGGTTTGCATATTGCAACTCGGCTACAAAAAGGAGGTCCTAAAGAGATAAGTATGCAGCAAAGTAGGGACACCAAATTGCAGATTAAATTAGATGATTAATGGTGGCCTTAAAAGAAAGATTATCATTACAATCATACTTACAGTGATTAAGGGAATAGTGACAGTTTAATCAAGTCCATCTCTTTACGCTGCCTTTTGTTAAATCTTAATTGTTTTAAAGCAGTTTTGTTAATCGATGCATCTTTAGTTATATTTAGCAGGTGTGACTTTATAATCTGCCCTTGTCATTGTTTATTTTAAAAATGTATGTAACCGTTGTATAGCATACAATGCATTGCATGTGCGCTTGTCAGATGCAAATAAAGGCTACTTACTTACGCTTCATACCACCCATATTTTCCTCTTACGGAATAAATTAAGAAACTGTCGCGTCTCCTCAACCAGAAAAATAGTTAAGTACTTACTTCACAACGACAATCATGACATCGACAACAAAACGAAAACAATGTGAGGTATCCCTGTTCAATAAGTGCGGGTAGTTCGCATCAGTTTTCGCAAAACTCGAAATATCCAAATTACTGTTTGGCGCATAATTATTTTCTATTTAATGAAGCTTAATTGGGACGCACAGTTATTACACAAATTAGACAAGCAATTGTCTGAATTCGCTACACAGGCTACTTAATGACCGACTACGTATTTCGTAGAAGCAAACGAGTAATCAGCAATTTATATTTCTAAGCGAAAGTCACGTTTCGAAAGTCTAAGCGTGATAAGGTGTATGATAGGTGCGTGGTAAGGTGAATACCTTTTGTAACCATTGCATTTAATTGTATTGTTTATTTGTATTGTTTAATAGTACTGTATACCTGTATTGTTTATTATTGTAGGTAACCGGGAGCTCGAGGATTGACGGTCTAACTGCCGCGGTTCTTGAAGAGCGATTCTCTAAGAGTCCGGAATTCCCTGACCTTCCACCTCTGACTTTGGTCTCGGTCAGGTGTAACAGTACAAGCGTTGCTAGCAGTGATGATGAAGCGGTCGATAACGAACCACAGGGAATGCATTTTCAGCAGACAGTGAGTAAAACGATGACAATGACACAACGACAACGACGGTTATCAATGATAATGATGATGGTGATGGTGATGGTGATGATGATGATGATGATGATGATGATGATGATGATGATGATGATGATGATGATGATGATGATGATGATGATGATGACGATGAAGATGATGATAAAATCATAATGTTGTTCCTAATGATGATGTCTTTGTCGTCTATGATGATGCTGTTGACGCATTTATCTATAATGATGTTATTGACGAAACTGACGACACAGATGATGATGATGACGACGAAGATGATAATGAAATTGTATTTTTTGTGTCATCATAGTTAAACGAGGTCGTCAGTCGCTCGGTTGAGGTCCTTTCCTTTTCTTCTCTTCTGCTCCAGCGAGCGATAATACACGAGGAGTGCAACGAACCGATTCCACTGAGCGAATCTCTCATGCGTATCCAGCACGACGTGGACACCATGCTCTGCCGTCTACACCAGATCGTCTACCCTCGATCCATCGCTTCTCTGCTCTCCAACCACACCCTGCAGGCCCTGGAACGCATCAGCCACAGCTACGAACAACCTCTGGTCGGCGGTTCAAGCTCCATCCCACGCTACTGGGTCGACTATTTACTCCTCAGAGACATCGTTAACTCAATGCGTGTACTCAAGCATCTCTACGCCAATCTCATAGACTACAACTGCTAGGAAGTTAAGATATCTCAACGGTGATACGTGTGAAGTAGGGAAATGGAATCAGGTCTTCTCACCATTTTAAATGGAATCAGGTCTACTCACCATTTGTAATGGAATCAGGTCTTCCAACCATCTGTCAATAATCCCCAACAAAAAGGAAGAAATTGCAATAAACTTCCTAAAGCTATTTTACTTTACGCTGTTCGTTAACAATTTAACCATTAAGTCTTAATTTGTTGTGATAGAAATACGACCCGCGTTTTTGCGAAGCTGTGATATGTTTTTTGAGATCGTTTTATTGCTTTTTGCATATTTTGCCTTTACAGATCTTTGTGTTTTAATTGCCTGTGATGTTAAATCTAATCTAATCTGATTTTAAGAGAGAGCTCAGCTATTTTTCTGATTCAACTTTATTTGAAGATGTTTGACTTTTTTTACTAACATAGAATCTAGCGTAGGATAGTATTAAACGTGAAATCACTACAAATGTTCGTTGTTGTTGTCACTGTTGCTATTGTTGACTTATTCACAGACGCTAAATCAAAAGCAAACACCTCCATATAACCAGAATAAGATTTAGGAGAAATTAGAATTGGATTTAGGAAGAATCATAATAGGATTTAGGATGAATCAGAATAGGATTTAGAAGGAATCAGAATAGGAGTTAGGAGGAATCAGGATGGATTTAAGAGGTATTAGGGTTAGAGACTTTCGTTCAAGGTTCACGGCTCAAACGACATTACGTTAGGGTCTCTTAGCCACTCATCGGCTCTCCAGAGCAAACAATCGCTTTGAAAATGGTAAATTTCTCATGGTGGAGTAGAGACAGACATATTGGGTTCACTTACTTTCATGGCCTGTTTATCTTGGGGAATTACCCCAACGTACGATAATGGGACTTCAAGACGCCTCGCATCACTGCGTAGACGTTGCCGTCACGTTGAAAGACATATCTGAACATTCACAGAGGTGCATGACAGACTGGCAGTTTACCATATCTCCACTACGGCCTTGGACATAGCGATTCCGCTATACTTTCATGCTGTGAGGTTCTTGCCTTCAGAAGTGTCAGAGCTCAACAAAGAAATATTTTTTTAATATTCATATGATACTTCTATATCGCTACCTCACATAAGTTACTCAAAGCAAACTATAGGAAACGTATTCAATCTCTGTGAAAAGTCCTCCAACCACTCTACGCCAATGGCATCACGCTATTTCTACGCAAATTCCAAAATCCAGTGTTCATACTAACCAGCACAAAGTTTTGTGAAGAAATCTTTTTATAACCGTCAAAACTAGTTTCGTAATCGTAAACTCCTAACTTCTAAAGCGACATTTGAAAGCCAAGCGCTGCTTTGCATAGGCCTACCCACAAACCTACTATACGAAACGCCCCATAATCCATCATACGCACTCGGACTGCTCCTCTATTCATATTTCTTGTATTGTAATCTATTTTAACTACACGTGTGATCACTCATTACTATTGCTATTAGTATGCTTGTTTAAGGTTAAGGGTTATTCTTCCTTACGACTCACACACATGAACATCCCTCATAGTAGCCTAAGCACTATTAGCTTGTGACACTCTTAACAATGTAGCTACAGCCAAGCAACTTCATTTGACCTCATTTACATTTTAAGAGTACAGGGAATGGCAGTGTGAAGGCCTACCTCTGTCTCTCTCTCTCTGTCTGTCTCTGTCTTACTCTATCCGTCTGACAGATTGACTGACTGACTGACAGGAACGTAATTGTCTCTAGATGCATATATACATACATACATAAATACATACATACATACATACATACATACATACATACATACATACATACATACATACACACATACATATATACATACATACATACATACATACATACATACATACATACATACATACATACATACATACATACATACATACATATACATACATACAAACATACATACATACATACATACAACATTATGGAATAAGAGGGGTCACCCATCAATGGTTCGATAGTTACTTGTCGAACAGAAATCAGCAAGTTATCTGCAACGGAATTTTATCTAAATTTCAACAGGTTAAATATGGTGTACCGCAAGGCTCTAATTTAGGTCCTCTCTTGTTCCTTATTTACATAAATGACCTCCCTAATACTTCAACTATTCTCAGTTTTATTATATTCGCTGATGACACTAATGTATTCTATTCTCATAAATCCTTATATGAATTATATCAAATAATTAATCATGAAATCACGTATGTGGTTGATTGGTTTAGAATTAATAAATTATCATTAAACGTTAATAAAACCAATTTTATACTATTCAGATCTCATAAAAAACTAATACCCGAAATTAGTATCCAGGTACTAATTGATGGAAATGTAATCCCGCAGGTATCTTCCGCCAAATTTCTTGGAGTTTGCATTGACCAACATCTAAATTGGTCAGAGCACATTAAATTAATTTCTATGAAAATTGCAAAAAATGCAGGCATTCTGAATCGATTGGCATCTTACCTTCCTCAAAAAGTTCTACTCAACCTCTATTACTCTTTAATATACCCATATCTTGCCTACGGTAATATTGTCTTGGCTTCCAACTATATGCACCGCTTACATAAAATTAACATTCTGCAAAAAAGAGCAATTAGAATAATGGCTAGGGTCTTGCCTTCAACTCACACTAGTCCGTTCTTTAGTAGATTTAAAATTCTTAGACTTAATCAAATTAATACCATTCAAATAAGTGAGTTTATGTACAGACATAAGCATAAATTGCTACCCTCTGTGTTTAATGACTATTTTAATATAACATCAGACACTCATACTTACCGTACTAGACAAGCTGAATCTTATAGAGGAATATTTGCACGCACTAATACAAGGTTGTTCGCCTTAAGGTCCACAGGACCATCAGTCTGGAACAATATCCCTGTCAGCACTCGTCACCTGCCTAACTTGAATTTATTTTAAAAATCCATGCGAGCTCTCTTATTAAATGTGTAATTGTTCAAATTGCTGTGTTGCCATCGCTTAGTTAAGTTTGTTTTGATTTCAAATTGCTGTGTTGCCATCGCTTAGTTAAGTTTGTTTTGATTTCCGTGTATTTTCTGTTGTTGGTTCTCTGTACTCGAACCGTCATTATCACCACATCATCTGGTACCTAGGTAGCCCTAGTTAGTGGGTCCTGTGACCCTTCAGGGCTCTCCGTTTGTTTCCTAAATTACACTCGTGTGATAGTTGTTTTTTCTGTTATTATGATGTGGAACAATAAAACTTTTTGAATTGAATTGAATTGAATACAAACATACATACATACATACACACATACATACATACTTACATACATACATACATATCTACATGCGTGCATGCATACATATATATGTGCATATGCAAATACACACACATACACGCATACAAACATATACACACACAGGCACGTAGCGAGACTTAAATTTAAGAGGAGGCAACTTCACAGACCATTGGCAAAATCCCGGTCGTTGTGGGTCATTTGTCAATAGAAGTTGCAGTTTATCAAGAAAGCATGAGGAGGCAACTGCATCCTCGTGCCTCAGTGTAGCTACGCCTATGCACACACACACACACACACACACGCACAGACACACACACAGACACACACACAGACACACACAGACACACACACATCATCATCAGGATCCATGGTCCGAAGGCCCGTAGGTCTCCAACGCTTGCATCGGATCCATGGGCCGAAGCCCTTTTGGAGTCCAATGCTTGCATTGGATTTCATTCGTATTTTTTCTTTACGAACGGAGTATCTGCACCCATCCGTTCGACCTTCGCGCTTCTCCCTTAAAGAGAGTTCCAGGCTTAGGACTGGCTATGATCTCCACATGTGGTATCAAAGGCGGCGATGCCGCCCACGTTTGCCAGCTCTTCCAGGGTTCCTGCTGAGCCTGTCCACCTCGCGTAGCGCCCTAAGGTGGTACTTCAGCCAAGACCTTCACCACTGATGGCATAGCCTCAGCAGGCACTCCCCTACTGACTGTTGCCCTCCCCCTCACCACGTTGAGGTGTGAGTCGGACTTTGAGGGGGGGACACACACACACATATATATAAACGCCCACACACATACACACACATGCAAACACACACACACACACAAACACACGCACAAACATACACATACAAGCACGTCCACGTGAATTACTTGTTTCGTTCTATAACACAAAGACAGTTTTCGTTCAGCTGTTCTCTGTCTATACGGGGAACGTTGACACACTTAGACTGCAAAGAAGTGAAGCAGAACAACATTCGTACAACATGGTTCACTGATCTCTTCTTATTTCCCGTTCAATGGGAACTGAGGCTCTTCTCGTCGTTGAAAAACCAAACGATGACTAAGCCATTCATTCACAAAGACCGAGATAGGTATACGTTCTACACCTACGCAAGGCACTGGGCGCGCGTGATTGCGTGTATGTGTGTGTGTGTGTGTGTATGTGTGTGTATGTGTGTGTATGCGTGTATGTGTGTGTGTGTGTGTGTGTGTGTGTGTGCGTGTGTGTGTGTGTGTGTGTGTGTGTGTGTGTGTGTGTGTGTGTGTGTGTGCGTGTATGTGTGTGTGTGTGTGTAGCTACGTTGCTTTTGAAAGGTTATTTTAAAAAGCACTCTATAAAACCCCAGATACTCGATAGCGAACTATGTTGTTAATACATAAGGCTTATATATATAAGCCTTATGTATTAATAACATATATAACATATATATGTATGCATCTTATGTATGTGTACTTTTTAGATTTATTCGATAATAAATATAGCACTACACCCGTCCTACAAACCCATCAACGCCAGCGTCGTACCTCTCTGATCTAATCGACATCAAGGTAAGGTACGGTATACCCATATCGTCCGACAATATCGTCTTCAGAGATTGTATGGTCCACCGAAAGATGGTCCTCGAAGATATGGTACTCAGAGAAATGGTACCCAGAGATATGGTACTCAGAGATATGGTACTCAGAGATATATGGTCCGCCGAAAGATGGTTCTCGGAAATATGGTACTCAGAGATATGGTACCCAGAGAAATGGTACCCAGAGATTTGGTAAGCGGAAATATGGTACTCAGAGATATGGTACTCAGAGATATGGTACTCAGAAATATGGTAAGCGGAAATATTATGGTACTCAGAGATATGGTACTCAGAGATATGGTACTCAGAGATATGGAACTCAGAGATATGGTACTCAGAGAAATGGTACTCAGAGATATGGTCCTCAGAGATATGGTACTCAGCGATATGGTCCTCAGAGATATGGTCCTCAGAGATATGGTACTCAGCGATATGGTCCTCAGAGATATGGTCCTCAGAGATATGGTACTCAGAGATATGGTACTCAGAGACCTTTGGCCCCTTATGGGTCTCCTGAGTTTCCATAACTTGTTTGCCAATGTACTGAATGGTTTATTACTTTTTCTGTTTGGTTATCAAATAAATAAATATAAATAAATAAAATTAAATAAATAAATGTATGTATGTATGTATGTATGTATGTATGTATGTATGTATGTATGTATGTATGTATGTATGTATGTATGTATGTATGTATGTATGTATGGATGCATGTATCTATGTATGTTTGTTTGTTTGTTTGTCTGTCTGCTTGTCTGTCTGCTTGTCTGTCTGCATAGTCGTTGTTGTGCCCTTCTGTCTGTGTTTGTATCGAAACTCATTTCGTACCACGTGAATAGTTAAACGGAAGGGATTTAAAAGTCACTGCTAATTAGTTTATCAACCAGAACCCTAGCTGCTATTGCTCTGCCAATTAAATGAGACAGCCAACTAGGCGTCAAACCCCTCTACCCCACTCCGGGTCACGCCAAGAAGGTCAGTTTAGAGTTGAGCCCTGCTGGGGTTGTTTCCCTTGGGGTTGTTCTCTGACTGGTGGCAAACAGAAAGATAGGGCATGATAATGTACACCTAGTGTATTGTATTGAATTGTACTTGATCATTAATAAAGCGCTTCTCATAGCATAAGCCTTTCAGAAGCGCTCCCAGTGCGAGGTACTCCAAGAGAAAAAGAAGGTTTTGAGGTGTGAGAAAGAGGTGGAGATGCTACTAGAGAGGATTGTAGAGCGTAGAGAAGGAGGAAGTCGATTCCATAGGAAGGGACCTATGCAGGCAAAGGATCTGGATTGAGCCATTGTGGTCACATTGTGGTATTGTGAATGCAATACAGCTTGTGTAAAGTAGGTTAAGGTGGTGTATTATATAGGTCAGGTAATTAGTATTAATAAGTAATACATTAAGTAATGTATGGTCACGTTATACCGTAATGAAAGGTGACTTATGGCAAGATGATGCTATTACTACGCATTTATTAAGCGGAACTATTTTAGTGACGAAGTATCAATCGATGGCGCTGAGCAGTGGTTCGTACACGGTAACTGTCACAGAGGAGAATAGAATCGTATTACAGGGCGAACGTTCTAACCAACTGAGGGTTTAGTAACGTAACTTAATGTAAGATAAGGCAACTTTACTCCAAGACAGTATAAGGCTAGACCACGTAAATTGGGAACATTGTATGTTCATTTTAATCTCAACCCACAAATTGCACAAAGTGCGCGCATTAATGCAGCTCTAAAAGAAGCTCGCAGATGTGTATTGCAGGCTGTCTATTCTGTTAGTAGTTAAGTCTTCTGTCATTTGTGTCCTTGTGAATTGTTTCAATTGCATAACTGTACACTGTAACCGGTTGCGGTTTGTCAACCGGATTGTTTCAATAAAGATTATTATTATTATTATTATTATTGTTATTGTTATCGTTATCGTTATCGTTATCGTCATCGTCATCGCCATCGCCATCGCCATCGCCATCGCCATCACCATCACAATCACAATCACTATCACTATCACTATCACTATCACTATCACAATCACAATCACAATCACTATCACTATCACTATCACTATCACTATCACTATCACTATCACTATCACTATCACTATCACTATCACTATCACTATCACTATCACTATCACTATCATTATCATTATCATTATCATTATTATTATTATTATTATTATTATTATTATTATGGCAAATATGTTAGAAGATCCATACTGCAGAAAGGCAGATTGCGCGAGCAGACAGGAAGATCTTCCAGAAATCACAATTCTTTGGCCACTGCATTCGTCAGCTCTTGCCACCTCTTCGTGAGGACAAGTACTTACTTCGCAAGAGAGGACATCCTTTCATGCGACCTTTTGTTAAATATAAATTGTTTTAAAGCAGTTTTGTTAATCGATGTACATGTATCTTTAGTTATATTTAGCCGTGCACGTGTGACTTTATAATCAGCTCCTGCTATAGTTTATTTTGAAAATGTATGTAATCGTTGTATACCATACAATGTATTGCATGTGAGCTTGTCAGATGCAAATAAAGGCTTCTTTCGTACTTACTTATTTACTGCGCTTAGAAACGTTTTGTCTTGGCTTATTGACCTGCCCCTAATCAGTTTCCCTGACCCAGTTTCTCGGATCAGCCCTGCCTTTGTGGCAATTCCGGAGTAGTCACCTCTGGATGCGCCCCTTCACCGACCTTGGAGTTGTCATTCGCAGAGTCTTTACCCCAGAAGTACCCCGCGTATTCAGCGGCGTTTCCATGGCTTCCGATAATGGCTGGTGACCTAATTCCCGGCTCTACTCGGGAGAGGTCAAAGGTGAACCTATGATAAGAGCGTCTATTGGAACAAGTGAAATAAGGAACAGCCTTAGAAGTAATGTACAGCAATAGCAGATACTAATTTGGCCACAAATATCGGGTAAACAAAGCCAATTCATATCCTATAACAAAATATCACTGCGACCTTTTGCTGTTCCTTAAGTAGTAGCAGCAGCAGCGGCGGTGGTGGTGGTAGTTGTAGTGGTAGTGGTTGGAAATAGTAGTAGTAGTAATAGTGGTAGCATAGTGTTATTAGTAGTAATAGTGGTGGTGTTTGTGATGGTGGTGGTGGTTGAAGTAGTGGTAGTAGTTATAGTGGTGGTGGTGGTGGTTGTGGTGGTGGTAGTGGTAGTAGTAGTAGTAGTAGTAGTAGTAGTAGTAGTAGTAGTAGTAGTAGTAGTAGTAGCAGTAGCAGCAGCAGCAGCAGCAGCAGCAGTAGCAGTAGCAGTAGCAGTAGTAGTAGCAGTAGCAGTAGTAGTAGTAGTAGTAGTGGTAGTAGTGGTAGTAGTAGTAGTAGTAGTAGTAGTAGTAGTAGTAGTAGTAGTAGTAGTAGTAGTAGTAGTAGTAGTAGTAGTAGTGGTAGTAGTGGTAGTAGTGGTAGTAGTGGTAGTGGTGTAGTGGTAGTGGTAGTGGTAGCGGTAGCAGCAGCAGTAGTAGTAGGAGCAGCAGAAACAGCAGCTTCGGCAATAGCATCAACTGATCCGGTGTCTGGTGATGCGAATGCATTAGTGTCTGGCTTTTGTTGACGTGTCTTTTAACAGTCTGCTTATCTTCTGAGCAACAGCGGAATAAAAGGAACAGGCTGCTTTGCCAGAGGATTATCAGATAATCTGCTTCAAATTGCGAAAAGAAACATTAACAAAGGCATTAAGAAAAGAATGCAAAAGGATAAAATATTCTCCACGTTTCTTTATTTTTGGTGTTGTTTATGAAAGACAGTCGGACAGACAGACGAGCACAGACACATACAGGCAGACAGACAGACAAACACAGACAAACAGACAGACAAACACAGACAAAGATACAGAGATGGATAGACAGACACTCATTTCGCTCACTCAATCAATTATCCATCACTCGCTAACTCACTAGCTCACCAAAAGACACAGACACACAGACTCATAGGGACACAGACAAACATATAGACATACATAGAAACACACGAACATGCAGGCTCATTTACAGACAGACAACGAGCAGAGAGATAGGCAGACAGCAGACAGAGGCAGATAGGTACTAGGTAGACAGACAGATAAACAGAGAGATAGACAGACAGATAGATAGACAGACAGATAGACAGATAGATTGACAGACAGATAGATAGACAGACAGATAGACAGATAGATTGACAGACAGATAGATAGACAGACAGATAGACAGATAGATTGACAGACAGATAGATAGACAGACAGATAGACAGATAGATTGACAGACAGATAGATAGACAGACAGATATATATATATGAGGAGCTTTCTTGCAAAACCAGACAAATCCACTTTTTGGTTTTTTCCCGATATCCATATCTACGCGTAGCCCATTATTGTTTGCATCAGCCTACACCGTGCTTTCATGCAAAACCATACAAATAAGTGAAGTTTCTCCATTAAAAAATAAATCTTTCGTGCATAACCAGACAAATCCACATTGTCGTTACATGCAAACCATTGGATCAAAACCAGACAAATCCGTTATATCGTGCAAAAGGAGACAAATCAGATGTTTATAACCATGTATGACCTGTTTAACAAGGTATTTCCAGAAAAATTTCTCAGGTACAATAATGTTGGTCACAGGCCTAACAAGTCACACCATTGCCTTTTTAAAATTTGCTGCAGTCATTCTTTTATTTGAAAAATCTCATTTTTCTCAAAATCATATAAAGTGGATTTGTCTGGTTTTGCAAGAAAGCTCCTCATATATTCGTTTATTGAAACCTGAGTGACAAACCGCATTCAGTGACAATAGAGATAAGCATAAAATTTAGCTATCGTCTAAATAGTACCCTAGGTATAAAGTTAGATAGATAGACAGACAACTATACAAACAGACAGACAGACAGATAAACAGCCAGAGAGACCGGAATCCTTCTTCTGTCCGTATAGTTCCACCTCAAACGGATAGAAAGACCCACACACACACACAGCCAGGCAGACAGACAGACAGGCGAACAGAGAGACACAGACACACAGACTCATAGGGACACAGACAAACATATAGACATACATAGAAACACACGAACATGCAGGCTCATTTACAGACAGACAACGAGCAGAGAGATAGGCAGACAGCAGACAGAGGCAGATAGGTACTAGGTAGACAGACAGATAAACAGAGAGATAGACAGACAGATAGATAGACAGACAGATAGACAGATAGATTGACAGACAGATAGATAGACAGACAGATAGACAGATAGATTGACAGACAGATAGATAGACAGACAGATAGACAGATAGATTGACAGACAGATAGATAGACAGACAGATAGACAGATAGATTGACAGACAGATAGATAGACAGACAGATATATATATATGAGGAGCTTTCTTGCAAAACCAGACAAATCCACTTTTTGGTTTTTTTCCGATATCCATATCTACGCGTAGCCCATTATTGTTTGCATCAGCCTACACCGTGCTTTCATGCAAAACCATACAAATAAGTGAAGTTTCTCCATTAAAAAATAAATCTTTTGCATAACCAGACAAATCCACATTGTCGTTACATGCAAACCATTGGATCAAAACCAGACAAATCCGTTATATCGTGCAAAAGGAGACAAATCAGATGTTTATAACCATGTATGACCTGTTTAACAAGGTATTTCCAGAAAAATTTCTCAGGTACAATAATGTTGGTCACAGGCCTAACAAGTCACACCATTGCCTTTTTAAAATTTGCTGCAGTCATTCTTTTATTTGAAAAATCTCATTTTTCTCAAAATCATATAAAGTGGATTTGTCTGGTTTTGCAAGAAAGCTCCTCATATATTCGTTTATTGAAACCTGAGTGACAAACCGCATTCAGTGACAATAGAGATAAGCATAAAATTTAGCTATCGTCTAAATAGTACCCTAGGTATAAAGTTAGATAGATAGACAGACAACTATACAAACAGACAGACAGACAGATAAACAGCCAGAGAGACCGGAATCCTTCTTCTGTCCGTATAGTTCCACCTCAAACGGATAGAAAGACCCACACACACACACAGCCAGGCAGACAGACAGACAGGCGAACAGAGAGACACAGACACACAGACGTACGGACGGACAGGGATAAGAGTTCAACCCGTACAGCCGTAGTAGTTTCTCAGGTGAGTTTGGCTGGAGATTATTGTCTGTCAGTCATCAGCTGAGAATAACTTTGGATTGGAATTAATAATATTTATATACGTAAGTGCATCTACATATAATTATATATATATATATATATATATATATATATATATATATATATATATATATATAGGCATGCATGCTGATATACGTATATAATACATATGCACACACAAACGTATGCATATATATATATTATATACAAACAGCATGATTCGTTATTATATACATTATATATATATAATATTTATACATCCCTATGCTCATACATACGTGTATGCATGCATATAAATATAATACTTGCATACATACATACATGTAGGCTACATACAATAACGCATGCATACAAACAGATAATACATATATCCATGCACACATCCATCCATCCATACATGCACACATACATATGACACATTTCTCTGTCTATATGTGTGTCTGTCTGTCTGCCTGCCTGTCTGCCTCTGCGTCTGCCTCTTAACGACTCTCCCTCTTTACGTGTAGCGCAGAGATGAGTAAGGAATGCCAGAGATGCTTCAGGCAACTGCAGCATCAACCAGGAGCATCTTTGTGCTCGGATGATGCTTCCTGCAACATCCTCATTGGCTGCGCTCAATTGCTCATAGGTTATGTCTGAGGGTGCTGATGCTGAGGTAAGCAGACAACAGGAACTGCTTCCATCTGGATTCCAGGCAATAGAAACCGGTTCCAGCTGGATTCTGCTGCAGTTGCGTACAATGGAAACGTATGGTACCAGTAGTGGGATCTTTCTTTCCTCGTCCTTATCCTGTTCCGCCTTTTCCACTTCCCCTTTCTCATCCACCTCCTGTCTACAGTGTTGTACGAAGGGGGCACAGAGGGGACAGCCGCTCCCAGGCGCAGCACCAATGGGGCGCAAACTTAGATTTTCAGTGGTACACAGTTACTGTAGATCTACTATGACAAGAACGATCAAAAAGTAAACAAGAAACTTAAAAGGGGGCGCAGTCATCAACCTTTGGCCCTGGGCGCTGAAACCCTTCGTTACGCCACTGTCCCAGGCCGCACGATTTTAAGCTCCCAGCCAAAGACGATAAAAACTATATACCAAGAGTTTTATATAGAAAGTAGCAAATAATCCTTTTTATGAGAACAATGATAGCAACGAACTTACTATCTAATTTCTAATTTAACTTGTACCTGGATGCGGTGTGACCAGGGGTGGACTGGGCCGCCGGGACACCGGGAAGATTCCCGGTGGGCCGCCAGGACCGGTGATATAATAATTTAATCAATTTAGTACAGATGATACAGGTTTTTTTACAAAAAATTGCGGCATCGGTTAACCGGTTTTTAGTTTCGGTTAACCGGTTTGTAAATTAACTGAAAAAGAGCAATGCATACTTACTTACCTACAGTGCTCCGTACAGCCAGCGGCCGCCATGTTAGATAAGAATTTACATCTTCCATTCTACTTCCGGCGTCTTCCACTGAGTTTGTTTTGATAAAATTTCTTTTAAATTTGTTAGTTAGTAATAAGTAATATTAATTAAATAAGATATGTTACGGTTATGAGTGATATAAATCCGAAACGTAAATGTAAAGGTGGTGCGGAGAAAGTAAGAGATAAGAAACTAAAGATTATAGATCATGTAGCCGAAATGGCACCCGGCTTAAAGAAGTTGCTAATACTATAAACAGCAATAATACCATCACAGTGAGTCCGAATAAATTGATTTATAACTTGAGTTGACGCATTCTTAATATTTTATATATAATTATAAATTATATATGCGATTTATCGTTTTTTGTTATTGCATAATGTAATTTGTAAAGTGACCCATGACTTTGGAGGTCACTGGCCCTCGGGTATGCATGAAAAAATGCACAAAGAAAATAAAAGTCATGAAGTTAGGGCCGCTTTTTGTTTTTTTCCCGGGCCGCTTGAACTCCCCAGTCCACCCCGGTGTGACATCCCGAATAATCAATAAACGAAGATATATATACTGTCTTTCTACCTGGCTTTTTCCAGAGATTTGGATCCCGGGCTAGCACGGTCCGTACACGGGGATGTCAATTGGTCTGGCACCCATACAAACGGGCAGCGGTGGTGATGTATCTCACCTGTTCAATTCATTGTACACGTCTAGTTTCAGTTTAATGACACTGTGTGACTACAAAGATCATTAACCCTCCTCCTTTATCCAGGCTTGGTACTGGCACTGTCAGAGTGCAAACAGTGGCGGAGTTTCATTGGACAATTAAAAGGGTAGAGGCTATAATAGGTCGCTATAGAAAAACCTGTACTTTAACATTTACATAATTATACACCTCGTCAATCTATCATTGTGCATCTACGCTTGTATACGCATGTGTGTATGTATACATACAGACGTATATCTACATCCATACATGTATTTAGATGCGCACATCAACATGTATAAATATTCTCTTGTTCAGCCTCAACTTTTGAAGGCTGATAGGTGAAAAGTTCGGTGCTTTGACTGGGATCAAGTATTGTAGTGACTGTAGGACGTAGGGGAGATCGGTACCGAAATAACCATGTACTGAAATAACCAACGAATGTATGCCTCCATCTGCCTCCGTATTCGACCCTGATAATCTTGATGCTTGTTCTTTGTTGATATACTATATGTGTAACTAATTTCGACACAGAAACATGATGGAAGTAATATTTTATAGCACTTAATTTTTTTTCGTAGTCAAAAGTAATTTTTTGGGCTTCGAAATTTATCAAGTTTTCGGAGGATAGTTTAGTGGTAGGTTGCTGTAAATTAGCATTTATAATAATGAATAGTCCCTCTAATAATGGGGATATTAACGATACCGCAATCTCGCACATGGTATCGTGTCTTGACATTTGAGTAAAAATGGCGCTTATCGTACTGAAATAACCAGGTTTTGTGGTACCGAAATAACCGGTTATTTCGGTACAGTTGGTTATTTCAGTACAACTTAAACTTAATCTTATCAATCAATCAATCAATGAATACTTTATTGTTCACCAAACAATTCACAATCAGCAATTAGACAGGCAAGACAATCCAGTGACAATGGGAAGACCCAAAGGAACAACAGGTTCCGCTAACAGGGTCGCCCTATTACTAGCAGGCATTACTCAAACATGCTTTACAATTGGTTTACAAGGTTTACAATAATTGGTCGTAGTACACAGGTTAATGTCTTTTTTATTTCTTTTGAAAGTCATAAGCTTGTATGAACACAATTAACACAATTAAAAAACATAGTAAACATAAAGACGCAGTCTGTTTCTGCCGACGAGATCAGTGCACCAAGCACACAATTCCTTACAATAAAACACAATTTGACATGAATAAGACCACAGGTTATCTAGTTCAATTCAGCCATATAATAAGCCTTTAGATTATGTTTAAACAGATACAGCGTTGGGATGCGAGTGAGTTCATTTGGCAAGGAATTCCACAGTACCGGTCCATAGATTCTAATGCTATGTTGCCTAATTTTAGTACGCATACTGCACTGATGATACTTTTTAGAAGAACGTGTTTGATGGTCATGAATTTCAGAATTTTTACAGAACCATCGGTTAAAGCTTTCAGGTATTAAATTCATGTGGCATTTGTACATAAATAGCCCCACTTGCAATTTGTTAATGCTTTCAAATGGCAATATTCCCAGATTCAGAAATAGGCTTTTGGTATGTGCTCTAAAAGGTGCATTACACAAGATTCTTATAGCCCGTTTCTGGAGTGTTGACAGACAAGCTAACCGAGTCCGATAAGTGGATGCCCATATAAGATTACAGTATGAGAGGTAAGGGTGTATTAGCGAATAGTATAATTGTACAAGTATGTATCGTGGCAGGAGATGCCGGATACGGGAAATAATGCCAATGTTTTTAGCCACCTTTGTGGCTAAAAACTTAATCTTAAACTTAAACTCATGTAAATTTAAGTTTGCCTTGTAATGTCATTATGTAAATTAATATTACAGAAATATGACAGGCTATTGCAATTAAATCTGGTTGAAAGCATACATGCCAAACAATATTTTTGAGTGGATTCTCTTCTGCTAGTTTGTGTCAGTTCGAGCTCGATATGTGGAAAGATGAGGATTTCTTTATAATTGTTATTAAATTTTTTGTCTGTTAGTTCAATTATGTTATAGGTCTATGTAGCTTTGAACCAACTGGCCTACAAAAAATGATAGTGATAATTAAGCAAATAACGTAGGCCTAACTGATAAACTGCTGTGAATCATATCGTGTTATAATAGCCTACTTCTAAATGGTTTCTATATTGTGTGCTAATATTATTTATTTAATATTTAATATTATTTAATATTATTATCCAGTGCCGTAACGAAGGGGGCAGAGGGACAACCGCCCCCGGGCGCACCACAAGGAGGCGCAAACTTAGATTTCAGTGGTACACAGTAGCTAACACGAAGAACATTGTTATGCATCTTTATTTCAATGTTTTTGTTCTAGTTTAGATCTTATGAAATAAGTGAAATAGTTTAAGAGTGGATTTTGTAACTTGGATGTACAAAAGTAACCACTAACCAGTTGTTATTTTGGTACAACCCTGGTTATTTCAGTACCCGATGAGGTACTGAAATAACCTGAAAAAATTTCACGGTGGGTATCAAATTTTCAATTTTTTCATGTTCTGTGGGAATGTTATAAACATTATCTATTGTGTATATGGTTGGTACATATATATTGTATTAGCACTTTACCTCGAATTCTTGTTTGATATTGACACAATGCAAATATAGCACTTTTCCAAAAAAGTAAAAATCTGGTTATTTTGGTACTGCCCTCCCCTAGCCTTTGCGCTGAGAAATTTCGGAAACTTACATTACAATACGTTACATTTGATAGGATTCGATTAATGCAGCAATAAGAAATTCCGTTGATTTATATTGCACTGTATAATTATTATTACACTTCATCCAATACAAAGAAATACGAATTTCTCTTTTATTGCCACATTCTTGAAAGTTGTTGATAGGTTAGTAATGCTTAAGAAATGCACTAGTGCCAGAAGCATGGAGAGACTGGAAGAAGAATAGGAGGAGGAGGAGGAAGAGGAGGACTAGGAGGAGGAGAAGGAGGAGAAGAAGAATGAACATGAAGAAGATAGGAAGGAAGAACAGGAGCAGGACTGGGAGATGGAGGAGGTGTCTTGGAACATATAACAGAGGAGGAGGAGGAGGAGAAGGAAGAAGAAGAAAGAAGAAGAAAGAAGAAGAAGAAGAAGAAAGAAGAAGAAGAAGAAGAAGAAGAAGAAGAAGAAGAAGAAGAAGAAGAAGAAGAAGAAGAAGAAGAAGAAGAAGAAGAAGAAGAAGAAGAAGAAGAGAAGAAGAAGAAGAAGAAGAAGAAGAAGAAGAAGAAGAAGAAGAAGAAGAAGAAGAAGAAGAAGAAGAAGAAGAAGAAGGAAGAAGAAGAAGAAGAAGAAGAAGAAGAAGAAGAAGAAGAAGAAGAAGAAGAAGAAGAAGAAGAAGAAGAAGAAGAAGAAGAAGAAGAAGAAGAGGAGAAGAAGAAGAAGAAGAAGAAGAAGAAGAAGAAGAAGAAGAGGAGAAGGAAGAAGGAAGGAAGAAGAAGAAGAAGAAGAAGAAGAAGAAGAAGAAGAGAAGAAGAAGAAGAAGAAGAAGAAGAAGAAGGAAGAAGAAGAAGAAGAAGAAGAAGAAGAAGAAGAAGAAAGAAGAAGAAGAAGAAGAAGAAGAAGAAGAAGAAGAAGAAGAAGAAGAAGAAGAAGAAGAAGAAGAAGAAGAAGAAGAAGAAGAAGAAGAAGAAGAAGAAGAAGAAGAAGAAGAAGAAGAAGAAGAAGAAGAAGAAGAAGAAGAAGAAGAAGAAGAAGAAGAAGAAGAAGAAGAAGAAGAAGAAGAAGAAGAAGAAGAAGAAGAAGAAGAAGAAGAAGAAGAAGAAGAAGAAGAAGAAGAAGAAGAAGAAGAAGAAGAAGAAGAAGAAGAGAAAGAGGAGAAGGAGGAGGAGTAGGAGGAGTAGAGAGTGTGAACAGGAAGAAGATAGAAAGAAAAAAGGAGCAAGACTGGGAGATGGAGAAATTGTTGTGGAAGATATAACAATGAGAATGCGGAAAATAAAGAGGAGTCGAAGAAAGAAGAGAATAGGAGTTGGTGATGAGGAGGAGAAAGAAGAGGAGGGGAGGATCCATTTCTTTTAGTGGTCAACCATCCTTCCAGGAAGAGATGGTAGAGCACTAAAAGAAATAGATTAGAGGAGGAGTTGAGGAAGGGATAGGAGGAGGACAAGGAATATAAACAGAGGATGAAGAGGAGGCTAAGAAGAAGAGGAGCAAGAGTGGGAGATATAGGAGGTGCTGTGGAAGATATAACAAAGAGAATGCAGAGAATAAAGATGAGTCCAATAGAAAGGAGAATAGAAGCTGCAGAGAAGGAGAGATGTATAGAACGAGAGAGAGAGAGACAGACAGACAGAGACAGGGACAGGGACAGGGACAGAAACAGGGACAGGGACAGGGACAGGGACAGGGACAGGGACAGGGACAGGGACAGGAACAGGGACAGGGACAGGGACAGGGACAGGGACAGGGACAGGGACAGAGACAGAGACAGAGAGACAGAAAGACAGAAAGACAGAGAGAGAAGAGGAGGAGAACGAGGAGGCAAAACGGGTGGAGCAATAAAAAGGATCATAGGAGATAGGAGAAGAGGATAGAAAGAGGAGAAGGACAGAGAACATAAGCAGAGGAAGAGCAGGATAGAAGCACCAGAAGCCGGGAAGAATGGAGGTCGTTAATCACGAACAGAATCCTAGGCAGCAGCGGCGGCCGCGAATCTAAACCAGATTCCAGTTGGCTGGCTTGCTGAGTCAGTAGCATCATCTCGTGCATACCATGCGTAGAATTCCAAGCAGTGCCGTTAAACAGACATCTTCCTCTACAGCAGCAACAAAAGCTTCTTCTTCTACTTCCTCTTTGATAAGAGAGACCTACAACGAAGGATGAAAAGAGATGGACGATTCAGGATTTGTAAACTCTGTGATGCCTTCCGTTTTGAATAACTACACTTCCGTCGGGTGTCTGAAGAAAGCCTCTTCCAGCAACAACTCCCATACGTCTTGTTTCTCTCTCTGAAGAAAGCCTCTTCCAGCAACAACTCCCATACGTCTTGTTTCTCTCTGTGAAGAAAGCCTCTTCCAGCAACAACAACTCCCATACGTTTTGTTTCTCTCTCGGAAATCTGTAAACTTCACGCCTTTGAAGAGAAGTCATTCGCTTCTCTGTGATCTTATTTCCACCATCATCAGCAGCAGTAGCATCATCGTTAACCGTGGCGCAGCACCCTCCGTATCCGCTACATTCTATTTCCCCGATTTTATCTACACAGAATCACCGATATCAACATCAGTACCAGCAGCGGCGGCGTTCTCGACACAGGCGCATTGAACGGTGCAGTTCCTGCAGATGCAGTTTCAGCGTAGGCAGCGGCAGCAGCAGTAGTTGCAGAAGCAGCGGCTGCGAAGCTTTTAACGGCGTCGAACGCTTTCAGTGTAGGTTATGCGTGTTGGTGGTCTTTGTTACGTAGAGAGTAACAGAACGGCGTGGATACTGAAGGGAGATTAGATTGTACTACCATCAATTGATTTCTTGGGAATTATTGCTACGGCGCTGTAGAAGTCTGTGGATTGGATAAGGAGGAGGAATACGCGGAAAGGAGTGTGTTGGCAAGACGAATAAGAGCGCTACTACGGACAAGAGCTGTACTAAGGACTAAAGTACAAGGACGAGAGTACTGTAGATGAGAGTAGTACGGGTAAGAATACTAAGAAAAATTTACTAAGGACAAGAGTACTAAGGACTAGAGGATTAAGGACACAATCTACTACTAAGGACAAGAGTACTAAGGACTAGAGGATTAAGGACACAATCTGCTACTAAGGACAAGAGTTCCAAGGACTAGAGGATTAAGGACACAATCTACTACTTAGGACAAGAGTTCCAAGGACTAGAGGATTAAGGACAAAATCTACAGAAAACAAGAGGTTTGCTAAAGACAATAAAAGTACTGAGGGCAAGACTACTACAGATATCAGTACTGAGGCCAACTACTAAGGACAGGAGCAGTACAAAGGACAAGCGGAGCAAGAATAGCAGAAAGAACCCTGCTACGAGCAATAACAAGAGGGAAGAGCGATAGCAACTGCGTGGTACGCGGAGATAACAGTTGCAGGATTACTTATCTTCCTCTCACAGCACGAGGAAACGACGCCATGATAGGAGGTAAGTCATCGTCATAGGAGGTAAGTCATCGTGATAGGAGGTAAGTCAGCGTCATAGGAGGTAAGTCATGATAGGACGCAAATCATGATGGAGGTAGGTCATGATAGGACACAAATCATGAAGGAGGTGAGTCATCGTGATAGGAGGTAAGTCATCGTGATAGGAGGTAAGTCATCGTGATAGGAGGTAAGTCATCGTGATAGGAGGATAGGAGGTAAGTCATCGTGATAGGAGGTAAGTCATCGTGATAGGAGGTAGATCATCATAATAAGAGGTAAGGCATTATGATAGGAGGTAGGCCATCACGATAAGACGTGTGTCATCGTGATAAGAGGTAAGTCATCATGACAGGAGGTCAGTCATCGTGATAGTATCATCATGACTGTATAAAAGTCATCATCATGACAGTATAAGTCGTATTGGCAGGAGATATGCCGTCTCTCATGAATGTGTTCCGTAATTCGATGTTTCTGCTAGGAATGTCACTGATAGGCTTTATCTCAACTGTAAAAATGCAGTCACCACAACGATCAGTTTCAAGAATGGGATGTTTAGTTTCCGCTGTGTAATTCCTTGCCGATACTCAAACAAAGATTGTTTGAAGAAGTACTGTGCTACATGATGACTAAACAAATACACTGTTAGATTAATGGTTGATGAAAGTAGGGTGACCCTGTTAGCGGAACTTTATTGTATTGTATTGTATTGTATTGTATCTATCAATTTATATAGCGCCTCTCGCAGTGCACACCAATCAGAGGCGCTTATGTCTGCCTATTGACGCCACTGCACATGACTGTCTAAAATTGTCTTTGTTTGTGATAGTATTATGGTGATCAATAAAGTTTTGATTGATTTTGATTGAGTGATCGATTGATAGTGTAGTGATTAGCGCGCTAGACTGTCAACTGAGAGGTCGGGGTTCAAATCCCTGCCAGGACAGACAATTTGGTTCCATATCTCTGCTCCACCTGCGCCCCTAGCCAGCTTAGCTATAATGAGTACACTGACCGTACACTGTCGGTGGGAAGATGAGACGTCGAGGGAGAGGACTGGCCATCCGCCCTAGTATGTCGAGGCTAAGAAAATTAAGTCGTTAACACTTCATACCCATGGCTGCCTCAGGACTAGCTTAAGGGACTGCTCTTCTTTTTCTCTTCTACCCGCTCCGCTACACATGTGCCCCTTGCTGACACTCGTAATGGGGTTGCTGTTTTGTTTTCGCAGATGATCGGAAGCTATTTGTTGGGATGCTGAGTAAGCATCAACAGGAGGAGGATGTGAGACAATTGTTCGAAGTCTATGGAACCATCGAGGAATGTACGATACTACGCGACCAGAACGGAAACAGCAAAGGTAAATCAATCAATCAGTCAATCACTCAATCAATCGATCAGTCAATCAGTCAACCAGCCAGCCAATCAATAAATCAATCATTTAGTGTCAATCAATCATTATACATTTATATAGCTCCCCTTCAAGGTAAGCCCCGTGCCAACTCGGACCGCACGCCTTCTGGTGTCGGTTGGACTTAAGACAGGTTGAATATGTGTCCGGTTGTGGATTACTCTCGTCGTGTCTACGCCTCAGCTCAAAGGTCTTTCAAACCTCAGAACAAGCTCATGAATCGTAATTGTAACTTTGAAACTTCTACTGAAGAGCTATTCGCCGGGCACCAGCTTATTCACGAGCGCTGCGTCATCACGGAGGGATAATCGTAAGTGCACAACTTGAGAGGTGGTGTTGCACAATCAACTGGAGGGGTGGATTTTTTACGGCATATGGAGGGGTGGATTTTTTATAGCCAGTTTTAGGGTGGATTTTTAACAGCATGTGGACGGGTAGATTTTGCACAACCAACTGAAGAGGTGGATGTTTAACAGCCAGCTGGAGGGGTGGATTTTTTACAGCATATGGAGGGGTGGATCTTGAACAACTAACTGGAGTGGTGAATTTTTAGCAGCCAGTTATAGGGGTGGATTTTAAACAGCATATGGAGGGGTGGATCTTGAACAACCAACTGGAGTGGTTGATTTTTTAGCAGCCAGCTATAGGGGTGGATTTTAAACAGCATATGGAGGGGTGGATCTTGAACAACCAACTGAAGAGGTAGATTTTTAACAACCAGTTGGAGAGGTGGATTGTTAACAGCATGTGGAGTGGTAGATTTTGCACAACCAACTGGAGGGGTAGATTTTTAACAGCCAGCTATAAGGGTGGATTTTTAACAGCATATGGAGGGGGTGGATCTTGAACAACTAATTGGAGGGGTGGATTTTTAGCAGCATATGGAGGAGTGGATTTTGAACAACTAGCTGGAGACGTGGCTTTTGCACAGCCAAACGGAGGGGTGGATTCTGTACAGTCAACTGGGGGGAGGTGGTGTCTTTTGCACAGCCAATTTGAATGCCTACGTGGCTTTCCTCAAGTTCACTATTAATTAAGCTTATCTTAGTTTATTTTTTTCAGTTATTTATTTTACTTCTTACGCGCTCAGTGTCAACAAGTCTCGATCTGAGGCACAAGACAGATATGCGCCGAAAACTTGTCCTTTTACGTTATCACTATTTTCGCTTTTATTAAGCGCCACTGTCTAAAGATCAAGCATCAATCGATGGCGCTGATCAATTGTCAGTGAAGGACTTGCTCAAGGTCTCCAAACACGATGACTGTATCAAGGGAGTCTTGAACCTGTGGCACTGTCCGCGATACAAAGCGAGCGCTGTAACCGATCGGGCATCGTGTCTCACATCTCCGTTACACGAAGTCCACTCTGCAGACTCGGGCTAACAATCGTTGGACTATCGAATAGGATACGCTCCAGTTGGCTGTGTAAAAGCCACCCTCCAGTTATCCACCCCTCCATATGCTGTGAAGAATCCACTCCTCCGGCTGGCTGTTAAAAATCCACCACTCCGGTTGGCTGTACAAAATCTACCCCTCCAGTTGGCTGTGTAAAAGCTACCCCTAGAGTTGGCTGTGTAAAAGCTACCCCTAGAGTTGGCTGTGTAAAAGCTACCCCTAGAGTTGGCTGTGTAAAAGCTACCCCTAGTGTTGGCTGTGTAAAATCCACCCCTCCAGTTGGCTGTGTAAAAGCCACCCCTCCAGTTGGCTGTGTAAAAGTCACCCCTCCAGTTGGATGTGTAAAAACCACCCCTCCAGTTGGCTGTGTTAAAGCCACCCCTCCAGTTGGCTGTGTAAAAGCCACCCCTCCAGTTGGCTGTGTTGAAGCCACCCCTCCAGTTGACTGTGTAAAATCTACCCCTCCAGTTGGCTGTGTAAAATCCACCCCTCCAGTTGGCTGTGTAAAATCCACGCCTCCAGTTGGCTGTGCAAAATCTACCCCTCCACATGCTGTTAAAAATCCACCCATCCAGTTGACTGTGTAAAAGCCACCCCTCCAATTAGCTCTCCAAAAGGCTTCTTTTGCTTTAAACCCGATGCTTTATTCCGTGAATGAACGGTTCTGCAAATGACGGGGTAAGAGAGAGGGAGGTGATTTACTGAGTTGGGTTGGTTATCTTAATGGGAATGTGTTAGTTGCCAAGGCCATGTCTTACGGCTTTGCTTTGGCCGAAAGGCGTTTTGTGGCTTCCGGCGTTTTTTGCTCATGGCTTCAGCTTTATACTTTCTGGGCCTCATTCGTTCTTTAGAAAATGATTTTCCTAGCATGATGATGAACCTATAGACTGATGATAATGACAACGACGACGATAATGGTGATCGTGGGTAGTTATATGTAGTGGTGGTAGCAGTGGTGATAATGTGGATGGTTGGTTGGTTGGTAAGTACTGGTTATGGTTGTAGGTAGTGATGGAGGCGATGTTGTTATTGTTTTGTTGTTGTCGTTGTTGTTATCATTGGTGTCGGTGGTGGTAGCAGTGATAGTAGTGGACGTGATGGCGTTAATAGTGGTATGGTGGTGGACTGTGGTGGTAGTGGTGCTTATGTGATGACAACGACGAGGACGCGATGATGATGATGATGACGATGATGATGATGATGATGATGATGATGATGATGATGATGAAGATAGTGATGATTTTGATTTTGATGATGATGATGATGACGATGACGAGATGACGATGACGATGACGATGACGATTACGATGATGATGATGATCACAGTGATGATTTTGATGATGATTTTGATTTTTATGATAATTTTGATGTTGCCGATGATGATGGCAATGATTTTGATGATGATGATGATGATGATGATGATGATGATGATGACGACGACGACGACGACGACGACGACGACGACGATGACAGTGATTATGATGATAGTTCTTAAGCGACATATTTCTACCTGTCATCCATTCATCGAACCGCTTTTCATAAGACACAGACAAAAGATTACCGACGAGCAGAAACGGTCGCCATGGTGATCACAAAGGCAACAATAGCTCGACGCGAATACCTTCGATTTATCAGACATGCGTCACAACTCTTTGTCCAATTTCTTTCTTCACGTCTGCACGTGTGCATGTTTATGTAGCTCTTCATTCTTTTCATCCTTCCCTCAATCCCTCCTTCTGCCTTTCATTTGGAGCAACAACAGCATTGCACCTGCTAGTTTCCAATCCGCCAAAGTCCTTATTTTCGAGGATGCCGAAAAGGTTACGAAAATGTTGACAATAAAAATACTTCGAACAACTATGTCACTGCACAGACTTCTTCTCGGCCATAATTAACGACCCTGCTCCGTGTACTAGATTGACTACCCCCCCAAGCCCCCGCACCATAAAACCAGCTTTATACGCTAGGCCTATGCGTAATGGTCAGGGCTGTTAAAGGCTTGGTTTTTTGGTTTTTGGTTTTCTTGGGTTTAAAAAAAAAAACCGTAAATTTTGGTTTTTTGGTTTTTTACAAATTTTTAAATTATAAATGCCAAAAATGGCGTCTCTTCAACTCCCTTGGCACTTGCTGTATGGTCTTTGTTAAATTCGTTCTATGACATTCTACGGTTCTTCTGTTCTAGTAAATTTCATTTATATGCATCTGATTAATTTGAACGGTATTATGCCATTTTAATTAGTTTTATGATCCGAAATAGGAAATCTCAAAAATAAAAAAAAAACCAAAAACCATAAAAAACCAAAAAACCAACTTTTCATTTTGAAAAAAGTTTGTTTTTTTGCACCCCTGGTCCTGGTGCCCATAAGAGAGTAATTATTACCGCTGCTGAAAGTTTGGCCCGTAACACATTTGTTATTATAATGATTTACTCATGACCCACACGCTGTAGACAGCGCAGTTTGAAAAACAATAACAATTATATTCTTTATTGAAACAATCCGGTTGACAAACGCAACCGGTAACAGTGTACAGTTATGCAATTGAAACAATTCACAAGAACACAAATGACAGAAGACATAAATCTAAACTACTAACAGAACAGACAGCCTGCAATACTCGGCGCTAATAGCAGCCTACAAAGCAGGTTCGAATATGAATTAGAAGGTTAGCAATTGCTATAATAAAGGTTATATTTACTGACTGACTGACTTACTTACTTACTGACTTACTTACTTACTTTCTTACTTACATGGTCTGGGAAAGGGCCTAGCCGCAGGTTTTGTAAGGCATGCCAAAAGTTAATGAAAGTTGAAAGATAGTTAATTTCTAAATTACATGTTAGGTTTGAAAGGCATGCCAAGAAGGTTACTAAAACCGTTTAAGATAAAATTATTATCATCAAAATGTAGGTTTGATTTTAAAGGCATATAGAGGGTTAATGGGACGCGGTGGTGTAGCGGTATGTTGTGTGCCTTGTATCCGGATGGTCGCAGGTTTGAATCTACCTTTAGCCACTGCGTGTAGCGACCCTGAACAAGATGCTCACCCACAATTGTCTGTGAGCAAGGCAACGGGAAACCACCTCAGTCATCTCATCCCCGGGTGACATAAAAGACAATGAACCTGTCTTCTGGCAGAGAACTCATCATCACAGAGGGTTGCTATAACTTTGAAAACGAAAACATAGCCCAACATGCCTATTTTAACTGGAAAGGGCACCAAATGTGATCCGGCAAATTTGTCAAGACACGCAGCTAGTGTATTTAAAATTCCTGACAAATAATTGTTATTGGAAATTGTAAATTGTAATTTTATATTGTAGTTGTAATTGTAATTGTAAATTGTGATTGTAATTGTAAATTGTAAACTGTAACTGTAATTGTAACTGTATCTGTATCTGCTACTGTAATGGTTGTGATACTGTTCAGGTTAAGTACCGTCTTCTTACAATTTCCCTTTCTAAATCTCCGCGTTGTTTGTTGGAGCCGTCTCTAAAACTGGGCCATCCTCCCGGGAAATAGCTTTCCTCTCGATCCTTGGTTTTTCTGGCCAAGGACTTGACTTATCCACCTTCTATTAACACTCGAAATAGACTGTTATTCGTTGGGGCTAGGCTGGAGGCATTTCTGACTAGACGTCTTGAAAGATGCTATGTAAAGTGACTGATTCACCCACTCACTCAATTGCTCATTCACTCACTCATTTGCTCTCTCGCTCACTTTCTCGCTCACTCGCTCGCCCAATGACTCACTCACTCACTTACTCACTCACTCACTCACTCACTCACTTACTAAATCAATCAATCAGTCATCCACTCACCCTCTCGCTCACTCACTCACAGAACGATGGAAAGAAAAAATGAGTGAATGAGGGAATAAAAAATGACTAATTCGTTTCATAACTTAAAGCAAGGAATCAGAGAGTGAACAGTTGAGCAAATGAATATTTTACGAATGAATGAACGAATGAATGAAAGAAAGAAAGTAAGAAAGAAAGAGTGAATTGAATGAATGAATGAAGGAAGGAAGGAAGGAAGGGAAGAAGGGAGGAAGGAAAGAGAGATAGAATGAATGAGCGGAAGAAAGAAAGAAATCCTGAATGAACGAGAGAAAGAAAGAATGAATGAAGGAAGGCAGGAAGAAATGGAGGAGGGAAAGAAAGAAAGAATGAATAAATGAATGAATAGAAAAAAAGAACGAATGAATGAATGAACGAACGAATGAGTGAGTGAATGACTTAATGAACTAATGAATTAATGGGTCTGGGCTCTGGAACTGACACAAGAAAGAATGAATGAATGAACGAGAGAAAGAAATAAAGAACGAGGAAGGGAGGAAGGAAAGAAGGAAAGAAAGAATAAAGGAAGGGAGGGAGGAAGGAAGGAAAGAAAGAATGAACGAATGAATTAATGAATTAATGAATGAACGAACGAATGAACGAACGAATGAATGAATGGGTCTGGAGCTGACAGACTGAAGTGGAATTTACAATGGTAGGTGTTGACCTTTTGTCGAAGCATTAATCTCGGAGCAATGCAATAAACATTAATCAAGAATGCGTCGACTGAAACGTTACCATTCGAGACAAAAGCCTCTCTATGGAGACAATGACGTAATGGAGTCTAAACAATACAATAACATAAAATACCAATCAATCATGATCGAATCAATTAGGACCAGGAAAACATGTCTCTGTCTGTTTGTCTGTCTGTGTGTGTCTGTCTGTCTGTATGTCTATCTATCTGTCTGTCTGTCTGTCTATCTGTCTGTCTGT
This sequence comes from Aporrectodea caliginosa, assembly GCA_020284085.1. Taxonomy (NCBI): domain Eukaryota; kingdom Metazoa; phylum Annelida; class Clitellata; order Crassiclitellata; family Lumbricidae; genus Aporrectodea; species Aporrectodea caliginosa. The sequence continues at coordinate 576,457 of JACEVL010000897.1, forward strand.
CTGTCGCCTCCTCTTGTTTGTCGTTGAGAATTGATCTAAGCTTCGCCCGTTTGTCTGTCTGTCTGTCTGACTGTCTATCATGTCTGTGTGCCAAACAATTTACACAACCTATCACTCTACCGTCTGTCTGTTTCTCTATCTTGTCTGTCTGTCTATCTTGTCTGTCTGTCTGTCTGTCTATCTATCTTGCATGTATGTCTGCTTAACAATTGACATAGCTCATCAGTCAGTTTGTCTCGTGTGTCTGTCTGACTCTCTAGCTGTCTGTCAAACAATTTACACAACCTATCACTCTACCGTCTGTCTGTCTGTCTATCTGTCTATCTTATCTGTCTGTCTGTCTGTCTGTCTGTCAGTCAGTCAGTCTATCTGTCTGTCTGTCTGTCTATCTGTCTATCTTATCTGTCTGTCTGTCAGTCAGTCTATCTGTCTGTCTGTCCGTCCGTCCGTCCGTCCGTCTGTCTATCTGTCTATCTTATCTGTCTGTCTGTCAGTCAGTCTATCTGTCTGTCTGTCCGTCCGTCCGTCCGTCCGTCTGTCTATCTGTCTATCTTATCTGTCTGTCAGTCAGTCAGTCTATCTGTCTGTCTGTCTGTCTATCTGTCTATCTTATCTGTCTGTCTGTCTGTCAGTCAGTCTATCTGTCTGTCTGTCTATCTGTCTATCTTATCTGTCTGTCTGTCTGTCTGTCAGTCAGTCAGTCAGTCTATCTGTCTGTCTGTCTATCTGTCTATCTTATCTGTCTGTCTGTCTGTCTGTCAGTCAGTCAGTCAGTCTATCTGTCTGTCTGTCTATCTGTCTATCTTATCTGTCTGTCTGTCTGTCAGTCAGTCTATCTGTCTGTCTGTCTGTCCGTCCGTCCGTCCGTCTGTCTATCTGTCTATCTTATCTGTCTGTCTGTCTGTCTGTCAGTCAGTCAGTCTATCTGTCTGTCTGTCTGTCTGTCTATCTGTCTATCTTATCTGTCTGTCTGTCTGTCAGTCAGTCTATCTGTCTGTCTGTCTGTCTATCTGTCTATCTTATCTGTCTGTCTGTCTGTCTGTCTGTCAGTCAGTCAGTCAGTCTATCTGTCTGTCTGTCTGTCTGTCCGTCCGTCCGTCCGTCTGTCTATCTGTCTATCTATCTTGTCTGTCTATCTTGTCTGTGTTCCTAACAATTTACACAAACTATCACTCTACCGTCTGTCTGTCTGTCTATCATGTCTGTCGCCTAACAGTTTACACAACCCAACACTCTACCGTCTGTCTGCCTATCTTCCAATGTATCTTTCCATGCTTTCGGTATGCTTTTCCAGTCTGTCTGTTTGTTTGTCTGTCTGTCTGTCTGTAAATCTGTCTGACTGTCTGACTGTCTGCTCTTTGTTTGTCGTTGAGAATTGATCTAAGCTTCGCCCGATTCATCAGTGTGGAACGTCGAAAAGTAATTCGTTGATGAGCAAAATTAATTATTAATAATTAATTGTTACTGATAAACTGATCAATTATTAATATTATGCATGTCTTTTTCTCGGCTGGAAATGTATTAATTCTTTAATGGAACTGACTCAAATGAGCAGGCGAGTCAATGAGCAGATAATAATAAGATTCGGGCTCATAAGAGGGTTGTATTGATTGCTCCTCTGTGAACGGCTCAGATTGCAATGCCATCGACTATGTACATATTTCCCATATTAGCGGGTTAAGTAGCCATGGATATCGCTGAGCTAAGAAGTGTGTAATCAATCGTAGATATTGCCTAGCTGAGCAGGGCAATCATTGATAGATTTTGCCCAGTCGGGAAGGGCAATCTTCGTATTGCCTAGCTGAGCAGGGCAATCAATGATAGATTTTGCCCAGTCGGGAAGGGCAATCTTCTTATTGCCTAGCTGAGCAGGGCAATCAATGATAGATTTTGCCCAGTCGGGAAGGGCAATCTTCTTATTGCCTAGCTGAGCAGGGCAATCAATGATAGATTTTGCCCAGTCGGGAAGGGCAATCTTCTTATTGCCTAGCTGAGCAGGGCAATCATTGATAGATTTTGCCCAGTCGGGAAGGACAATCTTCATATTGCATAGCTGAGCAGGGCAATCAATTATAGATTTTGCTCAGTCGGAAAGGGCAATCATCTATTCATATTGCCTAGCTGAGCAGGGCAATCAATCGTTGATATTGCTCAGTTGAGCAGGGCAATTAACCATTCATATTGCCCTGCTGAGCAGGGCAATCAATCGTAGTTTTCGCTCAGTCAAGTACGGAAATCAACCATTCGTATTGCCTAGCTAAGCAGGGCAATCAATCGTAGATATTACTCAGTTGAGCAGGGCAATCAACCATTCATATTGCCCTGCTGAGCGTGGCAATCGTCTGCACGAATTGCATAGCAGTTGGCACTATTGGTGAATATTATCGACGTCGTGCCTTCTTTGAAAGCCCATCATTGGCTGCGCGCGAGGACAAGTGGGAGGGAGGGAAGGAGGGAGGAAAGGAAGGATGGTATGATGAAGGTTTGGAGGAGGCAGTCAGACCGACTGGTAAGGGCAGTGGCCTTGGAGGAGGTGGGAAGGGGAGAGGGAGAGGGAGAGGGCGGTTGCAGCAGCAGACGAGAAGTTGTCTGCCATTCGGGCGCCAAATATTGATGTCTGAATGGAGGCGGTTGCTAGGCAACCCGGCGGGGAAATGTCCTGACGGTCCCCTCTCTGTTCCTCTTCCTCCTACTCGGTTGCCTCCCAAGTCTTCGTCTTACTGTGTTTCTTTCTCTTCCTCGGTATTTCTCCATATGTTCCTCTTCCTCCAATTCCTCTTCCTCAGCATATATATCTTTTCCTCCTACGCCTTGGGTTCCTGCTCCTACGCTTCCACCTCCTCCTTCACCTCCTCCTCTTCGTAATATTCTTCCTTCATCTTTTCCACCTCCTCCTCTTCTTCTTCTTCTTCTTCCTCCTGTTCCTTTTCCTCTTGTTATTCTTCATCCACTTCCTTTCCTTCTTCTTCTTCCCTCTCCTCTTCGTTTCGTTTCTCTTCCATCTCCACCACTTTCTCCATTTTCTTCCTTTCAGTCATCTTCCTCGTGCAAATTCTATTGCCATTCCTCCTCCTCTGCGACTTCTTAATTGTTTCCCTGCCCCTTTCTCTGTTCCTTCTCCTCTTCCTTTTCCATCTACTTCTCTTCCTTTTCCTTTCCATGTTCATTCTCCACGTCCTCTTCCATCTCCTCATCCTCTTTATTCTTTTCTCCCTGTTTCTTCTCCTCTTCCTCTTCAATCTCCTCCTCCTCTTCCTGTTCCTCTCTCTGTACCTTCTCCTCCTCCTCCTCCTCCTCCTCCTCCTCCACCTCCTCCTCCACCTCCTCATTCTCTTTCTTCCCTGCTCCTTCAACTCCTCCTCTTCCATCACCTCCTCCTCCTCTTCCTACTCCACTCCCTGTTCCTTCTCCTCCTCTTCCATCTCCTCCTGCTCTTCCTACTCTTCTCCCTGCTTCTTCTCCTCCTCCTTTTCCATGCATCTCTTTCTCCACTTCCTACACCCTTCCCTGCTTCTTCTCCTCTTCTTCTTCCATTTCCTTCTCCTCTTCCTGCCCCTCTTCCTGTTTATTTTCCTCCTCCTCTTCCTGCTCCTCCTCTTCCCTACTCCGGCATATCTCTCCCACTCCGTTCAGTTTTTATAACGCGAGCCAGACTTTCATTTCCCTAACAACAACTGTTTACTATATCGCTGACGTGGGATATGGAAAAGGCGCTGCATAAAACTCGAGTTGTTTACACTTCATTCTTCGATGCAGTCCGTACACTATGCACCAGTAGTTGGTCAGTAACCCCGCACACATATCATAAGGGCACATTAAAACTTCACCTACATGTATGTAAGTAACATGTAGGTATGTATGTCTGTCTGTCTGTCTGTCTGTCTGTTTGTGTCTGCCTGTATCTGTGTAATTGTATTTGTCTGTCTCAGTCTGTCTCAGTCTGTATTTGTCTGTCTCTGTCTGTCTGTCTCTGTCTGTCTGTCTCTGCTTGTCTCTGTATCTGTCTGTCTGTGTCTGTCTGTATCTGTCTAATTGTCTCTGGTTGTCTGTCTCTGTCTCTGTCTGTCTCTAGTTCTGTCTGTCTCTGTCTGTCTGTCGGTCTATCTCTGTCTATCTCTGTCTTTGTCTGCCTCTGTCAGTCTCTGTCTGTCTGTCTCTGTTTCTATCTATCTGTCTGTCTCTGTCTCTGACTGTCTCTGTCTGTCTATCTATCTCTGGATGTCTGTCTCTGTCTCTGTCTGTCTCTGTCTTTGTCTGTCTCTCTATATCTGCCTGTCTCTGTCTGTCTCTGTCTGTCTCTGGCTGTCTCTGTCTATCTGTCTCTGTCTCTGCCTGGTTCTGTCTATCTGTCTCTCTCTGTCTGTCTCTGTCTCTGGCTCTCTCTGTCTATCTGTTTGTCTGTCTGTCTGTCTCTGTCTATCTGTCTCTGTCTCACGTCTTGCTATCTCTGCACGGGGTTGCACTCAAAACTGAAAACAATCCTCCTTCAATCCAGCACTGGTTCGACCTAACACTAACCTCTTTCGCCGCTTCATTGCTAAACACTATACACCGTAGCCTCTTGACTGTCTGCCTGCTTGACCCCTTGGATCTTCATCTGGAACCGGACTTGACCCTGTATACCTTACACCATGCAATAGAGGGTTAACCCTGAACCTGTCTATCGATATTGTTAAGATTGAGCGCCTGTGAATAAGCAGATTCCCGCGACCTGGCTTCCTTGGGTGCCGTGAAATCTGGAGAGGTACGATTATGGTATCAAGGCCACGTCGAATAAAATCGCGGAATAATTGTGTAAACAACTCATAGTCACACAGGGAGATGGTAACACGCTATGGCTCAGCCTCGTTCCTTTGCTTCAATTTGTCCCTCTCTTTGGAATGCTCTTTCTCCTTCTGTTCGCTCTAGAATTCTATCTAGCAGTCTCTCTTCTTCCTTCGCTTTTCTAAAAACCTGTTTATTTTCACGGGGCTTAGCACACTGGGAGCGCTTCTGAACGGTTCACCCTACGAGAGGCGCTTTACAAATACTTACATGTAAATACGATACGATATGATACGATTGTATAATGAAGGAACGATTGAACGAATGAATGAATGAAAGAAGGAATTAAGGAATGAATGAAGGAAAGAAGGAATTAAGGAATGGATGAATGAACGAAAGTTGTTTGGATTTGTGATGGGCTAAAAGGATAAAGGTGATGACGAAGACGTTAAGGATGTTTTTTTTGCATTTCTAGGTTGTGCCTTCGTCAAATTCAGTCACCCATCGGAAGCTCTGGTAGCCATCAAGGGCCTTCACGGGAGCCAGACGATGCCTGTGAGTTATCTCAGTTTCTCGATGTCTGCCTGTGTGTCCACCTGCCTGTGTGTCTGTCTGTGTGCGTCTGCCTCTGTGTTTGTCTGTCTGCCTGTGCGTGTATGTCTGCCTGTGTATGTGTCTGTGTATTTCTGTCTGTCTATATGTCTCTGTATACCTGTATGTTTGTCTCTGTGTATCTGTCTAGACTTATATCTGTCTATTTGTTTGTTGTATGTTGATCATTCTGTATAGCTGTAATAGCTGTCTGTCTGCAGGCTTGTATCTATTAGGCAAACGGACAGCCACAAACATATGTCTGTGGCTGTCTGTTTGCCTGTCTGTGTCTTTGTCTCTGGATGTGTGTGTGTCTGTGTATCTGTCTCTATGCATATCTCTGTCCTTTTATCTCTCTGTCTGTTGTTTGTCTATCACTTTGCATTACAGTATTCCAATCCGTCTGTACATGTGTGTGCATGTGTGTGTGTGTGTGTGTGTGTGTGTGTGTGTGTGTGTGTGTGTGTGTGTGTGTGTGTGTGTGTGTGTGTGTGTGTGTGTGTGTGTGTGTGTGTGTGTGTGTGTGTGTGTGTGTGTGTGTGTGGGTGTGGTGTGTGTGTGTGTGTGTGTGTCTGCGGCTGTATACGTTTGTTGTCTCTAAGTATGTCCGTGGTCTGGTGCTTCTCATAGATTACGTCCGTTACTGTTTTGTGTTGGCTGACACGAATTGTTTCTTTAATAATCTGCAGACAAAGCAATTGTTCGCGATTCGGAGAATTTTTGTTTTGTGTTTTGATTTCTACGGAGAAGTTTTTTCTACACATCCTGCCTTTTAAAAAAGCCAGCCACGCCCTAAATCTTCTCTCTCTCTCTCTCTCTCTCTCTCTCTCTCTCTCTCTCTCTCTCTCTCTCTCTCTCTCTCCTTGCATTCCTATTTGCTCTTTAATTGCCTTACTTCTTCTGCTATATCTCGTCTTTCGTTCCACCCTCTTTGTGTTGCTCCTTCTCCCACTACCACTGCTTGTGCCTATGTCGATATGTCTTTTTGCCTGTATCTGTGTCTTCTTTTCTCTGTATTTTGTTGCGCTGGCTGAAGTGGAAAGAATTTATAGGAAGGTATACACTGAAAGTTGGAAGATTATAGGAAGGTAGACTGTAACAGTGGGCAGAATATATATATATATATATATATATATGCAGGCAGATGGACGACAGAGAATGAGGTGGAATGAAACAAAATGGCGTAATGAGAAAGAATGAGTGGGAAAAAGACAGAATAAGTAAGAATCGGAAAGAATAGAATGAGAAATAACTCAGAAACAATTAGAGAGAATTACGGAGAATGAGTAAGAGTGAGTGAGAATGAGAGAGGAGAAATGAGACATACATAGAATGGATGCTAATTACAGAGATTACGAGAGAATGAGAACTCCCCAGAAAGAACAACAGACACTCAATGAGAATAAGAGAATAAAATAAAGAAAGATTGAGTGAGAATGAGATAAAATCGACCGATGGCGCACCGAGATCAAGCCGTGATAAGGTCAACATCAGTCCGTAAGACAGAGAGGCAATTAGTGGAGGATAAACATTTTAATAAAAGGAAGTCTTAAGTCGAGGACGAAGTGACAAGCGACTTAGCAGAAGGAACATACACAGAGAGAAAGTTCCGAAAACTAGGTCCAGCAACAGGAGTCCCTTTTCTACCCAACAGTTTCTGTGGGCGCCCATCAATCCCTATTTTTTCTTTTCCAGGGCGCGTCCTCCAGTTTGGTTGTCAAGTTCGCCGACACGGATAAGGAGCGACACCTGCGACGGATGCACCAGCAGCAGCAACAGGTGACAGCGGTGGCCGCATCGTCGCTCGGATGCGGTGCCAGTAGCATCTTCAACCAGACTATCGCCCTGTCGCAGCTCGTCTCACCCTACGCCACCTATCCCCCGATCGCAGTCACACCGACCGCAGCCGCTGCAGTCAGTGCCTCTCTTTGTTTCGCCTCAAGTAGCGTTTGTAGTCTACCTTCCTATATATTCTTACCAATTTCAGTCTTGCTTCCTACATATACTTTCACCTTTCAGTCTGCCCTCCTCTACCTTCCTAGATATTCTTCCTACTTTCAGTCTACCTTCCTATATATTCTTCCAACTTTCAATCTGCCTTCCTATATATTCTTCCCACTTTCAGTTTACCTTCCTATATATTCTTCCAACTTTTAGTCTACCTTCCTATATATTCTTCCCACTTTCAGTCTAGCTTCCTATATATTCTTCCCAATTTCAGTCTACCTTCCTATATATTCATCCTTCTTCAATCTACCTTCCTGTATATGCTTCCTACTTTCAGTCTACCTTCCTATATATTCTTCCAACTTTTAGTCTACCTTCCTATATATTCTTCCCACTTTCAGTCTAGCTTCCTATATATTCTTCCCAATTTCAGTCTACCTTCCTATATATTCATCCTTCTTCAATCTACCTTCCTGTATATGCTTCCTACTTTCAGTTTACCTTCCTATATATTCTTCCAACTTTTAGTCTACCTTCCTATAATTATATTCTTCCCACTTTCAGTCTAGCTTCCTATATATTCTTCCCAATTTCAGTCTACCTTCCTATATATTCATCCTTCTTCAATCTACCTTCCTATATATTCTTCCTACTTTCAATCTACCTTCCTATATATTCTTCTCACTTCGGTCAGCGCAATAAATCTATTGTAGTCTCCATTTGTACACTAATGCCTGATTAGTCTATGTCTGTTTTTGATTTGTGATTAGCAGTACGGTACAATAAAGAAGAATGAATGAATACACGAATTCACTCTCAATCCTGAAACCTTACTTGCCAATTCAAGTACAGTTTTAAGGTTTGAGGGAGAGTGCAGTTGACAATTCTGCGTATTATAGGCAATTCTGTCCTGCAATGGGTTTGTTTGGTGATTTGCTGCTTGGTTTCCGCTGTACAGAAGGAAATCGGTTTTTAATTGCTCCGCTAATTATCTCAAATGCCGCCGCCGCCCTGTTATCCTTCGTCTTTGAGACAATGAGCCGCCTCCATTGTGGTTGTCTTGTTTTGTTCCACAGCTGTTGTCTCCCCCACCGCCGCCTGGTGCAGCAACCCTTCCAGCCAACTACATCCGCCAGACTGTTCCAGCAGGTGCCCTGCCAACCGTCCACAAAGTCAACGGTTGCGTTGGTAACGGCCTTGGCTCCCCAACTGGAACACCGTGCAACGGTGAGATCACCGACAGGTTGACTGTTACATGTACAGTATCATTGTTATATATTATTCTGTATGTATGTATGTATGTATGAGCACTTGTTATAGCTCCCGTTCTAGATTCCTACAGGAGGCGCTCCAGACTACAGCGCGGACACTGAATCGGAGTTTCACGCCGAAGCCCATGAGCAATTGTGAGTGAGGGACTTGCCCAGGATCCCTACGCGGTGGCTTGAGGTGGATTCGAACCCCCAACCCTCCAGCTGCAACATACCGAACATACCCCTGTATTCATTATGCGACATTATCCAATGAACATACTGATCCGTTAGCTATATCTCCCCAGTGAAACCCAACCTTTGAACAACTATGCCCTAAAGCGTATACAGCTGCCTGTTTTCGGCGTTCCTGGGAAACTTGGGTCATATCCTCCATAGGTTTCTCCCTCCAAAAAAGCCGTTAGGACGACAGTCTAGTGGTTCGCGTGATGGACTGTCAATCTAGAGTTCGGGGTTCAAATCCTCGCCAGAGCAGAAATTTGTTTCGAGATAGCTGCTTCTCATCCGCGGCCCGCCTCCTTGTCAACTCAGCCATAATGACTACACTGACCGTACACTGTCGGTGGGAAGATCAGAAAGCGAGGGAGAGGACTGGACACCGGCCCTCATATGCCGAGGTTAAGCAAAATGAAGTCGCTAACACTTCGTAGCCATTGGTGCCTCTGGGCTTGCTTAAGGGACTGTTCTTCTTCAGTCACTGAGGTTAATTACTCCGCATACATACACACATACATACATACACACATACATATAACATATGCATATATACTTACACACATACATGTACATGCACACATACATACATACACACATACATATAACATATGCATATATACTTACACACATACATGTACATGCACACATACACACATGCATACATATATACATATATGCAGACATATATACACGCATATATACATATATATTATATACGTACATACACATATACGTATACACATACACATACACATACATACACATACATACCTACACATACATACACACATAAATACATAAATACATACACATAATTAAACATACATACATACATATATACACACTTATATGCATATATATATATATATGGACACATACATACACATATATATACAAACACATACTGTATACATACATACATATGCATACATACGCATACATACATATATACATACAACCTCTGTTTGCGTTGTTATTGTTTTTGAGGCCAAAGCGTTGTAGTCTCCCATGACGTCATCGGGGGCGGAGGGTGTGGAGGGGGAGGGTCGGTCCTTCCAACGACCGTTCTGTCACCGATCACCATGGCAACATTCCCCGTCCATCCTCAGCAGCAACACCAGCGGAACCAGCATCAGCAGTCGACTGGGCAACAGACAGTCATCGATCCGGCGCTGTGCATCGCCCAGTATCCCGGTATGTAGGCATGTATGTGTGTATGCGTCTGCATGTATGTGTGTATGTATGTGTGTATTTATCCATGCATTCGCACGTATGCATGCGTGTCTATAATTATGTATGTATGTTTGTATGATTATGTGTATGTATATGTTTAGGTACTAGGTATGTATGTGTGAATGTGTGCGAATGTACGTATGTGTGTATGTATGTATGTATGTATGTATGTATGTATGTATGTATGTATGTATGTATGTATGTGTGTATGTATGCGTGACATGTATGTATGTATGTATGCGACTATGCATGCATGTACGTACGTACGTAAGTATGCATGTATGTGTCTGAATACGTATGCATGTATGCATGTATGAATGTATGTATGATAGAATTGATGGACGGACGGACGGACAGACAGATGGATTCATAGCTGCAAGCATGAATGAATGCTCTTGGTTTGTTGATAAGATGCTCGCAGTCAATTTAAACAAAGCTGAGCCTAGTTAGATCCTGTCTGGACGTTATCGTTGTTAACTGTTATTCTCTTGTTTTCGGTAAACTGTTCTTCTGACCCTTTGTCCTTTGTTGACCTCTGTCACCTTTTAGATTTCTGTTGTCTAGGTGGTGCCTATGTTAACGGTGAATCCCTCCTGCATCCAACAACGTACACTGCATTCCAACCACTGTCCGGCCTAACTGGCGCTACTTACGGTATGCTCCTTGGTTCTCAGTGCAATGTGAATGTGAATATGAAAGTAGATGTGGCTGTTAATGTAAATGGGGAAAGACTCGAGCGTATGTTGCGCCGGATGAATTCGCTTACCTTTGAAGAGATGGCGACCATGGCGGATGGCGGATTGCTTCGGGCAGTGATCCAGAACGAGTTCCACGTTCTACGTGGATTGTTCCCGCTGGTGGCCGAGAGACGCTACAATCTTCAGCCCAGACGGCACCCGTTTGAGCTGCCAGTCAAAGATAATTAAAACTTCATACCTAGAGTCCTCTATCAGGCTCTATGCTAGTGTTCAATGACTATGCCCATACCTAATTTGAACATTATGGTCAGCTGCGTATTGAGTAAAACTAAACACCTACTATTTTCTCTAATCTCTTTGACATTGTAACTGATTGCGGTGTGCCAATCAGAGTTGTCTTTCTCAATAAACGAATATAATTAAATGTAAAAGTAAAAGTAACTGTAAATATGAGTGTGAATTTAATTGTGAATGCAGTTGTGAATGCAAATGCAATGTAGGTAAATGCAGTATAAATGTAGTATAATGATGAAATTGATCTTGAAACAACGGAGTCTGGCCAGTCATAACAATTCTCCGTTGCTGGATCATATGAACCTCGAGCTGAGAATGATAATTTATCTCAGGTATGCATTCGAACAGACACACACAAACACCCACACAAGCACATGCACACATACACACATACAACCACACACACTACACAAGAACATGCACAAATACACACACAAACACACACACAAAATGTAGACATACATGTAGCCTATACACGCACAAGCACCCACACAAACACATACAGAAACACAAACACACAAGCATTTACACAAACACCCACACAAACACATACACATGCATGAACACAAGCATACATACACAGAGACAAAAACACGCAAACACACCAATCACTCACACAAACACGCACACGCACACGCACACATACACATATTATAGAGTCTGTACTCTGTTAGTAGCCTCTAAAATGCGTGTTGTTCTTTGACTTTAGTTCCGTTCCTGACTCACGACGTTTCTTCCTACGACCTGAACACGAATCTCTTCCGTTCAACGGCTGCTTTCGCCAAAGACGCCAATGCCATATGTAAGACAATAGCATCCTCAGACAGCTTGGTGGAGGATGCAGAGGATGGAAGAATAGGAGGAAGAGGAGGAGGAGTAGGAGAATGAGGAATAGGAGGAAGAGGAGGAGGAGGAAGAAGAAGAGGAGGAGGAGGAGAAGGAGAAGGAGGAGGAGAAGGAGGAGGAGACGAAGGAGGAGAAGGAGGAGGAAGAGGAGGAGGAATAGGAGGAAGAGGAGGAGGAGGAGGACAATTAGACTGTGAATGAGGAAGAGGTTTTAGGAGAGGATTTGAATGTGTAATGTAATTGAACATTTATATACCGCCCCTTCAAGATATCTACTCAGAGGCGCTCTCTGTGCTAGCAGATATGATGCTAAATGTCATTACGAACGAATATATATATTACATCAGTTAGTTAAACAATGCACAGTAAGCTGGAAGAGTCACTAGTTGCGGGCCCACGCACACACGAGGAACCAACCAACGGATTCCCGTCGACAGCTGAAGATGGCATGGATGTTATATGACAGGAAATGTAGAAGGATAAAGATGAGGAGCAGAAGAATTGGAATTATTAATAAGGGGGCGGAATGCGGACGATGTAATTTGAGAGGATTTAGAGGATAAGGATGAAAGGGGAGAATGACAGTTACGAATGAGGGAGAGGAGTGTGGACGATGTAATATGAGGGAATATGTAATAAGAGAAAGATAGGCATAAAAGGCAGGAGGCAGTCGCGAATTGGAAGAGGTGTGTGGGAAATGTCATATGTGTACAGGAGTTACGAAGTGTTGTAGCAAATAGGTTAATAAGAATCAGTAATGAGGGATGGGTGCCTTGGTAATGTAATGTAAATGAAGAGGACGACATGGAGGAGGAGAAGAATAAGTAGTTGAATGAGAGTCATGAATGTAATGTAAGAGTAGTGGTTGGATGGGAATTGGAAGCCAGGTAAAGGTGCCTATAATGATTGTAACTGAACCTAGTACTGTATAATTTATATACATGTAGCAGGTGCCAAGAGGTAAGTGGATAAGGATGAGAATTGATGGGGACGAGAGAAACGATGGTTCGACCTGAACACTTAAGCACGCAAGTGGATGCATAGAAAACTAAGGACATTCCCAAATAAGCACATGCCCAAATAAGCACATACCCAAAGAAGCATTCCCAAATAAGTTCATTCCCAAATAACCACATTCCCAAATAACCACATTCCCAAATAACCACATTCCCAAATAACCACATTCCCAAATAACCACATTCCCAAATAACCACATTCCCAAACAAATACGTAGATAATTAAATAGAAATTCTGCTTCGTGATGTAGCTGATGATGATGGTGTTTGTCGGTTGCAGCAGCTTATCATCCCCTCGTCGCCGCATCTCCTCACACACTCGTCTGTTCAAACTCTGCGCCGACTGTTCAGAGGGAAGGTTTGTCTGCATATCTATCTTTGTCTGTTTGCATAGTTGTCTTTGTCTGTTTGCATAGCTGTCTTTGTCTGTTTGCATAGTTGTCTTTGTCTGTTTGCATAGCTGTCTTTGTCTGTCTGCATATCTCTCTATGCCTGACTGTACGTAAGTATATGTGTGCATGACATTCAAGCAAAGACATTCAAATGCTCTATATAAATGTTTACATACAAAAATAAATGCATACATACATATATACATACATGCATGTATGCACGCCTACATGCATACATATACACTCATGCGTTTGCTTGATTACAGTATAAGATTTGTACAGGTGGTAATACCTGTGGTAAGTTTTCATCAATTTAATTGTGGTAACATTCAGCACACCCGTCTTGTCCAGAAAAGTGCAATACTATTATACAATAAGACACAATGCAATAAAATACAATGCGCTATTGTCGTAATATTTTGATTGTATTGATTGCAGTATCTAACACTAGACACAGCAACTGGTGGATGTGCGCTTGTGCCTGTAATTGTATCTATCTATATCTGTCTGTGTCTGTATCTATCTATCTGTATCTGTCGCTGTGTCTTGTAGGCCCTGAAGGTTGTAACCTTTTCATCTACCATCTGCCGCAAGAGTTTGGTGATGCGGAACTGGCGCAGATGTTCCTGCCATTTGGAACCGTCCTCAGTGCCAAAGTCTACATTGACCGCGCCACAAATCAGAGCAAATGCTTCGGTCAGCCATCCATCCATCCAGAACCTATTCCTTCCTTCCTTCTTTCATTCCATCCATCAATTCATCCATCTATTCATCAAACAACCTTCCTTAATAACTCGTAATTCCTTACCAGTGGCGGAGCCAGAGGGATGGGGGGGCTTAGTCCCCTAACTGCGGCTCACCTCCCCCCGCCAAAGTGGGAAATCACTGCATATCACATGGAGGAGGGGACAAAAGGGATGGCTTGGAGCTTTAGCCCCCCAAACCTGAAATCCTGGCGCCTCCACTGTTCCTTACTACCTAGGCTTCCTTCTATCATGCATCCCATTCATTCATCCATCCATTCATCCATCCATTCAGAGGCGCGTTTACAGAAAACGGGGCCCTAGGCGCAAACATTTTTGGGGCCCTTCTGAACTTCGAAGAGTCTGAAACTCTGGTGGCGTTTAGCCTATCATGTGCAAAAACCTACAAAGCTGAACTTGAAGCCGTTTTTGTCACACACGACGTTTAAGGTGCCAACAATGAATTTGTCTCGTCCTTAATATGACCTCATTCTTGGCAGTTTTTCAAAAAACAAAGTACTTTTTCTTTTACATTTTCTGAGGCTGTTCGTCTTCATATGCAATGTCAAAATTGCTTTCAATACCAAGTTTAAGTGTTACCTCTGTCGTTATTTTGGGGAAATTTTCTCTGACGTTTTTAGCAAAATTGTTAAAGAATTCAAGAATTAAATAATTCGACAAACATAGTCTTTGATCCAGCAGAGATTTGCTAGTGGCATTTACTCTTTTCATAATTTATTCTTCGTATAAGTTGCGTTGTTGTCAACTTATTTTGATAAAGGAAAATTGATTTATTGATTGATTTCAGCGAATTCCACAGTATTGTCATTAGAGCTATCTTAATTCGTTTTGCAGCTCCAGAATATTAGCAACGTTTCTTTGCGTCAGATTGTAATCAATATTTAATACTATTAAAATTTCAATTACTTTTGCTTACTGGTCATCAATACTAATAAAAGTTTTGAACAATATAAAATGACGGAATAATCAGACTAAAGCAGTGGTTACCAATCTTTACTATGCTCCGCACCCCTGGGAATTGTTTCACCAATGTTTGCACCCCTACAAAAGTATTATCACATCTGAAGACGCATAAACCTACACGAAATTGTTACTAAGACTTACTGAAACTTTTGCTACAAGCCTTAGGCTAGCCTTAAGTCTTATAATGTTACATGGAAATAAACTTCTAATCTCACGGTGTTACCAATGCTTATCCTATGATAGCAAAAAAAATTATAATGTATTATCAATGCATTCTTATAATTCATACTTTCCCTTTTGTCGCACCCTCTGAAATAACATGTCGCAACCCCTGGGGTGCGTGCACCCTAGTTTCGAAACCTCGGGACACGTAGGCCTAAACTGCAGCAGACGCCCGTTGCTGCTTGTTGCTAACAAGTTTGATGTTATTTTTACACAAAAATGAACTATTAGCCTAATTGCTGCCCATATGAACAAAGCAATTCTAAATTAGAAAAAATATTCTTTTACAATTACAATAATAATAAAAGTATATTACTCTTTTATGAGAATGCCAAGCTGTAAAGAATATTAAAAAAAATTAAAATAATTCTAAATTTTAAAATGTTAAATTTTATTTTTGGAAAAAATATTTTAATTCGTTTGGGGGCCCCTCCAAGATTTGGGGGCCCTAGGCGCGCGCCTAGTGCGCCTACTGGTAAACGCGCCTCTGCATCCATTAATCCAACCTTCCTTAATTCATTCCTTCCTATACCTTCCTTCGTTCCTTCCTTTCATTCTCTCACTCATCTACCCACAGTTCCGAACTAAGATGACAATGATAATAGCGATAATGACGATGATGAGTATGTTAATGCTTAATATATTAACGATGATGATTACGTCAATGGTTGGTGGTGATAGCGGAAGTGGTGGTGGTAATGGTGGTAGTGACGGTGGCGGGAGTGGTGGTGATGGTGGTGGCTATGGTAATGGTGATGGTGGTTGTGGTAGTGGTGGTTATGGTGGTGGTGGTGGTGGTAGTGGTGGTGGTGGAGGTAATACTGATGGCTGTGGTGGTGGTGGTAGTGGTGGTGGTGGTGGTGGTGGTGATGGTGGTAATACGGATGGCTGTGGTGGTGATGGTGGTGGTAATACTGATGGCTGTGGTGGTGGTGGTTGTGGTGGTGGTGGTGATGGTAAAACTGGTGGTTGTGGTGGTGGTGGTGGTGGTAATACTGGTGGTTGTGGTGGTGGTGGTAATACTGGTGGTTGTGGTGGTGATGGTGGTAGTGACGGCAGTGGTGGTGATGGTGGTGGTGGTTGTGGTGGTGATAGTGGTAGTGACTAGTGACGGCAGTGGTGGTGATGGTGGTGGTAAAACTGGTGGTTGTGGTGGTGGTGATGGTAGAGTGATGATGAGTATGAATGTCTTGTTGCTGTTAGGGTTCGTGAGTTTTGATAACCAGCCGAGTGCACATACGGCCATTCAGTCGATGAACGGTTTCCAGATCGGAATGAAACGTCTCAAGGTCCAACTGAAGAGACCAAAGGACGCCAATCGACCTTACTAAGGACAGACGATCAACACAGAATGCCAGTCACGACTGGTTCCAAGGTTCGCCTCTTCATCTCCAATACCGTAAACGCCAACTATAAATTTTAAAGCGTGATACTAAAGCTAAGACCTGGGTTCCAACTAATTCACTACGGCGTGTCACATAAGTTGTCCAGAAATGCCAGGTGAAGTCCAAGTCCGGTTGCGAGAGAGACCAGAGACAGGAGACAGAGTACTGCTGGAAAGGCAGAGGAGATGTTTAAGAGGTAGAGGAACTGTTGAGGTGGAAGAGGAACTGCTGACGTGGAAGAGGAACTGCCGAAGAGACAGTGGAATTGCTAAGGTGGGAGAGGAATTGCTGAAGAAGGAGAGGAACTGCTGAAGAGGCAGAGGATGTATTGATAAGACAGAGGAGATACTGAGGAGGCCGAGGAGCTGTTGAAGAGACAGGAGCTGCTGTAGAGGCAGAGGGATTGCTTTGGAGGCAGAGGACCTCCTGAGGAGTAAGAGGAACTTCTGAGAAGGCAGAGGAACTGTTCAAGAGGCAGAGGAACTGTTCAAGAGGCAGATGAACTGTACAAGACGTAGAGGAACTGTTCAAGAGGTAGAGGAACTGTTCAAGAGGTAGAGGAACTACTGAGGTGGAAGAGGAACTGTTCAAGAGGCAGAGGAACTGTTCAAGAGGCAGAGGAACTGTTCAAGAGGTAGAGGAACTGTTGAAGAGGCAGAGGAACTGTTCAAGAGGTAGAGGAACTACTGAGGTGGAAGAGGAACTGTTCAAGAGGCAGAGGAACTGTTCAAGAGGCAGAGGAACTGTTCAAGAGGCAGAGGAACTGTTCAAGAGGCAGAGGAACTGTTCAAGAGGTAGAGGAACTGTTCAAGAGGTAGAGGAACTGCTAAGGTGGAAGAGGAACTGCTGAAGAGGCAGAGAGGCATTATAAAGCTATATAGGTTTAAAGTTTTGCATTACAGTCGGTCTAAACAGTGCATTCATCACTAGAAACTCGTCTTTATCTTCAGAAACACTTTTGTTAATCAGTAAACAGTTTGATAAATACTTTCGTTATCTGTAAACACTTTCGTTTGTCGGTGGAAAACTGTGTTTATCAGTAGACCGTTTGTTTATTGATAAACATTAGTGTTTTAGGTAGACAGGTTTTGTGATGATTTTAGAGGAGTACTTTGTAAAGGAGACATTTGCATAAGGATAAATTATGTAGCTATGAAGATTTAGTTAAAGACATGGTGTTAACGAGATATATCTGGAGAAGGAGATTAAGGGATTAAATTGTAGCCAAAGCGATGTCAAGTCATAAATGTCTCTGCCAATTAAGACTAGTGCGCTACAAAACGACAAAATATACGAGGCGCTATATATAAATGACTTTTTCGAAGTGACGTCATCGTCGTAGTCCTTTACTATGTTGACAGCGGAGTTCTCAGATGGAGCTGTTTGCAGTCGCCTCTAGCTTCCTCAGTCCTTGTACTCGACATCTTTAGTTCTTGTCCTCTGAATTCTTATTATTTGTCCGCTGCTTTCCAATTTCTTGTCCACTACATTCTAATTTCTTGTCCTCTACATCCAAGTTCCTTGTCCTCTACATTCTAATTTCTTGTCCTCTGGATCCTTATTTCTTGTCCTCGAGATTCTAATTGTCCTCTACATCCTATTGCTTTGTCGTCTACATTCTAAATTGTTGTCCTCTACATCCTAATTCATTCTATCTCCTTGTCCTGCACACCCGAGTCAGCCTTAATTCTTGTCCTCCACACGATAATTCTTAGCCAACAAACTCCAAATCCTTCCCTTCCTCCTCCTCGTCCTCGTTCTTTCCTCTTCCTCCTCTTCCTTTTTCTCTGCTTCCTCCTCTTCCTCCTCCTCCTCTGTCTCCTCCTCCTCCTCTCCCTTTCTCCCTCTCCTCATCCTCCTCCTACTTCCGAACTTTCTCCTTTTCCCCTTCCCCTCCTAACCTTCCTCCTCCTCCTCCTTCCTCATTCGTCAAGACGGAAAGACGTAAGTGGGCGTCGAGTTGATGGCAAAAGATGTTGTGTCTGTGTTGTTCTCTCACCTGTAGGTCTCTGTCTGTCTGTCTCTGTCTGTCTCTGTCTGTCTCTGTCTGTCTCTCTGTCTCTGTCTCTGTGTCTGTCCCTTTCGCTGTCTCTTGATCCGTCTCCTGCTCTTCTTTGTGTATCAGCATCTGCCTTTGTCAATCGATGTCTCCGTCTCTGTTTTTGTCTCTGCCTCTGCCGCTGTCTCTTCCTCTGTCTCTGCATCTGTCTCTTTCCCTCTGTCTTAATGTGTTTTTATCCTTCCGAAGCATTTTCGTTGTCATCTTCCTGTTGTGTGAATGTACATGTTATGTTCTTGGTGTTGTGCGTCTGCCCTTTTCAACTACCTCGCCTCTCCTCCCCTTCCTATCCTGTCCCTGCCTCTGCCTCTGTCACTGCTCGTACCTGCTCCTGTCCCTGTCTCTCTTCCTATTTGGATGTGAGGCAGTCAATCAGCCAGCGAATCTATGTCTGATTGTCCGTATAAGTCTGTCTCTCTCCGTCAGTCAGTGTGTCGATCAGTCTGTCCATCTGTCTGGCTGCCTGTCATTCAGTCAGTCTATCCGTCTGTCTGGCTCTCCGTCTGTCTGACTGTCCGTTTGTCTGTCTGTCAATCTGTCTTTTTCTGTCCGTCTGTCTGCCTGCCTGCCTGCCTGTCAGTCAGTCTGTCCATCTGTCCGTTCTGTATGTCCGTCTGTCTGTCACTTCGCTTCCATACAGCCAACAGTGTTCGTAGTATATGTTAATTGTTTATCGTGAGTGTTCTATGCTTCTTAACAAATTAAGTAATCAATCAATCAAACAATCAATCAATCAACGAATTAACCAACAGATCGATAACTAGATTGATTGGTTGGTTGGTTGAGGAATCTGTCAGATTATCATTAAGTGTCAGTTCGTGAAGTTGTTGTTGTATTGTAACACGGTATTGTCCTTCTAACTCGTATTAACGGAGTGCAACATTGACAACGCACGTTGGATGTTGCACAGACCTTCAGATGTTGTCTCTTCTGGTTGTTGTCGTGTGTATTTCCGGTCTATTTCTCAATAAAATGCTGTTGAGTGCATGGGTTTCTCATTTCTAAACATCGCTTTTAGGGTCCGGAAGGGTCCGTGGGTATGAAGTGTTAGCGACTTCATTTTCTTAGTCTCGGCATATGAGGGCGGGTGGCCAGTCCCCTCCCTCGCCGTCTCATCTTCCAACCGACAGTGTGCGGTCAGTGTACTCATTATAGCGGAGGCACAGGTGGAGCAGAAATCTCGAATCAAGTGTATACCCTGACGGGGATAGAAGTTTTGACCGAGATATCTGTTTCATGAGATGAGATGGTGAGGGAGAGGACTGGCCATCCGCCCTCATATGCCGAGGCTAAGAAAATGAAGTCGCTAACACTTACTAAGAACGTTGAAAGAGCTTAGTGGTTAGTATCTTGAGGTATCAACCGAGAAGTCTTCGATTCGAATTGCGCTTGGTGAGAAGTTAGAAAACGAGTCCACTCGTGCAGCGCTCGTGAATAAGCTGGTGCCCTGCTCTTGGCTTTCGAGTAGCACCTTAGAAGTTTGGAGTCTACGACTATTATTGTAAATGCGTAACAGAGAAGAGGGGAGAGGAGAAAGATAAGGTAAGTGGAGGAGTCAGACGACAAAATGCGAAGGGAGAGGGTAAGAGGAAGGGAAACAAGAGGAAGCGGAAGAAGAGGGAAGAGGTGGCGGAGGAGATGCTGAAGAGGAGGAAGCAGTGGCGTAAATCATGGGGGACAGTGGGGGACTGTCCCCCAAAGTTTTGACTTAAGCTCTTCTGCCCCCCTCCCAAAAAAAACTCTGGCCCTCGTATAGTCTGTCCCCGCCCCCAAAGTTATGCATAGAGTTTCGCCTCTGGGAGGAAGGGATGATAAAAAGAGGAAGAAGGAGGAAGAGGAGGCGGAAGAGGAGGAGGGGAGGATGATGAAGGGGAGGACGAGGACGAGGATGAAAGGGAGGAGGAGGACGATGAAGAGGAGGAGGAGCACTGCAAAACGGTTCGCGTTTTGAATTAAGTTTAGTTCTTGTTTAATGCAATCATATGCCGTGAAACGGTGGCCAATTGGTTAGAGCGCTCGCCCTGTAACGCGGAGGGTACGGGTTCGAGCCACCTCCTCGTCGAGACCTTGAGCAAGTCCTTCACTCACAGTTGCTCAGTCAGCGCCATCGATTGACTCTTGGTCCTTGTTTAATAAATGCGCATAGCAATTATAAATAATATTAACGACCACATGTGTGACTTCAGTTCAATTAAAATCAATTCAAACGTTTCGTTTTCTATTGCAGAGTCGCAGGGGACGTTTTTCACCAATGGGAGACAGGCCTATCATTCGGTCGTGCGTTGGGTAGTTTTGGGTGGTTCATCATCAGCACAACTCCTTTGGACATCTTGACAATGATCCTTGTAATGAGTACTAGCTAGGGAGCTATGCATGGCTTAAAATAGACGCAGGCACATGTGGAGAGACACAAGTATGCAGATCTAATAGGATTCAATAGGACATAGAGAGGGGAAGACGAACAGACGAGGACAGGGAGACATACTACAGGGTATACTACAAAATAGCAGAACTTCGATCATCTAAACGTCCGCAAGCAAGTGTTTATAAAGCGCGTTTTTATGGAGCATAGGATTATGCCCTGTGCGTTACACACAGGCGCTATATAAATTGGTAATGTGTGAAGTATATGCAACAGTTCTTTGGGGAAGTTGAGAATATTCTGGGGTGAAGTACTGGAGCAACAGGAAGTCGGACTATCTTGGCATTTACCCTTTCATCCTGAGGTATTAAGGAGGTCCTTTTTGAAGTTCGTTGAACAACAAAGCGACCGAGAAATCGTAATCGTAATAGTAATCTGGAGATGTCTATGGCGCCCAAAAAGGCCAAGTCGTGGGAACCAGCTTATTCACAGGCGCTCAGTCAAAACAAATCGATAGGCAGACGGGTTAGGAGAAAGACAAGAAGATGGAGAGACATATGGACTGGAAGACAGTAGAGAGGGAGAGAGGAGGCACAGGAAGTGGATATGATGGAAGAGGCGATAAATGGAAGATAGGCTGGTTTGGAGAGGGAGGAAGGACATGGAGTGATATAGATGAAGGGAGTTGAATGGAGATAGATGCATAGGAGTAGAGAGATAGGTGAGACATACAGACAGAGACAGGGACTGACAGAAAGAGAGAGCGAGACATACATACAGACAGACAGACAGACAGACAGGTCATGCGATTCTGTTTGATATTCTCTGAGGTTGTAAATTTAAGTTCATTCAAACGCTGAGTTGGCTTTACTTAATAAACGACATTAAAAACAACTGTCTACGTTACCCTTCATTACGTCTAAATTACATGTAACGCTAGATACGTTTAAGTTACTAGATACACTACAGTCGTCAGGGCCGTAAATCCTGGGGAGGGAAAGGAGGGAATTCCCTCCCCACTTTTACGCCTGGGGAGGGAACGTGAAGGAATTCCCTCCCCACAAATTTTCTAAGCTGTGACATAAATGTTAGGGTCACCAAGTTAGAGAACTGCCTAGTCTTGTAGGATGATTTATTGCGAGAATATGGCTACTGCAGGAAACAGTCGGCTTGAACAGTGGCGTACGGAGCTTAAATACCGCCCGGGGCAACGGCCCAAAATGCCGCGCCGCGCACTTAATTTGGCAAATTTTCGGAAAATTTTCTTTATAACTTCCGCTAAAATTTCTGATGACCTTTTTTTTGCTTTTCCCCTCTTATACTGTCATTGTCAGAAGCCGCCCCCTCATTACGCCACTGTATGCTATTTACTGGATTATTTTTCTTCCTTTCCTTCCTTCTTTGTCTACTTTTATTACTTTCTCTTATACTTTTTCAATTTTTTCCTGCATTCACTCCTTCTTTTATTTTTCTTCAA
Source organism: Aporrectodea caliginosa (assembly GCA_020284085.1). Classification (NCBI taxonomy): domain Eukaryota; kingdom Metazoa; phylum Annelida; class Clitellata; order Crassiclitellata; family Lumbricidae; genus Aporrectodea; species Aporrectodea caliginosa. The sequence goes on from JACEVL010000897.1 coordinate 598,957, forward strand.
CCCTATTTTGCCGCCCCTACTCAAGTGCCGCCCGGGGCGACTCGCCCCCCCTGCCCCCCCTCGGTACGCCACTGGGCTTGAAAGCTACAACAGGTGTGAAAGATAGATTTCCTTCTTAAGCCAAAGCTGGCAGAACTTATGTTGTGACAAGCGGTCAAGCGCAACGCAACATCCTACAAGACAGGGCAGAGAGTGTTCGGAGACAAATTATGAACTAAGACAGCTGCCATGTACAGTATGTATATATATAAAATGTATATAATATATATATATATAATATATATATATAGAATATTCAAAGTGTGAACTTTCAGGGTGGGAGGAGAACCATAGACTAGATCAGTTCATCTCGAGACCTCGTCACTGCATTCGGGTGTACAGAGGATTATAAATAATTTTAAATAAATAAAATTGATAAATAAAGTGCTGCAATGCCTTCAAATCATTTAAACAGTGTTATCTGTCGTTTTCCAAGTCATCAACTGGAAGCTGTGCTGGTAAGTACAACTAAACGTACGGTGCAAGTGCACAATATACTTTAACTGTTGAGACTGAATTTCACATTTATAAACAACTAGCCATAGGCCCAAAGCCTAAATCTGTGCATAAGAAAAATTGACAAACAGCCTTATTGGTGTAAATTTTATTTTCTTCCACAAAGAAATCCGTATTCGTCGCAGTTTGTACTTGTAATCGCAATCTCGAGATATCTTAATCGCCAATGGTACAAATGCTATGTCGCGGAACCTGCTTATTCAGGCGCTCAGTCAAAACAAAATACATATAAACAACATCGGTAGGCATGTAGCGAGACTTAAATTCAAGAGGAGGCAACTTCACAGACCATAATTAGCAAAATCCTGGGCATTGGAGTCATTGGTCAATCGAAGTTCCAGTATATAAAAAAGCAAGAGGAGGCAACTGCATCCTCGTGACTCAATGTAGCTACGCCTATACGCAGATAGCATGCAGAGGATCAAGATCCACCAGCGGTGGTAAAACAAATGACAAAATGACAAAAATATTGTTATACATTACATCGGAATAATGTAAGACTTATAATTTTATCCGCCTTAGGTCTGTACTTGGTTGAGGTTGGCTGACAACTTTTAAACACTTTACGGGCCATTGGAAAGCAAAACCGAGAGAGCAAGATCGAGACAGACAGCGTGTGTGTGTGTGTACGTGTGCGTGCGTGTGTGTGTGTGGGAGGGGCAGAATACACACTTCTGAAGGGCAAATTTTCCCTCCCCACTTGTCGAAACAGATTTACGGCCCTGACAGTCGTTTAAATTACGGGCTGCATGTAACACTAGACACGTTAAATCTTACAATAGTTTCATCCAAATTATACAGACATCCCAGCTCGGATGATTACACGAGTCACTCTTTAATTACGGGTTACACTAGATGCGTTGACGTTACAGGCTTTATTAGATGCATACAAATTACAGGTTACGCTAAATGTAAATGTACAATTTTTATATAGTGACCGTATGGCCTCGACCCTGTTCAGTTTCAATGAGATTTAAATAAGCCAGCATCGGAAAGCGAACCGCGATCCATACGCTCTAATAACACAGAGGCGCGTGGGGCGTACAGTAGCTCGGATTGGGGAGGAGTTTAGATGAATGGTAACACTCCGGCACGCAGAGCAGAAGTTGAGCATAGACGCGGGATCGATTCCCGCTACCCTCCCAAAGGTCCACTCAGCCTTTCATTCGTTAGGTGACTTTGGTCAAATGGACGTTTTGGGCGCCTTGTATGGCTGCCATGCAATTAAATTCGACTCCTGTAATAACTTGTGATCATCCGTCATACTATGAATTGTAATCATATACTACGATGTTTCAGTTTGAAATTATAATAAACACGAATACGCAGGCATAAAGACATACAATTGGACAGACTGACAGACAGGCAGATAGACGCATAGACGGCCATACATACAGACAAACAGACTGACAGACAGGCATACAGAAAAATAGACTGACTAACAGACAGGCAGACAGACATATAGACGGACATACATACAGACTGACTGACAGGCAGACAGAAGGACAGACAGACAAATAGAATGACTGATGGACAGATAAACGGACAGACAGACAGACAAATAGACTGACAGACAGACATACGGACAGACAGATATGCATGTACCCAGTAGTGATGCATTATACGGTTTATACCTAAGGATAACGACTCGTTTTCCTAGATAGTTACCAGTTATTCGATCATGTCATCGATCTGTGTCATTAAAAGCCGCTTCGTATTTAGGCCAGCTGTCTTCTTCCTTGCCTTATCGATCTACAGTTGGCTCGGAGCTGAGTCGTGGTGAGTGAGTCACACGATCGATATTTCCCGGACGATCGATATGATACGTGGCGCCCGCTCGAGTCTTAACAACGTCTGTCTTCCCTTCCCTGCAGTTGCTTGTCCTCTCCGATTGACTTTTCCATCTCATTGCCTTCATTTTTTAACAGTCCACAATATTATTTTCCCTGATCTGCTTATACATTGTAGCCTTAACTCGTATTCCTCAGAATTGGATTTTGTCCCACCTTGAAACATGAAGCCCAATAATAATAATTACGACAATATCTGCAATATCGCCATTTGCCAGTTATATACTTCTAGGATACTTTACACACTGTCAAATGCGACTTTCCGCTGCCACATAAATGAATGAATACATACATGTGGTTGCATACATCATAGAACGAGTATGCGCATATTACGAATATTAAGATTTTTAGAAATTTACGAATATTGACGAATATTAAACTGGCCAACGAATATTATATTTTTTGTTTTTTTAATTCTTCAAAATCCGGAAATTAGTAGGCCCTAGTAAAAAATTCAGTGCACAAACTAGGTAGGCCTATTAGAGCTAGAACAAGAACAGTTACTTGTTACAGTTACTCATCTTATATCAGTAACTTCACTTAGTCTATTGTTTGAAGTCTCATACGGTATTCAAATTGTTGGCGCCCAAACGAACGAAGATGACCCAGATCTCTCTTAATTCCCTATCCCTCCGCCCAAGATTCCTAAACTGAGTGGGACGATAATTAATCAAATCAAACGCATCAATGGAACTTTGGAACACCAGTCATCCAAACATAGCTTAAATGATATAGAATTACCGAGCGTGTGGGTTTCACCGCTGAGAGAGAAACAGATCGAGACAGACGGATAAGAGAGGGAGGGCAATCGTAGAGAGACAGTAAGAGACAGACCGACAGAAAGGGAGAGAGATCGTACGATTTCTTTCCCTCTGTCCGAGAGGGAGAATCGTAGAGAGACAGACAGAGACAGACAGAGACAGACCGACAGAGAGGGAGAGAGATAGTAGAGAGACAGTGAGAGACAGACCGACAGAGAGGGAGAGAGAGATCGTACGATTTCTTTCCCTCTCTGTCCGAGAGGAGAGAATCGTAGAGAGACAGACAGAGACAGACCGACAGAGAGGAGAGATCAGAGAGAGAGAGACAGACAGATAGAGAGAGAGACATGGTCGGCTTTTTACAGAGTTCTTCAAGAGTAGGGAACGATTTGGGTAGGAAGCCTAATTAAGCGTACCAGCTTATATGGACCACGGTTCTATATACATGTATAAGTATAGGCCTACAGCGCCGCAAAACCACTGCACATATTCTTAAATTACTATTCTTAATTTAGTTCGTAAAAAAGAGGAAACAGTAACGTCATCAACGAATATTTACGAATATTTACGAATATTAAAAATGCCCTAATATTCACGAATATTTACGAATATTAAAGCCTGAAGTCACGAATTCTCGTTCTATGGCATACATAACATAACATAACATAACATTTTATTCGGTACCGGTAACCAACTTAATACAGGTCGTAATTACATCAAGTTTATCAAGTTTTGTAGGTTTACCCTTGCAGGAGACCCTAACCAGGACCACCTGAGAACATTAAGTTGGAAAGATGCATCACGGCCCAACTGTTAGATGTAAGAATAGAGAATAAATTCTTTTATCTAACATGTAGCAATTAAAAATGAAAACCCATAAACATATATTTACAGACATACATACATAAATAAAACGCCCTTATAGAGTGGATGGATGGATGGGTGAGTGAGACGACAGATGGATGGATGGATGGATGGATGGATGGATGGACGGACGGACGGACGGACGGACGGACGGACGGACGGGTGGATGGATGGATGGATGGACGGACGGACGGACGGACGGACGGACGGACGGACGGGTGGATGGATGGATGGATGGATGGATGGATGGATGGATGGATGGATGGATGGATGGATGGATGGATGGATGGATGGATGGATGGATGGATGGATGGATGGATGGATGGATGGATGGATGGATGGATGGATGGATGGATGGATGGACGGAGTTACGGACGAACGGATAGATATATGTATGAAAATGGCATTCATAATCCAACCCAGTTCACTTCCCCTTTCACCGGGATACATGGGAAAGAACATAGGAGTAATCCTGACGACACAAAATCATTACTAAGGACGTAGTAGAAATCCTAGGAACTTAGGACTAATCCTAAGAACTTAGGACTAATCCCTACCAACATCATCATTGAAGAACTTAGGACTAATCCCTAAGGACATAGGACTTAACCTAAGTACTTTCGACTAAACCTAAGGACAAAGGACTAAACCTGAGTACGCAGAACTAATCCTAAGTACGTAGGACTAGGACTTAGGACTAATCCTAGGGACGTAGCGTAGGACTAAACCTAAGGACTAGGCCTGCTTCGCGGCGCATATCCACTGGTAGTAGTCCGTATACTGGTCCTGCCGGAAGCTATCCGGGGAGTCGGACCGCGTGAAGTAGGAAACGGAACACTGCTGGAAGACGCGGACGTACTCAACGGACCGACAGCGGACGTCCTGAAGGCAGACGTCCTGACAGACGGAAGCGGAAGCGATGTCCGTCAGTCGAGCGTAGTCGTGGCCGAGAAGAAGATGGTTCTTGAAGACGACCCAAAGGATTTTCTCCGTTGGTCGACATACTACGAAATAAAACATAGATTATATATGCATACATAATTATACACACATACATGCATGTATACATGGATTCACGCGCAATGCATTGATAGACATACATACATGCATGCATGCATACAGACAGACATACATACATACGTACAGACATATTCATATATACATATCTACATATCTACATACATACATACATACATACAAGCATGCACGCATACACACGGACCGACATACACACACGCAGACATACATACATGCACACTTACATGCATGCATAAGTGCATACATACATAAGTACGCACGGACAGACATACATATATGCCGACATAATTATATACATACATACATATATACAGACATACATAGAGACAGACAGACAAACGATCCAGATTATCTACTCATTCGGTTGACTTACTATGAAAGTCACCGGAACAGAACAATGCATAGACGCATTCGCCCATTAAACGCCACTTCAATTCGTCGTTCAATGTCCTATCCACCCATCAACCCACCCATCCACCTACCAATCCACTCATCCATGCAGCCACTCATTCACCGATCCATTCACCCATCCATTCACCTGATAATCCAACCACCCATTCACATACCCAACCACCCATCCATTCAGCTACCTCTTCACCCATCCATCCACCCACCCACCCATCAATCAATTAATCAATGAACCCATCCATCCACCCATCGATTCCTTCACCCCTCACCCATCTATCCATCATTCACCCATCACCCATCCATCAATCAATCAATAAATCTACCCACCCACCCACCGACCCACCCACCGACCCACCCACCCATCCATCCATCCACCCACCCATCCATCCATCCATCCATCCACCCACCCACTACTCCACCCCTCACACAACCACCCCACAATTACATCGAAGCACTACTTACAACTGGAAGCGTTGAACCTTTCACAGCGACCCTCAGCATCGCACGGATCATGGCACACACTCCAGATAAGTTGACTGACAATAGTCGGAACCAAAGCATAGGTCGTCCTATTGAAGAAATGGTCCACCAACGGAAGGCTGCTCATGGACTCCAGCTCCCGAACATTGATCTCCCCAGTCACCCCAATCACAAACAGTCTCACCCCCGCCGACTTAGCCGCCTGGGCCGCGGGGATTGTATCCCACGCATTAACATTCGACTGTCCATCCGTGATGAGTATCGCGACGTTGTGGACGTCTGGCCTGTCTCCCCTGCGCGGGGTGAAGACGTCGGACATCATCAACCGGAGAGCCCCGGCGGTGTCCGTGGTAGAGGCGACGATCTGGATGGCCCGCAGCGCCCTGCCGATGTCCAGGGAGGTGTTGAAGGTGTCCAGGTGGAACATGACCTTGGCGTCGTTGGAGAAGCGGATGGCGGCCACCCGGGTGTCGTCTGGACCGATGAGGAGGCTCTGGGCGATGTCGGCCATGAAGTTCGTCAGGAGGAGCCAGTTGGAGTCGTTGACGGTCCCGTCGCGGTTCTGGAAGCGGAGGCTGCCCGAGGCGTCCATCAGGAAGACGAGGTCTGCTCGAGTGTCTCGGCAGGCTGTAGGGATGCAAGGAGGCAGAGGTAGGGTCTTAGTATGGGCGGTGAACACGGTTAGGGTGGGTTAAGTTATGCTCGGCTGTGTTTTGATTTATGTTAGGCGAGGTTAGGCTATGTTAGACTATGCTAGGATAGGTTAGGATATGTTAGCCTATGTTAGACTATGCTAGGATAGGTTATCCTACCGTTAGGATATGTTAGGCTATGTTAGACTATGCTAAGATAGGTTAGGATATGTTAGGCTATGTTAGACTATGCTAAGATAGGTTAGGATAGGTTAGGCTATGTTAGACTATGCTAGGATAGGTTAGGATATGTTAGGCTATGTTAGGCTATGTTAGGCTGTTAGGCTATGTTAGGCTAAGTTAGGCTAAAGTTAGGTTAGGTTAAGGTAAGTAGGGTTATGTTGGGCTACGTTAGGCTATGTTAGGCTATGTTAGGTTAGGTTATGTTAGACTATGCTAGGTCAGGTTAGGCCATATAATGACTATGTTAGGCAGTGTTAGGCTAGGTTTGGCTAGGTTATGTTAGGTTAGACTATGTTAGACTATGTTAGACAATGTTGCGCTAGGCTGGGATATGATCGGCTTGGTTATGCAAAGTTAGGTAAGACTATGTTAGGTAGTGTTAGGCTATGTTGGGCTATGTTAGGCTATGATAGTCTAGGTTATGCAGTGTTAGGCTGGGTTGGGCTAGGGTAGGCTATGTTAGACTAACACTATGTTCGGCTATGTTAGATCAGGTTAGTCGAGGTTAGGCTACGTTAGGCTGTGTTAGGTTAGGTTAGGTTAGGTTAGGCTACGTTAGGCTGTGTTAGGTTACGTTAGGTTAGGTTAGGCTATGTTAGGCTGTGTTAGGTTAGGTTAGGCTATGTTAGGCTGTGTTAGGTTAGGTTAGGCTATGTTCGCCTAGATAAGGCTAGGTTAGGCTGTGCTAGGTCTGGTTAGGCTAAGTTATGCCAGGTTGGGCGATGTGAGGCTAGGTCAGGCTTAGTCTAGGTTAGGCTAGGTTAGGCTAGATTATACTACGTTAGGCTACGTTTGGCTATTTATATTCCATTCCATTCTATTTAATTCTAAAATTTAGTCATTATAGATTATGCTTTAGATAAGATTTGAGACTCAACCTGCTAAGGTAAGTCGTTAAACTTACGTGCCGCGGGCGGAGGAGTGCTACACACGAGCTTGTCAAGGACATCGTTGATGACGAGGTTCAATCGACTGAATTCATCGACAGCGATGTAGTAGTAGGAGGCTGGATCGGACGCCACATCCTGCAGTTCAAAAACGTTGGTGTATTCCGATATCCCAATGGCATAGATGGTGACTCCACCTTGTTTAGCCACCCTTGCCTCCTGCAAGGTCAACTGAGGGTCAACGTTCGACAATCCATCGGTAATCAACATCATGACCTTTTTACTTCCGGTGGCTTGACCTCCGCTGTCCGACAGGAGTCCTCTGGCGATGCGCAGGGCACCGGAAGTGTTGGTGTTTCCGCCGAGGAAGTCCAGACCCTCGATGCGAGACAGGATGAGGTCCAGCTGAGCGGAAAGGGGAAGAACCTTGCCAAGGTCAACGGAAGTGGAGAACGGAACCAGACCGACGCGTATCCGGTTGTATGAGATCGGGAGTCGTTGGACGACGTCCTTGACGAAGTCGAGGATGAGGGTCCAGTGGTCGAGGGAACCGTCGATCGGGTTCGATTCCCGGATGCTCAGAGAACTGTCGATTAGGAAGACGAGGTCCTTCTGCTCTTCACAGCTGGCCGTGTCTGGTAATTAATTAATTTAGTCAATTAACAACATCAATATCAGTAACAGTAGTAGTGTCTGTTGTTGGTGTTGCTAATGTTGTCGTAGTTGTTGTAATTGCTGTTGCCGGTTTTGCTGTTGTCAGTTTGTTGTCGTTGTCATAATATCTACTACTGCTGCTGCTTCTGCTAAAAACAATAGCAATGATGATGATGATAATGATGATGGTGATGATGATGATGATGATGATGATGATGATGATGATGATGATGATGATGATGATGATGATGATGATGATGATGATAATAATAATTATTATTATTATTATTATTATTATTATAATTACAATAATAATAATAATAATAACAACAACGAAAACAACAATATACTACGACACAATAGCATTTAGTCATACGTGGCGTTGTCGTTTTCGAAGTCGCTTGTTGTCCATCGGCTCCTGAGAGGAGGAGTATGCAGAGGATGCACAGAAGAAGAGGAGGATGAGGAATACAGATAGGAGGCGGATGCAAAGTCGTCCTCCGTTCCAGGAAGAAGATCACTTCCAGTATGAACGCCATCTGCCGTCGTCGCGAAAAATCACAGTGCACCACCGTCTCCTACTTTAACTCCACTCCGATACCAAAGCTGATCAGTTTGAGAACAGAATGTCACGAATTGGATTTCGATCCATCTATTATTCTAGTCACTTCTTGTACTTGGTATTATGTCTATTTCTCTATTATTACATGTAAGGAACGGCCAGGGTGCTGCTCAAGGCACAGCCAGCAAACCGACATCGGGCCATGTTTTCCCAACGTCACAAAAACCACTAACGTTGGCCCTATGTTGTCCCTATGTCGAATGCAATATTGGCATAATGTATGGTGTACGACGTATATCCCGCGTGTCTTTTGTCGTGATTATTATCTTAATTCTCGGCACCATGCGCTCAAGGCAATCGAGTTCATCAAATACTTTAGGCCTAAACAGACGTCTTATCGTAACCAGGCTACACCTCGATGCACAGGCCTGCTTTGCCAAGGTCCGTATACATCAATATTTAATTATGTGAGCGTAACAGGTTCTTTGCGAGCTGCCTAGAAATCCTAGACTTGTATTCATTTCTATTCAGCCAAGGACGAAAACGCCGTTTTTAGCCAATGGAGCGGGACCACGCGTGCTGGCCCGTTAGTCACGGTTGCGTGATTGTGATGAAACATCTCCCTCCTCCCCACCCACCTTCCTCCTCCACCTCCTCCTTCCCGTTCTTCCCGTGACAACGCGTGGCCAAGGCAGTGCGCTCTCAATTGCTTCACCCAGAGGCCTAGCTTTATTGCATATTCATGTTTATGTTTTGGGGGCGGGGAGATGGTTGAATGGTATACTGTTGAAATCAATGGAGTATGGCAATAAATCGAGTGTGGCAATCAATCCAGTGTGATAGTCAATTGAGTATGGCAATCAATCCAGTGTGATAGTCAATCAAGTGTGACAATCAATCCAGTGTGATAGTCAATCAAGTGTGACAATCAATCCCGTGCCGTAATCAATCAAGCGTGATAATCAATCCAGTGTGATAGTCAATCAAGTGTGGCAGTCAATCCACTGTCACAATCAATCCAGTGTGAGTCAATCAAGTGTGACAATCAATGCAGTGTGGCAATCACTCAAGCGTGATAATCAATCCAGTGTAGTAGTCAATCAAGTGTGGCAGTCAATCCACTGTGACAATCAATCCAGTGTAATAGTCAATCCAGTGTGACAATCAATCCAGTGTGATAGTCAATCCAGTGTGGCAATCATCAACTCTCACCCCCACCCACCCCTTTTCGGTACACCTGAGAACGCCATCTGGCTTGCTGATCCCAAGTTCCCAACGTAACCTTGTTCTCCCTCTTCCACTCCTCCCATTGTTCCACTTTCTCCATCCTCAACCCAACCACCTGGATCCCCATCTCACATGTCTGATACCTCCCTTCTCTCCACTTGTCCGCATTTGGCATTGCCCTCCCTCAACAGATTACTAAGGCCTATATTGAGCTACCGTGCTGATCTTGCAGAGCGAACTGTGATACGGTGTAGTAGGGCATTAATTATACTGCCAAAGCGATAGACGTCTCTCTAACATTTATCTTACAAGCCTTATATAAACGAAGTATAAAGACTGCCGTCTACAATTGCTTAAGGCAAAAAATATAACCTGTATGGAAATTATCGCATTGGAATGGACATGGAACCCCTTTTCCACTTGTCCGCATTTGGGTCACCCGTCTTTACCTTCTTTGCGGTCATACTTTAATGGTGAACAACCCGTATATCACAAATCGGAGATGGGCAATGAGGCTGAAGCACTAGATGAAGAAACGGGAGGAGGGACAGAGGCAGAGGTAGAAACAGAGACTTAGAGACACACAGACTGATAGAAAAGCAAATGCACAAACACTTTCAACGCCACAGAGGCGTAGTGAGGGATGCCCCAGGGTAACAGTTGTTCACGGGGCAGGATTAAGTAAGGTAGGGCACAAACTGAAGGGGAAAATTATTAATTACATGTTTTTAATTTAGCTTTGACTTACAACGTCATGTATGTCTTCTGCACTGGGACACAAGACATAAGTCAAAGCTTCCCCTTCAGTTTGTGCCCTACCTTACCTACCTGCACTGGGACACAAGACCCTAGCTACACATTGTCCATTGAGTACTGTTATTGGGTAGTACATGTATTGTTAATGTTTAATGTGATTGTGTATTAAGTGTATTGTTTATTGTGATTTGTGCATTACCTGCATTGTAATTGTCTATTGTCATTGTGTATTGTTTATTGTCATTGTGTATTACATTGTGTATTACGTAGTTATTGTTTATTGATTGTGTATTACGCGAAATGTAATCATTTTTGAGAGCGTGTATTGTTTACTGTGATTCTATATTACGTGTATTGTTATTGTTTATTGTGATTCTGTATTAAGTGTATTGTCATTGTTGATTGTGATTGTGCATTATTTTTTATTGTGATTGTGTATTATTTCACTGTGCTTATGTGCACTGTTACTTTTTATCGCTTACTGTAAATTATTACAGGTGGGAACTCACCCCAATCGAAACAGTCAATATAAACTCAATCTTTGGCATTTTATATATGAGATTTATAATAAATTGCACAAGAATCCAGTAAATATATTTACAACTGTAAGCTAACCCTGAACAACAAGACTTGGAATGAAAGCCAAATGATAAACTAGACACAGCTTTATACACAAACCACATCCATATTCACCCATGAATGTGAACCCACACCAAACGCTAAACACCCGTCTCCATTCAACTTAAAACATTTCAAGCACATCCCCAAAACAAAATCTTAAAATCCTTTGCACTGAAACCCATACTAGTAATTTAACACAATCCCCGAACTAAATTATTTACTCCTATTTCACTTAAAACCCATACTAGCTATTTAACACAATACCAAACTAAATTCTTTACTCCTATTTAATTTAAAACCCATACTAGCAATTTAACATGATCCCTAACTAAATTCTTTACTCCACTTTCACTTAAACCCATACTAGCAGTTTACACAGAAACCCCAGATGAAAATTGTAACTCAAAACACTATTCCACTAACTTAAAACATTAGTAGTTTATACCCAATAAACCCCTTTAATCCCTATTCATTTAAAACCCTCGTTTAACAATTTAATAATGAGCACATACTAAAAGTGACTGGGAAACCAATGCAGCTCATCGTTAAAGTGTTAATCAAACCATAATCTCCAGAATTCTTCAGTGCATAAAAGTGTCTCTTTCTCCACTCAACTTGAACCGATACCAAACAAATCTTTGATTAGCATCATCTGCAACTCAACTTGCAACTCAAGTCGCTTCTAAAACAACGACTAAAGATGGCGCCAGTCTCAGCAAAAAGATTCTATTACATCAAGTGTCGAGTTTCGAAAAAGACGAAGACAGTGGAGATGGTGCTTGGGGAACACGGATGAAGACCAATAGCATCATCGGCTGGGTCCGTCTCAGAGCAGTCCTTCGGCATACGGATCATCCTCTGTAGGTTCCCCTGCATCACCAGCCTCCGTAGCTTCAGCGCTTGACTTTGCTCTCGATGGCTCCGCGTTTTCAGGAACTCGAAGATCTCGGGAAAGCTTCGTGAACTGGTCAAATGCATCACCAGAAGTAAAGCCATCAAAAGAATAAAGAATGTAGGAAAGAAGGTGAAGGAAAGAAGAGAAACAAAGGAACTAGCTTAGAAAGTCAGATACAGAAAAATCTCGAAATTAGTGACAGAGAGACAGAAAGGCAGACAGACAGGCAAACAGACAGGAATACAGGTATACTGACAGACAGACACACAGGTATACAGACAGACAGACAGGAATGTACATATACAGGTATACAGACAAAGACAGACAGAAAGGCAGACAGACAGACAAATAGGCAGACAAACAGACAGACAGACATATAGACAGACAGACAGGTATACAGACAGACAGACAGGCATAAAACAAATCTTCATAGGCAGGAAATTCTTAAAGGTTGAGACACACAAGTGCACACATGCATGAACACACACACCCATACTCAATCGAAAACCCTTGCACAGAACATCGCAAACCACCTTTGCCCTGGTAGTGAATACAGTTGAGCAAAACAGGGTGAAATGGGACGCTTACATCGTTCTCCATGAATCGGAAGAGCGGACTCTTCGTGACCTGGTCGGCCACCTGTTGGTCACCTTGGTCATACGCATCTAGCAGCCGTTCGATCGGACCGGCTTCCTCGCTCTCGGCAAAACCAGGAATTCTGAAAGAGACAAAGAACTGTATCATAACTAAGAAGAGTAGTCCCTTAAGCTAGCCCCGAGGCAGCCATTGGCATGAAGTGTTGTCAACTTCATTTTCTTAGCCTTGGCATATGAGGGACTGTTCTTCTTTTATCTTTTTAAAGATGTAGCTCTTTGCATGCAGGGCTGAAAGTTTTGAAAGCAATGTGCTAGGGGTTACAGAATAATGGCAATGGTGTTTAGTGGTGAAAACTGGAATGACATACAATGCATCACTGGATGGAGATTGTTTCTTCAAACCTATACTGGCTAAAGGCACCATACCTAGTTATCTACCAATGTTGGTTACTTGCCGGTAACAATAACCAAACAAACTCTAATATGGCGCTTTCTAGTGCAACATTTTGAGAATGTACGAACTGATCTTAGTAGAACATTTTTAGAATGCATGAACTGATCTTAGTAGAACATTTCTAGAATGTGCGAATTGATAGACGAACATTTCCAGAATGTATGAATTGACCTTCTTAGTAGAACATTTTGAGAAAGCATGAATTGACCTTAGTAGAAAATTTCTAGAATGTATGAACTGATCTTAGTAAAACAAATTTGAGCACGTATGAACTGATCCTAGCAGAACATTTCAAGAATGCATGTATTAATCGAGGTAGAACATTTGGAGAATGTATGAATTGATCTGAGTGAACTGAATCTTTAAGCTAACCGTAGTGATCCTTTGAAAGCTTGATCGGCCGCAACGTAGTCGCCGCGGTGGAGCTGGATGAGGACCAATCCCATGACTAGTTTATTGACGAGGCCCTGGTGCTCCACTTGACTGTAATAGTTGATCTCTCTTTGAATAGCAACTGCAGCCTCCTCCAACCTGAAACAAGAATCTTAATAATTCATTCATTCATTCATAAATTTATATAGCACCCCTTCAAGAGGACTACTCAGAGGCGCTCCCGACTCCAGCATGGCCAAAAAGGACAGTTCAGAGTTTAGTAAATAAAGCTTGATCTTTATCGTTGTTAATACTACATATTTTTAAGCGTCACTATCTAATGACCAAGCATCAGTCACTGGTGTTGAGTAATTTTAAGTGAAGAACTTGCTCAAGGTTCCTACACAGTAACCGTCTCAAAGATTATTATTATTATTACACATTTCTTGAGGGCTAAGCATCAATCGATGGCGCTGAGCAGTTGTGAGTGAAGGACTTGCTCAAGGTCCCTACACAGTAACCCACTTGGGGAAGGATTGAACCTTACACCAATCTAAATAATATTGCCATTATCACAGTATATGTTTGTATCTCAACTTTTTATAAAGCTTATTTCGGGAACCATTCAAAAGCGCTACGAACATGACTGTATGAGAAATTTGAACAGCTGCAATTTAACATAGCTATAAAAAGTAACTTGAGCAGAATTTAAAGAGACAGATTGCTCCAAAGCGATGGACCAAAGGACCAATATATACTTATTATAATTATTATTATTCTAATTATTATTATTATTATTAAGCATGTACCACATGCTTTCAAATCCAGACAGTGAGTTACAACTGCTCATGGCCCTTAGCAGCTGACAGTGAATAAGCATGCCAAAAGGGCAATGCACATACCAATGGTTGGGACATCCGCCTGGAACATCTTGGAGAGGCGCTATATAACTCCCTCTGAAAGAATGAATTGACCTCTGTCATAACCAGGCATGGGCCACCAGGTGACCTGCAGTACAGTAGAACAACTTACCTCAGGTACCAAATTCCCACTCAAATTTACGTGTAAACTTAAAGTACAATCAGTCAGCTTACCTGTTTACTTCCAAGACAAATGTCCACCTACCTCTTCGTTCTTATGAGTAAGCGTCCAGCCTTACCAACCATCTCGGCACAATTCCTTGGTCGGTCCTCAGCCTATGCATTAAGAACAGTCTTTATGCATCATGACTTCATAATTAGGTGTCCCTATTTAGTGGGATCTAATGATCCCTTCAGGGCCTCCTTTTTGTAACCATAACATGTTATTCATGTCACTGCATTACACTGTGAATTCTATTGCTGGTTCAAATAAAAGAATTGATTGATTTATTGATTGATTGAACAGCAAATCATCTTGTAATCTATTATACACTGACAGCTAACCATACAGCTACCTTTAATGGAAAACATTTATAATCAGGATGATTTATTATAATTAGGATGATTTATTCACGATTTCTTAAAAACTTTCGCGTACACCAAAGTGTGGTTAGCAATTGGTTGAATAAGGGATATAATTACTTACCAGATGATAATTATCAATCCAAAGTCAATTTAGAATTTCCTTACAGTATCATAAGATATAGCATATGGCTGAAGTGACTAGTCAAATTGTGGGGATAACAATTCTGGATACCATTAAATATAATTATGCTGTCATTAACCGCAATTGTGGCTAACATTTACCATGAATAAAGTGGCAAAAATGCAATTGTGTCTAAAGCTAAAGTGGCTAACAGTAATTGTGTTTAAAGCTAATGTGGCTACAACTAACTGTGGCTAAAGTGGCTAACCTCTGAGACGTCACAAGCCTTCATGTACAACTGGATAGCTCTTTCTGGAAGACTTTGTTCAAGCATTCTGAAACCATAGCAGAGTGCTCAGTGATCATAAAATTCATATCACATAAAACACTCAACACGTATCAATGTATGTATTGCATATGTATCTATTGCATATGCATGTATGTATATATGTAATGTATCTGGTCTTTGATAGCACAATTTAAGAACCGGGGGTGCATGATATTCTAGTGGTTAGCATGCTGGACTGTCAACCCAGAGGTCAGAAGTTCAAATCCCCGCCAAGGCAGAAATTTGTTTTGAAATGTCTAGCAAACTCAACTGCATACGAGTACTCAACACAATGAACGTACACTGTTGGTGGGAAGATCAGACGGTGAGGGAGAGGACTGGCCACCTGCCTTCATATGCTGAGGCTAAGCAAAAAGTCACTAACACTTCATACCCATGGCTGCCGCTCACACTAGCTTAGGGGACTGCAATTTCTCCCTAGAGTGAACAGTGTAGCAAAAATGGTTTGCTACAGGCTGGTAATAGTAGAACAAATGCATACTATTAAAACACAGTGGCTTACCGATCACTAGATGGCCACTGGTGCTGATTACACCTCTGAAGCTCAGGCTAGCTTAAGCCTTAAGGGACTGCTCTTCTTCTTTTAAGAACCTCTCAACAAAATTATTATCTTTTAGCGCAAATACATTATTCTCAGGCATTCCTCTCTCAACTTAAAATGGTCCTATTGGACATGGTGAGGTTGGGAGCGCCTCTGAGTAGTTCCCTTGAAGAGGCACTATACAAATTCAAGTAATGAATGAATGAATTATGTAAATGAAACGTTGAGGTAGAACATACTTTGCCGCTCGATCGAGTGCAAGAGCTGCTGTGTCCGGCGTTCCATGTTCGAGGTACATGGTAGAAGCCTGGTCCATGAGGTCAGCTGCCTTCGTCATCTCTCCTGCATCCTTGTAGGTCATGGCCGCAGCCTCCAGAGCCCTGCAATCACCAATCAATCAGTCACCAATCAATGCTCAGTCACCAACCAGGTACATCAGAACATGCATTCATTCATCTTCGGGGTGGGGAGATGGTTTAATGGTAATAAGCTGGCATGAAGATCAGAAGGTCTCAGGTTTGATGTCCACTAGCCTCATAAAGTCGACTCAGCCTGCCACTCCCTAGGGGGCAATGGAAAGGTTTAGGGTAATGGCAACACTCTGGTATGAAGAGCAGAGATCAACACAGACGCAGGATCGCTTCCCGCTACCCTCCCAAAGGTTGACTCAGTCTTCAACTCCCTAGGGGCAACTGCAAAATGAGCAGGACAAATTGGTGCCTTGCATGGCTGCCATACAGTTAAATTCGACTCCTGTAATAACTTGTAATCATCCGTTCATACTATGATTTGTAATCATACTGTGGTGTATCAGTTTGAATTAATAATGAACACGAATATATGTTGTTACTGCCATTGTATTTTTGGCGGCGATGGGTACGAATAAATAATCTCCATTGTCCTTGCTCATTTGTCAAGTCCACTGCTCTCCTTATTGCTAGTCCGAGTGATGTTAAGTCCCATTTATATTATCTATCCAGCATAGTCTGGTCTGCCTTTGTTTCTTTTTCCTTTGAATCTTCCATGCAGTGCATTGTACTACCTAGGGTGAAATACGATGAGCACCACACTGTCCCCTCCCTTGCCTTGCTCCATGCAGTACTCAGGCCAACCCAACCCAAGTCAACCCACACCATTTGCTAGTAGTCTAGTCATAGGCTAGTGAGAATACAAAATTTAAAAAGAAAGAACATAAAACTCTGGATGAAACTTACTTGGCCGCATGAAAAGTCGTGAAACTGAGTTAAGAAATAGTCTGCTTTTAAGACCGAGTAGAGTCTTCTTTAAAAACCATAAGCAATCAATTTAAAAACTATAATAAAAATTAAGGCAGACAAGAAAATAGATAAACAGACAAGAATCATACAGTCAATCAGGCAGTCAGTCAGTCAGTCAATCAGGCAGTCAGTCAGTCAGTCAATCAGGCAGTCAGTCAGTCAGTCAATCAGGCAGTCAGTCAGTCAATCAGGCAGTCAGTCAGTCAATCAGGCAGTCAGTCAGTCAATCAGGCAGTCAGTCAGTCAATTAGCCAGTCAGTCAGTCAATCAGCCAGTCAATCAGTCAGCTAGTCAGTCAGTCAGCTCAATCAGTCAGTCAGTCAGTCAGTGAGTGAGTGAGTCAGTCAGTCAGTCAGCTAGTCAAGTCAGTCAGTCAGCTAGTCACTCAATCAATCAATCAATCAGTCAGTCAGTCAGTCAGACAGACAGTCAATTAGTAGTCAGTCAATCAATCAGTCAATCACTCAGTCAGTCAGTCAGACAGTCAGTCAGTGAGTGAGTGAGTGAGTCAGCTGACTGCCTGATTAGTAGTCAGTCACTCAATCAGTCAATCACTCAGTCAGTCAGTCAGACAGTCAATTAGTAGTCAGTCAGTCACGCAGGCAGTCAATCAATTTCATCATCATCAAAAAGATTGTTGCTAATGAGAAAGGAACAACTTAGCAATCAATAGACTACCTCTGTTACTCGCAAGTGGTTCTTACCCAACCAATTGCAAGCAAGCATCATGACCAGCAAGACAAAGAGCCACCAAAATAGTTTCTAGCAAAACACTTGCATGGACAGAGTCATTGCGGAAAGTTGAGGATAAATAGCTCAGTGACTTGGGAGTGGCTTGTCATATTCACTACTACCCATTTATCCCTCCAAGCCGAAGTAGTTATCATGTCCCAAGAGAAAGTGAGTGTCTCTAGGACCAGTGTGATGGCAGGCACAATGTAAAATTGATTAGCTGGTGAAATTAATTAATTGAAAATGGACACAGAATTGGAGGAATTTTAAGAAACTGATATAAATTCACGGTTGCAAATACATCCTTACGCAATCACTCATGACCCGTCTTCAAGCAGCGTGCAGACAAGGTAGAGACCAAAATCTTAGAGCGTAAAGGGGAAGGTCATTCCAAGAGGAAGGACCCACAAAAGCAAAGGTGCGATGTTGGGCCATAGCAGTCCTTGCCCTAGGGACAGAGATCAAGACAGTCTAGAGAGCAGAGAGGGCCAGCATAGGTGGGCTTGCACATCAGATCACAAAGGTACTGGCAGTGTTTCCGTTAGAGTCCAAAAAGAGGACGTATTTATGCCCTGGCCTAGAATTTTTTGGACGTAGCTCATTTCTTTCGGCTATCACACCGAAATTTGGGACGTTTTGGACCATTTTTAAGGACGTAGAAACGGCCATTTGCGCGTTAACGGAAATACTGGGTACTTGGGAGCTCATCCTTACTGAAAATGAACACAAGTTATGATAATCTATTCGTTATCAATATGATCACTCGTGACCCTGGTCGAAAAGGATATGATCCCGTCTGTTTCAGAACATCTGCTTGCTTTATGTAGCTTGAAATGGAAAGTTCATACGCTTTGGCATTCTTAAAAGAAATTGCTACAAAAAGATAAAATGCACATTCAACTTCAACTCCAGAAAATTACTCTTACAATATGTATGCATGTATGTATGTATGAGTGAATGTATGTATATACTGGATATGCATGCATGAATGTATGTACGCATGTAGGTGTGTACCAGCTATGTTTGTAAGTAGGTATTGATGTATGTATGTAGGTATATATGCATATAGCCTTAACTGATACTTAACTAATATTCATTTACAACACATGTGTAAATTTTCTTAATTTTAGCGTTCTGAGAAGTGATGAGTAGTGAAAATGTTTCTCAAGAGTCACTGATGGAAATGTGGATGTTCATAGCAAGTGATTTTACTAGGTCTCAAACTACACTTGAAGTGTTATACGATTTTAGAAAAATTACAAAGTCTGGAATTTGGCAGACGTGAACTACAAATACAACTGCTAACCGGCTTTTCCATATTCCATCGCAGCGCCTTCGTAGTCTGGCTTCCATTTTAGAAATCCCGTCTTCAGGCTGTTAACAGCAAAATTAGACATCAGCTGCAGAAGCTTTTCAGAATATTTGGTCATACAAATCTTTTACATTTGTGATTTATTAAATACTGACAACTGATTCGTGGGGAGTGAAGAAACTATCAAACAGAATCATCAGATTCATCAGGAAATTTGGTATATCCATAGGCATTAACATAAACTCTCTTTTTTCAAATAAGCCAAGTTGAGAGAATAAGCTTCAGTATCAATAAGTACCAGTTCAATTTGTGGAACACGGTTTATCACGCTAACCTACAAAACAAATACCAATTTTGATTTAACCACTAGTCCAATGCTCTATATTAGTAGCTGTTGGTTGCTGTTTAACGACACTGTGTCATAACAGAGATGATTAGCGTCACCCTCCTCCTTTCTCCAGGCTTGGGACTAGCACTACCAGAGTACGAGCAGTGGCGGAGTTAGCAGCAGGGTTGAAGGCACTTGAAGCCCGAGTATTAACAGGTATGAAAATCCAAAGCTTCAAAGGAATTCATTTTAGAGCGCCCCTGAATAAGCTGAGTCCCGCGACGTAACTTATCTGGTGCTATATAAACGGCGACATTACGATTACGAATTCTGTAATTAATTATGTAGGGCTGACTACGGGCCAGCGAAAAACACTTGTAAACTGATCGATCGCTAAACCACGGTCGCTTCCCAGGGGCACATGAATTAAATAAACCGAGTTTTGCTCTCAGTTTCTCTTATCTTCTCACCATTTCTCCGCTTCGCGTATATATTCTTGGCCTTCGGCGAATTTCTTGTCGCTGTTCTGAGCCATTTTCACCCTCACCGGAAGTATTGCTATGCGAGAGTGAGTAAGCACATGTAAACAAATTGTCTAGCGCAGAACTTCTTGCTGTTGTTCTAAAACACTGCATCATTTAACTTTGTAATTGTGTCGTAAACTTCTGCGTTCTCGCTAAAATGTCCCATTTCTTTCTTTCTATATATCTGTTGTGGTTTTAAGTGTGGAGTTGCTCTTCTATTACGCTTGTAATGGGAAAATGTAGGTTACAGTAGTTTCCACTGATCAACATCTTATGACTGCCAAGGCCTTTCATCAGACTTGGGACAGGCAGGCAATGGCAAAATCAGGAAAATAAAAACAGGAAACTACAGGTTCCAATTATTTGCTGCTTTTTTACGTTGTTTGTCCTTTGTTAGATGTTGGCGTGAATGAAAATTATTGCTATCATTTTGAAGTCACAGAAGCCTTTGGAAATGAGTGTAGGTCCTTACAGACTTAATAAATGTTACACACTACCAAACCAATGTGAAGAACTAAGAGGTCAGCTTCCAACCAGCATGAACACTAAGTGACACACAGCAGTGCAAAAATTAAAACAAAGAATTCATCATCATCAACAAAACGTCAAGGGCTGAGTCAATAACTAGAGGGGTGATTATTAAGTTTATTCAAGTACTAAGGTAAGCATGAGCTTTAGTACATGTCACAGGGTTAATACTTCAGTGACGAGTATGTACTAAAGGTTACTTTTATTTATTTATTTATTTCAGAAAATTTATATAGCGCCCCTTCAAGGATGCCTACTCAGAAGCGCTCAAACCAATGCAGCTTGCCGTTAAAGTGTTAACATTGTGGGGCGCGGTGGTGTAGGGTATCTTCAGTGCCTTGCAGCCGGAGGGTTGCGGGTTCGAATCCACCTCGCCGCCGCGTAGGGACCCTGGGCAAGTCCTTCACTTGCAATTGCTCATGCGCTTTGGCGTGAAACTCCGATTCAGTGTCCGCGCTGAAGTCGGGAGCGCCTCTGAGTAGACATCTTGAAGGGGCGCTATAACAAGTGCTCATACATACATACATACATTGAGGTGATTCAAACTTTAAGAAAAAACTTCACAAACTGCAGCAGTAGACGTTTATTACACATACAGTAAGAGAATTTCAAAGTTGTGCAAAGCAAACCAAAAATATGTCAAGAATGGAATTAGCTCAACTTGACCCATTTATCGAGTAAAATCTGCACACAATTAAAGGAACATTTTCATGGAATTTAACTTCATCACAGAACAGAGTGTGAATAGTCCTCATTTTGTCTATTTATAGTATGATACACAATACTCCAAATTATAATAATTAGCCAACTAATTTAGTTGAAGACAGAGGTATTCATTTAGTCTATTTATAGTATTATACACAATACTCCACAATTATAAATCATTAGCCAACTAATTTAGTTGAAGTAACTTAAAAAACAAAGGTATTCATTTTGTCTATTTATAGTATTATACACAATACTCCACAATTATAAATCATTAGCCAACTAATTTAGTTGAAGTAACTTAAAAAACAGAGGTATTCATTTTGTCTATTTATAGTATCATACACAATACTCTCAATTATAATAATTAGCCAACTAATTTAGTTGAAGTTAAAGAAACAAAGGTACTCATTTTGACTATTTATAGTATCGTACACAATACTCCACAATTATAAATCATTAGCCAACTAATTTAATTAAAGTTAAAAAATAAAAGTACTCATTTTGACTATTTATAGTATCATACTCCACAATTATAATCATTAGCCAACTAATTTAATTGAAGTAACTTAAAAAACAGATGTACTCATTTTGTCTATTTCATGGCATCATATATAATACCCCAAAATTCCAATCATCAGCTAACTAACTTTGTTCAAGTAACTTTAAAAAACAGCAGCTCTAATTTTGTCTACTCGTAATATCGTTATATACGACTTCCACAATTCCAATCATTAGGTAATCAGTTGAAGTAACTTAAAAAAACACAGGCTTTATCGGTTCTCACTTTCAAGAGATTCTTTAACAGGAGCTACATAAACATTGAGACAATTACACACACACAAACATACATACTAGAACTTTCCTATGTGCAACTGCTATGTACCATCATCAAACAGTCCACAGTGTTCTTTAGGGGCAAAAGCTGTTCATTGCCAAATGCCGAGCTCTACCATCAAAGACGTGCTCAAATGCCAGTTGCTTACCCTGTCAAAGGCCTCCATTTATCCAATAAAATGCAGGAATTTGATCCATCAAAGGCCGGTCATTTAGTCTTTCAAGATCGATCATTCAGTCATTTATTCTACCAAAAAACTAGTCATTTATTTACCTTATCATTATTCAGTCAAATGCTGATCAATTGTCTTTTGTCTAAAGGACTGGTTATTATGCTGAAAAAGACCAGTCATTCCTTCTTTCGCATGACAGTCATTAACCATTAAAACTTTAACGATGAGCGTTTACTAAAAGCTACTGGGAAACCAATATAATATATTATTTATTGAGAAAACTGGTTGTCAAACCGCAACCAGGTACAGGTATTGGAAAGAAAGGAATAATAGACTCCAATGTAATAGTTACCATCAATGTTAGGCTATCATAGGATGTTATTTTCTATAAAGAATACATGATGCAGTTCATCGTTAAAGTGTTAAAGGCGGGCCTTAATTCAGTCAGACTGGTCATTTGTTTTTCCAACGCTGGTTATTTCTTACTGGAAAAGGTCAGTTATGGTACTGCCGATGGCCAATAATTCAAACTCATAAAGGAATGGCATTCATACATCAGGTCAAAGGTTAACATTCATCCTCTGAGTTCAGCATCTATTTCAGTCCGTTATACGAAGCTGTAGAGCAGTTCGATTTCTTGTTTATGACCAGCAATTGGCGTTTCAAGAATAAGCGGAATATTCTCAAGAGATCTGTCGGACATTATCAGTCGGAAGCACGTCAGGCCAATCTTCCCCTTTCCAATCGACGCATGATGGTCCACGCGTGACCCGAGGTCCCCTGGTTAACAACAAAGAACCACAATACAACGTAAACAAAGAACCACAATAGAACGTAAACAAAGAACCACAATAGAACGTAAACAAAGAACCACAATAGAACGTAAACAAAGAACCACAATACAACGTAAACAAAGAACCACAATTGAACGTAAACAATAAGCAACAATGAAGAAGAAGAAGAGCAGTCCCTGAATACGCTGAAGCAGCCATGGGTATGAAGTATTGGCGAATTCATTTCTCAGCCTCGGCATATGAGGGCGGATGGCCAGTCCTCTCCCTCGCCGTCTCTCTTCCCACCATACAGTCGGTGTACTCATTATAGCTGAGTTGGCTAGGGGTGCAGATGGAGCAGAAATCTCGAACCAAATTTCTGCCCTGACAAGGATTTCAACCCCGACCTCTCAATTGACAGTCCAGCACGCTAACCCCTAGATCAGTGCTTCCCAAAGTAGTGGTCCGCGGACCGATGCCGGTCCGTGAGCCCTCAGTTGCCGGTCCGCAAAGTGAGTCAAGAAACTGGTTAAATTGTCTTGGAATCAAGAAATGGCTATTATATTTTTAAAAGTCATAAGAAAACACACTTATTAGGCTAGCATTTAAAGGGCAAAAGAGTCATGGAATTGGCTAAACATGCATTTAGATCAATTTTAATACATATTTGAGGAATCTATTTTAGGTGATAGAAAAAAGAGAAATAGGGCCTAATTCCTGCAGGTCCGTGACGCTGAAAAGTTAATTCTGCCGGTCCGTGACACTGAACAGTTTGGGAAGCACTGCACTAGACTGCCGAGCACCACTAATGAAAATCCAAAAATAAACAAACCAGTTTCCATGAATTTGAATTTAAACTTAGCCGTGTACATGCTTTACACTGATGACGATGATGATTTACACTTCAGATATAATCATACCCACCTTGTGAGTCATTGATATGCACAGCTTTCAGATACTGTCGACCAATCGTACTGTCAAAGTCTTCCATTAGTTTTCTATATCCGGCCTCGTTACGCAGGTCGTAACCTACAGAGAAAAAATTCATCATGGTTTCACATATGCATTATCTATCATTTTTAACATATTAATGACGAGCGTGTACTAAAATGCATAGAAAACTAATCCCTCTCGTCGTTAAAGGGTTAACGACGAGCGTGTACTAAAATGAATGGGAAACCTTAGGCAGCTCGTCGTTAAAGGCTTAAGAACCTAGTCACCATCATAGACAGAAGTGCCTATAACTGAAATACAATTGAACTTAGAACTCTGGCCAGATATAGTACTTAAAACCCTATTACTTAACCCTGTCATAGAACTCTGGCCAGCCACAATATACAATTATACATGTATATTAAGGGTTAACTAAACCTTTGAGTTTACCACACAAAGCTGTTTAAAGTGCCTAGGAAAAAATATACAGCTTGTCGTGAAAGTGCTAAATGAGCGAAACCAGGCATGGGCAATTTGTTTTAACAGAGGGCCGCCCTAAGATTTTAAGGGCAGCTCAGTGGCCGTACGCTAATGGCAGGCTAATTTTTGCAGATTCATTTGCCCCAGAAAATGAGCAATGTTAACTTTATTCAAACTAAATATTGCAGAATAACTGTTAAGTAAATAAAGATAATTTTTATGATGAAAACCTAATTATCTCAATACCTACAGTCCTACACTACAATAAAAATATGTTTTAAGTTAATTGAGTTTAAAAATTACATAAAATGGATAAAAGGTTCTAAGTGCCAGGTACAACGCCAATATAAAAGACATGTCAAGGGCTGGTTCAAAGGTCCCCAGGAGCCAGATCCGGCCCGTATGTTGCCCACCTATGAGCTAAACAATCTCAACACAGAATGAAAGGTCGACCTGCGGCGAAGGCATGACACGTGTCGAGGCAGACGCCAACACGTGACTTGTCGATGACTTTGTCGATGATCTGCTTCAGTTGTTCAAACGTACTTCCAACGGAGTTTGCCTCACCACTCATGTTTTCTATCACTGGAACAAAAACCACATATACTGCATAACTCACGCAGACTTCACGACAGGAAATAAAAACCAAGAACAAACCATTGCTTTTGAAATCGTATTGTATCAAAACCGTGCATTCCCTGCAGTAGGCCCTAGGGTATGGAAATACCTCCCTCAGGAGCTGTGCCTGTTCCCTAGATCATGTACTGATACGTTTTATGGCCATTTGAAAACCGACCTTTTTGCCCGGGCTGGAGTTGGGAGCGTTTCTGAGTAGTTACCTTGAAAGGGGTGCAATAGAAATTTTTGAATGAACAAATCTAGAAATTTATAAGGTGCCTCTCACAGCATAGACTATTCAGAGGCACCCTCAGCGCAGAAGCCCCGTTGAAACAGAAACGCCTTCAGAGAGTGAGAAGGTGCATCATGAATTTAGCCTGTAGTGGGGAGGTCATTTCTCAGGCAGAGGGACCTGCCACAGCAAATGCCCAGCACTGTAACAGAGCAGATGTAGCCCAAGTTCATGTTCATTTGTTGCAGTAGTTCATTGGTGTCAATGGGTAAACCTAAAAGGAATGATATTGCTTCGTCCCATTCTCATTACTATTTCCATACACACTGTTTCCATATACACAAATACTGTAAGAAAAGACGAAATATAGGTTAGGTTGCCTGGCCAGTGTTCAATACTTTACAAACTAAGTTACAAGCTGGTTTCTTTGTTCCCTAGGAAGCCAGTGCCTTCTAAACACTGTTTAGAAGCAGGCGCCCGAACTGGGCATAACCCCTCTCCACGTCCACATTTGGATGACCCCTCCCCCTCTTTTACGACACCCTTAATGGATGAACCCCACAGCACAACCGATGATTACTTATTAATAAAAACAAACTTACAATCTTCTAGTTTACGATGCATTGTTTGCTAACTGTTGTAATAGTCCACGTCTGAATGAAATTTACATCATGTAGAGCGCCTCTGCTTTGCAGTTCTATATAAATACTTTGTTAGCGTTAGAATTACAAACCAGTTATAACATCAGCAACTTTGCTGTGGACGTAGTTAATCGAGTCGGCAATACGGAGTACACAGTCCTCCACAGTGTCCGAATTTGAGTAAGCACCTACAACAAATACCTAAATCAATTAGCTACACTGTAAAGTAATTCAAATTAGTAATTTACATAGCGACACTCACAGCCGTGGCCATTCAGTAGCACTCCAAGTGCGAGAACCTCGAGAGAAGAAATAGGTTTCAAGAAGAGAGAAAGATGAAGACACTGATCTCACGCCATTGAAGGGAAGGGCATTTCATAAGGATGGCCCAAATGATGGCAAAGGATCGAGTTTCAGCAGTAGCAATACTTTGGTAAAAGCCTCCGTGTTAGAGAGCATGAGGATTGCTGTTCGCTTCCTGATGCTGTCTTGCTTTAGAGATTTAAATCTTGGGCTAGCATGGTCCATACAACTACACGGGAACCTTAAACGATGTGGCGTCCATTCAAATGGGGACAGCGGTGGTGAAGGATCTCACCATAACAATTCATTGAAAAATGAGCATGGTCAAGGCCATGTACATTGAAAGATTTAACAACGATGAAACATACAATGAAAATATCAACAAGATTCTTGACCACAGCAAAATCAAAGTAAGAAGAGCAGTCCCTTAAGTAGCTAGCCCGAGAGGCAGCCATGTGTATGAAGTGTTAGCGACTTCCTTTTCTTAGCCTTGGCATATGAGGGCAGGTGGTCAGTCCTCTCCTTTGCCATCTCATCTTCCCACCGACATTATAACATATTAACTCACCTGGGTAGAAGTGAACTCAGTAAGGGGCAACTAACCTGGGTGAAAGTTGAAGAGGGGCAGGTCGAGCATCTGGCAGCGTTTCAGGTCGTCCACGAGCGACTCGCGACTTTTTCTCAGATGCTCGGCGTCAGAGGCGCCACAGTTCAAGAGGTATGAGCCATGAGGTACAACCATGTGCGGAGAATAACCTTTCTCCTGAAATAAGATCAAGAGGTATGAGCCATGAGGTACAACCATGTGCGGAGAATAACCTTTTTCCTGAAATAACATCAAGAGGTATGAGCCGTGAGGTACAACCATGTGCGGAGAATAACCTTTCTCCTGAAATAACATCAAGAGGTATGAGCCGTGAGGTACAACCATGTGCGGAGAATAACTTTTCTCCTGAAATAACATCAAGAGGTATGAGCCGAGTGGTACCACCATGTGTGGAGAATAACCTTTCTCCTGAAAATCATCAATAGTTATGAGCCATGTGGTACCACCATGTTTGAAAAATTGCCTTCACTTAGGAAAGCCGTGAGCCACATGGTTCCACCAGGCGTGGAAAATAGCCATGCTCCAGAAATATAATCAGCGTCAATCAGGGTACATCTATCATGCAGGAAAGGCCATGACTTGGTCAGGGATAAGCAAATTTAATACTCTAAAAAATGTAACTGAATTACAAATTACATGGGAAAATGTTACTGAATTACAAATTACATTGTGGACTAGGCGCCCTTGTAATGGGCCTAATGGCTGTGTTACAGCGCCATATAAATTGTCATTATTATTATTATTACGTAATTTCAATACCTGCCCATCCCTGGACTAGCTTTAGTACGTCCTATGTTGCAATCCAACCTATTCCAGAAAGATGGGACAAAAACAGCAAAGCTAGTCTGCACTGTGGAAGTTTGGATCAGAGCAAGGGTACCTTGAGAGCTTCCTTGAACTTTGTGGCCTCCTGAGGATCAAGAGGAGGTGGAGTCCACGTCTTCTGAGCCTTGATGAAGATGCCCAGTGCACGCGCACCCAGCTGACTGGCTCGAAGCACGGCTCCTGCAAGGTCACCTAAACATAAGCAGAGGCATCAGATGTATAATTCTTTTATTTTATTTATGTTGCATTTATTTAGGACCACTATCTAATGACCAAGCATCAATCTATGGTATTGAGCAATTGAGTGAAGGACTTGCTCTAGGTCCCTTACACAGTAAATGTTTTGTGTATGTATGAGCACTTGTTATAGCGACCCTTCAAGATTTCTACTCAGAGGCGCTCATGACTACAGCGCGGACACTGAATCGGAGTTTCACGCCGAAGCGCATGAGCAATTGAGAGTGAAGGACTTGCCCAGGGTCCCTACGCGGCGGCTTGAGGTGGATTCGAACCCGCAACCCTCCGGCTGCAAGGCACCGAACATACCCCTACACCATCGCGCCCCACAAGAGGCTCAAACCCGCACTCTCTGATCTGCAAGACAAACGCTTAACCAACAGGTTACTACAGTGTTTGACAGATGCAAACACACAGAATTATCCATCACAATTTTCTCCTAAAGCAAGCACCTGTGATTAAGCTCACAATTCATGTTGTTTTTTTATATTTTAATTTTGTCATATAGCTGTACAGGCAGTACAGCATCAGCTTATTTAACCAGAATAGCTTGAGTTTTGGCTTCAGTTGATGCCTTTTCATTATGAGAATGGCACGATAGAAGACAATGGATTAGATAGGTCATACAATATCTAGGGGCACTACTGTTTCTGCTCGTTCTCTTAAGACTTTTCTTTTTTCGAGGGGCCCTTCGCACTGGAAGCGCCTCTGATTAGGTTGTACTGTGAGAAGCGCTTTATAAATCCGTAAATAGAATAGAATAGAACAGAATTGTCTAATGAAAGATCATAATTATTGCACCACCACCACGTATGAACGAGGTCATCTAATGACAGGCAAACCTCGGAAAACTGGAAAGACAGGGTCACCACCTTCAAACAGGTCAGCGCAAAACATCAGCAAAATGCAAAACACGCAGACATCCTTGCTTGCAATCAATTGTTGAATTACAATCAACAACAATCTTTTACAATCAGCTGAACACAGCATAGCTAAATGCTGTATCAAAGTATCCAAAAATACTATCTAATGGTTATTACAAATCTATGCTACTCTACGCTACGTCGTGCTATGGAATGTTACGCTATGTTAATTTACTAGAGCTCAAAGAGCCCAGGCATTAACGACGAACTATGGTTATGATATAAATGTCAAATACATATAATTAATACCAACCTGGAGATAAGACATGGGTGCCAACATACTTGTTGGCCTTAGGCACCAGGTTGGTGCCTGGCAAAGCCAAAGTCAACAGGTCAGAGGCAGGGCCACCCAACTGTTGACCCTCACTCCTATCAACTGTTGTTACATCTGCAGTGTTAGCTGGTACCACATCAATTGGATTCTGAACATCAGACAAAGCCCTTGTCACAGCATCCTCTGGAATGAGCTTCTCATTGTCTGCAGCCGCAACCGCCGCCTCGGCCGCAGTCTCCGCCATCCTAAGACGCCGTTTTTTCAGCGGAACAAACCCAGTGTCATCACCGCTGCCACCACCACCCAAGTCAGGCTTCCTGTTCGTAACTGCACAATCGTCTTTGGCATCTGAAGAAGATAATGAAAAGGGATTTTCCATATCACGGTTGACTCCTTCCATATCACGTTCTCTCCCCTTCTTTGACGAGTCACCGTTCGTTGCTATGACAGCCGGGATGTTTCCCGGGGTTGCCACGGTGTTGGTGGGAATGTTCGCCGTTTCTCCGGGTTTTGTTACGACTACGTTGTTTGATCTGACTGGAGATTGGTCCGAATCGGACGTGGCAGCGACTTCGTTCGTCAATTCAGAATAACACTCGAGAGCTAGCGATGGTGAAACATCGGCTGCGGTCGTATTGCGAGGCAGGCTGTTGTCAGACTTCTCTTCTGTCGAAAACCTCAAAATCGCCGTTGAATGCATGGTTCTAGCTTCCGGAGTTGTCTGACTTGTATTCAGTGATTCCGACTTCTCCGACTGGACAAACCTTGTCCGAGTCTCGGACGAGGGAGACTTGTCCTTTTCGTTATCTTCCGTGGCCTTTTGATCGACTACCGAACTCTGAATGCTGGCATTGCCATTGTTGGCTTCACTCTCTCCATCTTTCCCGTTGACTGCGGATGAAGTGGAGTCGTTAGCAGCATGCTGTGCTGTAAGTACAAGACTTGGACATTCCTTGTTGTCGTCGGGAACAACATCGGCCTTCTCAGAGAGCGCCCCAGAGAAGGAAGATTTGCTACTGCTCACGACACTCACATTGTCTGAATTACTACTGGTGGTCGCCTCTCCCGTATCTCTCGTCGACTCCGAAGAACCTTGGTCGAATGGTTGGCAAGTGACAGCTGGGTAATTTCCAGTGGCGCCATCTCTCGAAGCATTTTCCGTTGTTTCGTCGACGTCTCCATCTGAAGATCGGATCGAAGCAGCATCAAGCTTTGGCGTTCCACCTGAGCTTCGATCCTCCTCCGATCCACCGCTGTTTGACGGCTCCTCTGCTCTTACATTCCTCTTCTTTCTCTTCTTCTTCCTGTTCTTTGATTCGCCATCGGCCGGTTGACTCTCCGCCTCGTCTTGTTCATCTGGAAGCTTGACAGCAGTGATCTCCCGAGGGCTTGTTTCTTCCAAGGAATTAACGTCTGTGAGGTTTTCCTGTGAAGCTGAGCCTTCCACAGAGTCAGCCTCCGTATCGAGTCCCGAAGAAAGCAGCTTTATCTCTTCTGCCAGCTTCTCGTTTCCTAAACTCTGCTTGTCAGCGGACAATGACTGAGACTCTCCACTGTTCCCATTCCCGTTCCGTCGACTCCTTGTTACCCGCGACCCCAACGACGCCCCCGGGTCCAGACTCCCCTCGACCTCTTGCACCCCAAGATTTTTCTTTGCAAGCCTTTTTCGTTTTTGACCACGGCCACCTGCACTCACAGCATCATCACCAGTAGCACCAACCACTTCAATTTCCAATTCCGACTGTTCGACGGACACCGAAGTGGATCTTGAGTCAGTTTTCTTCTTGTTTCTGCGTCCTTTTTTTGGTGTCAACGCCGTAAAGTTTTTACTCGCCGCCTCTTCAGTTTTTGGACATATAAGCTCAACGTCAACATCCTCCTGTGTGTCGCCTTCCATGGGATCGACAAAGACGGTGTCAACAGGCGACTTTGAATCTGGAAGACTCCTGCCGAAGTCCGTCGCCGCATCTGCAGGCAGTGGCGCCAAGCATTGTCCAGGGATGCCGCCAGCTTCGGAGTCTGGTGGCGACGTCTTTTTCTGTCTTTTGAAAATCATCCTCTCCTCGTCACCGCTCAAAGGGCTGACCATCCACGTGGCGTAGTTTCCCCCTTCAATCAATCAATCACAATCAATCAGTGATATTTTCGTTAACGAAAACTAAAATTAGAAGTAAAAATAAAGGATTTCGTTAACGAAAATAAGAAGTAAAAGTAGGAATTATTTTGGCTTCAAAAACGAAATTAGGAATTAAATTATGAATTATTTGCAGAACTAAAATTATGAATGAAATTAGGAATTATTTTCAGAAGTAAAATCATTTTACTTCTTGTGGCCCTTAAGTTGAGATGAAGGCGAGTAAATCGCATGCGATCCAAACACATAATCCATTGAAAATCTCCGGTGAGATTAAGGCGCTGCGCTTACCATTCTCGATGTAATAGTAGCGCTTACCATTCTCGATGTAATATACCGGGTACTATCTTTGGTCTTCGTTGTCTAATAACTGTCCCCCTCCCTGCGTACCAACCTAACAACGACCTCAGTTGCGTACGACATTTTATTTCGCTTTTGATCGTTAAATTTCTTAAGTATGAGTTTATCACGAATGTTGGCCGGAAGAAAGCGAAATAGCCCGGTTTGGGAAGGCGAACTTCGTACAGCCAAATTGCACCATTGCAAAGGATCTTTGTCAGCTCCTGCCTCACAGGCCTTTGTGGAAAGAATTGTTTCTGTAGGCCTATGTGGAATCTTGACTGATGGACGAAGAAATCGCATGAAAAAATCTCTGGAAATGAGAGTGTTCTTGAAATTTAACAAAGATATCTTATACATGCATGTAGTAACGTTGAAATAGTCTACTTTTTACTGCACTGAAATTAATAATTATTTGGAAAACTAAAATAAGAAGTAAAATTAATTGAGAACTAAAATAGGAATGATAAGTAAAATTATTTGTGAAGTAAAATTAGAATTAGAAGTAAAATTCAAGGACACAGAACTGAATTAAAACTGAATTAGGAATTATTTTGAGAAGTAAAATATCACTGCAATCAATCAATCACAATCAATCAATCATTCATTTTGTAACCAACCAATCGCTTTACCGTTACAGAGTTGCAAATCACATAGACAATAGAAGGCTACAAGGAAGGCCCTGAAGGGATCACAGATCCCGCTAAGTAGGGGCACCTATGTACAAGTTATACAAAAAGATGCAACGGCCAAAAATCCTTACTAAGTATGACAGTAGATGGTTTCGATTACTTGATAGAATCTGAACTAAATTAGGTAAATTAAAATCTTAACTAAATTAGGTAAATTAAAATCTTAACTAAATTAGGAAAACCAAATGAATCATTGGAGAAGAACTTGTGCGTGGGAGGTATAATTATGCACAGACATTTGGATTCATCAGATACATTATGACTATCACCAACCAAATAAGTGAGTAGTTTCTTAAACAATAGTAATGAAGGCAATACTAACCTCCTTCCTCATTGTCTTCTTCCTCCTCATCCACCTTAATTTCCTCCTGCTCCTCCTCCTCTTCCTCTGCCACAACCACGTCATCCTTCCGCCTTCTCTTGGTTGTGTGCTTTTCCTTCTTAAAAGCCCTCTTTCTTTTCCTCTTCTCCAGAAACGTCTCCACGCCCGAAACCTTCTCCGCGTCCGTGGGATCTTTTTCCGCCTCAATCGGTCCCGTTTCCAAGCAGAGGTCCCCATCACCTGTCACGGCACCTGATTCAACATCCACATCGCTGTTCGGCTCATCAACGACAACAGTTGCCACAACAGAGGACTCAACATCAACTCGCCGCCTCGGAACTCTTGGCACTACCTCACGCTTTTGTCTTTTTATAGCCATTTGTTTTGGTTTTACAACCTCCTCCGAGCTTCCTTGAAGAGCAGCCTCATGCCCCTCTCCAGTCAGTGCTTTTCTGGCCACTCCTTTCCGGATGCCCAGTTGTTTTCGTTTGCGTCCGGGTCGGTTCGGTTGTTGAACCTCATCCACAGTGCTAGGAGAAGCAAGGCTGTTCCGTGGTTGTGTCTGCAGCAGACAGTTCTCGAGAACGAGTACCGCTGAGCTGAGCTTCCTGTCACTGGCGACAGGCGAGAGTACAGGAGCAACAGGCTCATGATGCTCCTCGCCTTCAACTTCTGGCTCCACCTGGACCTCGCTTGCTCCATAATCACCTGCAGGCAACATTAATCAGCAAATGTGACAGAACAAAAATTATTCTGATCTAACACAATTTCAACAGAGTAAACAATTCCTACATTTCTAGAAGGAATTCTTCAAATTAAAAAAATTATCTCCATCTAACAGCTCCGACAATGCCCACACTGTGATTTGCACAAGGTACCTCGCATCAATTAGGTCACAGCATAAGATTAAACACAATGCATTCCAGGTGTGTTCCAGAGGTTACCAACAATTTTCAGAGCAAAGCACCCTTACTAAAAGTCACTCACCTTAATTTCATTATATTTTTGTTAACAACGAGCAACATTCCTTGAATTCATCCATAGTGTTGTGACTATTTCTAAACTAATTTAAGTTTTAAAAATGTCATAGGCCTATGTCAGTAGTGATAATTAATCAGTAGTTTTCACAGTTTTGACCCATTCTGCCATTCAGTCACGGCACCCTTAGAGGGCATCAAGGCATCCTCGGGTGCTATGGCACTCAGGTTTGCAAACACTGGTCTACACCATAGACTTAAAACACAACTTCTGCAGAAGGATAATCACATACCTGACACGAGGGTTACGGCTTCAGTAGCTCCACCCGCGACAGTTCTATCCTCAGGTGACTGCTTTCTTCCTCTGCGTTTCTTTGGACCCATGGCTAAAGAAAAACCACAAACTTTCAAATGTAAGTGTGTGTATGCATGTATGTGTGAATGCACCAGTATGTATGCATGTGCAATTGTACATAGTGAATCTTAAGGGGGTCAGCCCGAATCCCCGAAACCCGAATCCCCGAAAACGCTGAAAACAGAGAAAAGCCTGATTTCCCGAAAACAGTTTTCTACAAAGTGGCCGAGCTATTCATAGTTAAATTGTAAACATGACATAGACATAGCGTGGCCTTGATGTATATCGATTATTGCCTATTCAAATGTTTATTTGTTAATAATATTCTTTCGAGTTGGACTTAGAAAATAAATTTCGGGGATCCGGCCGAAATGCCTTTCGGGGATTCCGGTTTCGGGGATTCGGCCCGCACCCATCTTAAGTAGCTTACAAAATCGATGACTACCTAACCGATTGAAACAAGTGTGTTTAAAAATGTTTCAAAATTTAAACTTACGCCCTATATCCCTCAGCCCCCGATACTATAAGCTTACCGCAAGAACACGCTCCAAGAACAATTCGTAATCGCAAACTGGAGATTTCTAGAGCGCCCACAAAAGCGAAGTCGCGGGAACCAGCTTATTCACAGGCGCTTTATCAATGCAAAATCGACAGGCAGAGGGTCAAGATCCGGAGAGTCATGCAGGCAGACAGTGAGACGTCTAAGGTGGATGATGCTTAGAGGTGAGGGGAATCGGGATAGGGTTTGTGAAAAAGCAGTGTTTTACTCTCTTTAGCTTGTAAAATCGCTGATCGCGTTAATTTTACAGCCGAATAACATGCAATGCATGCATTAATTTAAATCCTCACCTGACACGATCTTTTCGGGACGTCTTTAAATCTTAAAATCTGAAAAATTGCTCTCGGCCTGTAGGTATGAGGCTTGCTTTCTAGTGGCGGTAATTGTGCACAAGGCAGTCTTGCATGAACAGTGAACGCAATAATTATGCAAACGCGATTTGCAATAAGATGTGGTAAATATTAGACCATGATTGATTAACAAATTAATCTGATCGTTTTAATTTTATCTTTTTGCATCCATTAATTAGCAATCTAAATCTAAAACCCAACTTTGCGATGCAGTCTACATTTGAGGTTCTTAGCTGATCCCATAGAAAACTTAAACCTTGTAATTGAGCCATAGATTGGGAGCCGAAAAACGTACCAAAATAGACAAATTTTCCCTCTAATTTTCTCAGTTATTTCTCCACTTCAGAACCCAAAAACACATTTTTCCGTGTAGTTTAAAATTCTCGATTCGATCCTGTAAGTTTCGTCGCAAATATCGAAACTTTTGAAAATATAGATGTATGGCCGATTTTGGAAGTCGTTTTCAGCAAGACATTTCGACCAGTTGACAGTTCACGTTAGACGAGGCTTCAACACAGGCAAACAGACGGGCAATGTATCGAGCTAATGTTGAACGTCTGACGATAAAGTTGAGGATTACCTGATATCTGATGACGGTAGATGTTTTCCTGAAGCGGTGAGTTCATATCCAGTCTTATTTTCGATTAAATTTGTAGAAATCGTGATTAGCACGTGCTTTGTAAGATTCACTTTGAACACATTTTGTCAATTTACGGTGTTTTTCAATCTCAGCATCGCCATCTAGCGAATACAATTAGTACATTTGAGGCTGTTTTGTGGACATTTTACGAAACTGCTCTGCCATCTGGCGAATGTAAAGAGATGTTTCTAAGATCCTCTTGTCTTCTAAGTTATAAAAACAACATTATTAAATGACAAGAATTACTCGGGAACGCTAAGAAAAGAATTAAAACATGGTTTTTGACAGTTTTAAGCAATTTCAAAGCCGTGGTAAATTTTTATTTATTTTTTAAATTTATTTAGCTAGTTGAGGGTGTGTTCGTATTTGCGTTAGTGTGCACGCTGTATGTAGGCCTAAGTGTACGAAATCGAACGTGGTTTAATGATAATAGCCACAGCTGAGACAGCTGCACATACGCGGGAAAGATTAAACCAAAGGATGTTCCACCGTTCACGTCTGCTCTGAGTTTGCTCGGAATATGTGTCTATGCATGTATCGCATCGTTCACATGTATGTATGTATGTATGTATGTATGTATGTATGTATGTATGTATGCATGTAGCCTATGTTGGCCTATGTATGTGCGTATGTATGTTGATACTTATATCTGTATGTATGGTTGTATGAATACATATAAGCATGTATACGTATGTACGTATGCATGTATGTGTATGTTTGTATGTATGTACGTACGTACGTAATGCATCGTAATCGTAATCTCCAAACTTCTAAAGCGCCACTCGAAAGCCAAGCGCAGGGCACCAGCTTATTCACGAGCGATGCATGTATGCATGCTAGTATTTATATCTGTATGTATACATGCATATATATGTATGTATATGTATATATAATATTATGGACACGGTTAACAAGACACTTGAAGCAGCGCCGTTCAAGTGCCTCTGGAAAACGCTGTTCTATCAGAGAAAATCCAGGTTATGCTCTGTATTCTGATAAACTTTTATGGCGTCGTTTTAGCATTTTGCAGAAGACACCAAGCGATGACCAGACGTTGATGTTATTATGTTCATCATCATCAGTTCCTGACGCCAGCCATTAGGCTGCGATGGGTACGAATAAATGATCTTCATTGTTCTCTATCATATGTCAAGTCCAGTCCAAGTGATGTTATGTCCTCATTTGTGTTGTCTATCCAGCGTAGTCTTGGTCAGCCTAGGTTTCTTTTCCCTTCGAATCTTGCGCGTAGTGCATTGTAAGTAAGTAAGTAAGCAAATTCTTTATTGAACCAGTTGCAATCCGCAACAATCCAGTGTGTGGGATTCGTTCAATTGGCATTCTCTCTACGTGTCCACAGTGTGATTCTACTTACAGATTTTATTTTAGTTATAGTTATAGTTATAGTTAATGGTTTCTTATTTTAGTTATAGTTATAGTTATAGTTAGTATTATTTTTTAGTTATAGTTATAGTTATAGTTAATGGATTTTTATTTTAGTTAATTTTAGTTACTACTTAGTTACAATAATTAAGGCTATAAGCAAAATTGTGCGTATTAACACGCTATTTCACAATTTGCTCAGAGCTTTGAAAGCCTTTGAAGCATGGGTGCATTCAGCTTCATGAATACACGAGTTTCTAAATTAACTGACAAATTGCATAATAAAAATATCGCATTTTTCGTTCT
Source organism: Aporrectodea caliginosa (assembly GCA_020284085.1). Classification (NCBI taxonomy): domain Eukaryota; kingdom Metazoa; phylum Annelida; class Clitellata; order Crassiclitellata; family Lumbricidae; genus Aporrectodea; species Aporrectodea caliginosa. Next base: position 636,584 of record JACEVL010000897.1, read on the forward strand.
CATTTATGTCGAATTGTCCATATTGCACTTCCTATTTTTATTTTTTGTATTAACGAAAATAAAGATGAATTTTCGTTAGTGTTATTTTCGTTATAGTTATAGTTATAGTTAATGATATTTTTTAGTTATAGTTATAGTTATCGTTAACGAAGTCATTTTATTTTCGTTAACGAACATTTTCGTTATCGTTATCGTTAACGAGAATCACACTGCGTGTCCAAACCATCGGAGTCTTCGTTGAACGACTTTGTTGTTATGTAAGCGCACAGCAAACGTACACTCTACGACTCGCCTTTGTTCCAGGCCGTGATCAAAGTTCGCTCGGAGCATATAAAAAGTGAACTACAGTTCTTTTCCGCCTAAGTGATTGACAGGCCTGTATATAGGACTATATTGTTTATAGGAGTGTCACTAAAAGAGGTATCTGTCATTAGGTCAGATATTTTCGTGGCCTTCACCCTGCCTCGCCCTTAACTCTGAAGGTGAATTGAGTAGTCTGGCCGATTGGTTAGAGCGCTCGACCTGTAGCATGGAGAGTGCGGGTTCGAGCCTCACCCGAGGCAGTCACTGTGTAGGGACCTTGAACAAGTCCTTCACTCATTATCATCATCATCACTCTCATCATCATCATCATCATCATCATCATCACCATCATCATCGTCATCATAATCATCATCATCACCAACACCACCAACACCATCGTCATCATCACCGTCATCAGTTCCTGATGCCAGCAATTTGGCGGCGATGGGTACGAATAAATGGCTATATCTAACAAGTCCTTAACTCATCATCATCATAACATCATTATCATCATCATCACCAGCAACAACATCGTCATCATCACCACCACCACCACCATCATCATCATCATCATCACCATCATTAGTTTCTGATGCCAGCCATTTGACGGCGATGGGTACGAATAGATGGCTATGTCTATCAGGTCCAAAAGTTGCGCTTTAATGTAAGTTTTATTGCTCATCCAATCGCTAAGTGGTAGTACCCGACTTTTGTGCATATACAATTCGGTAGGTGGCGCAAGGTAACCGTGTATTCGTCAAGAAGGCTTGCCCCAAGGGCTTGAACGTTTATCAAGTTCTACGAATTAATTATTGAGTTTAGGAAGAACTGTATGGCTCGTTCTGTAGACGTCAAACGGACAATAGGCCTAATTACTTTGGACTAATTCTGAAGTTAATGCTAATAACATGAATTATTAATTACTAACAACTTGATGCGAGCTTACTGATTACCCTGCCAACATGTGACAGACATGTGGTTTATCATTATAAGGGTCCAATATCAGAATATGGGTCACATATTGGCACGTTATGAACTTAAACTGAACTCTCCATGAAACTGTATTCTAGCTTGCTGTAAACTTAATGCGATCTAAGTCTATTCTCATGCTCTGTTATGAACTAATTGTCAACTTGAGAAACTGAGATTAAAACACTCAAAGAGTTTTTCTTTCAACTTTTAAACTGTTGCCTTGACTAGCTATAGGCTATATTTGCGGGTGCTCGATGGTGTAGTAGGCTAGTTAACGCGCTGAACTGTGAGGTCAGTGGTTCAAACCCCATCAGGAAAAAATTTGTTTGCACAAATCTGTTCCGTTTGCGCCCTTAGCCAACTCAGCTATAATGAGTACACTGACCGTACACTGTAGGTGGGATGATGAGACGACGAGAGACAGGAATGGCCATCCGCCCTCATATGCCGAGGCTAAGGAAATTGAAGTCGCTACACTTCATGCCTACATACCAGTGGATGCCTCTCTTAATTCAGGGATTGCTCTTCCTATCTTCTTCTTCGGTATTTGGGGGTGGACGTGGTTACGGGTTCAACCCATCCCCAATTAAATTGCCGAAATTTTTTATATGCCTTTATAAACGAAATACAAGAAATTTGACTTTTGCGACCATGTCCAATGTCATGGGCGTATTTACGGGTGGATTTACGGGTTCAACCCCCCCCCAAATAAGTTTCCGAAATTTTCTTTTAGATGCGAAATACCAAAAAACCTGAACTTACATACATACATACATACATACATACATACATACATACATACATACATACATACATACACACACACACACACACACACACACACACACACACACACACACACACACACACACATACACACATACATACATACATGCATACATAATCCATTTCGAAATCTTAAAACCCCCTTCGAATTTTTTTATCGCTACGCCCATGTGGACCAATGTACACATTATAGCCGAGAGTTTATCTAAAACCTTAAGATTTGAGTAAACTGTCCTGGGAATATCTAAGTCAAGAACGCATGCCAATATCAGCCGTTCTCCCTGCCTCACTGTATGTCTCTTGCGCTATATAAAAACGTCTAATGTTCCAGAGTTACTATGCCGTGCAGAACAGTGATTCTTCTTTTGGGTGCCTGAGTCCGGGCCTTGGAAAATCGAACAGGAACACATCAATCGCCTTCTGCGGATCGCTTTAAGACAGCGAGCACCAGAGGACGGACGGAAAGACGGACGGATGGAAGGACAGACAGACAGACAGAACGACAGACACAGACAGACACACAGGCAGACACTCAGACAGAAAGACAGACACACACAGACACTCACAGACAGAAAGACAGACACACAGACAGACACACAGGCAGACAGATACACACAGACAAACAGACAGACAAACAGACAGACAAACAAAAATACAGACATACACAGATACACACACGCACACACACACAGGCAGTCAGACTAGCTGTCAGACAGATGGACACAGACACAGGAACACAGACAGACAGTCAGACAGAAAGACAGAAAGGCATACTGTCGCAGAAACCGATATAGGCCTAGACACAACGACAACCAGGAAGTGAGCATACCGGGGAAAACGTTCAACGGTCTCTCAGCTCCGTGCGCCGTCCGTCGGTTCGTCCGTCGGTCGGTCGTGTGAGGGCGCTGCTGGAATCATCGACAGCGCGGCCAAATCGTCTGTCAAACGAGTCTTCTTCGCTGGTGGCGATCGGAAAAAGTGGCAGAGTCGCAATGGATGGCGATAAAGAGGACCGGCGTGCAGAGGAAGGAGAAGGAGGAACAGGGGTTGGAATAATGCAATCCTTAGCGTTTGCAGAGGGTATGTTTCTTTTTAGTTTGTTTGATTCTGAGCCCAGGCTTACTACAATCTAAGTATCGATCGGCTGTCTCTTTTCTGTATTTTTTACACGTTTAGGTGTCCCTAATTAGCGGGATCCATGATCCCTTCTGGGCCTCCGTGTAACCAGTAGGCTAGGCGGCCTAGGCCTAGGCCTACATGTCAAACCGTTGCCTTATTGTTTCATTTGTTCTTTTTATCTTCTGATGGTCACCGAAATAAATTATAGATCTAAAAGAATGATAAATGATCTTCTCATGATCCCTTCTGGGCCTCCGTGTAGCCAGTACATGTCAAACCGTTGCCTTGTTGTTTCATTTGTTCGTTCTCCCTTCTGGTGATTAGGCCTAGAACAATAAAATAATGATTTTATTTTATTTTTAAAGTCGAACAAACGGACGTCGCCGGCGTTAGAGGGGAAACGAGAGGCAGCGTCGGCGCAGGTTTCCAGAGACGCGGAGCAGTTCGCCAGAAGGACGTTCACGACGTTAAAGGTCATCGCTTCGTCGCCAGATTTTTCAAACAACCGACCTTCTGCAGTCACTGCAAAGATTTCATTTGGTCAGTCGAACGCAAATTCACGGCGCTTTAGAAGTTATTTGAGTAGAAAAGTTATAATTTTTTGCGTAGGAACGTGTAAATTTAATGGGGCGATAATGAGGGTCGTTCCCATCGAAGTAATAGAATCATAGACCCCCCCCCCCGTTGGGTGAATGGATTGGTAGGGAGTTTGGCAAACATTTAGTATCGGGGTGCGTTTATTTCCGATAATATACGACATTTTTTTACGTTTATCCCGTTTCCAAGGTTCAGAGGTGTGTTGGATTCAAGGGTAACGGTTGTTGGCATTTTGAAGGGTTTAGTGTCGTCTGCAGACCCAATGTAGTATCATCAGACACCTCGGTTATTTTATTTAGTACTAAATAATTTAAGAAATAATGTACAATTGGGGCTGCCAACCGTCCTGGATTCAACTGGACAGTCCTGGAATTGGCCTTGTGCATCCTGTGTCTGGAGTACTACAAAATTGTCGCGTAATTTGATGTAAATATCCACTTTACCAAATGTTGTTCTTGTTTTTGCACACTAAATGACATCTGCAATCTGCAGGCATGTAGGTCTATACATGAACATCACTCTTGCTGGGCCCATAAGCATGGTATAGGCTACTGGAATTTGGTGATGGTTTTGCCCTTTAAGTTGATTCTCGTTTTATATAATAGGCCACTTGTCTTTTGATGATTTGACTGTCATTTTTAACAATTATTTTCAGTAGACTAGATCCTACAATTAATCTGACGCAACCGTCGTTACATTACAAACAGTGACGCGGACAGAGTAAATTGGTAATGACATATTGAATGACTATGTGGGCATTCCGGATTGGCAAATTCAAAAGTTTTCAGCCCTAAGAGGGGTGGAGGATTCAGAGATAAATTTGGGAAGGCATTTTGAGGGGTTCAGTGTTGGGCCCTACAGACCCAATGTCATAGTATCCTCTGACACAGGTCTGTATAATAAAGACGTCTATGCTTTGTGCATTTTTCACCTGCATTTTATACCTCTCTGAAAACTATTCTTTTCAGCCGTGGTTGGGCCGGGAGCGCCTCTGAGTAGAAAGCTTGAAGGGGCGCTATAGCAAGTTTCATTGATTGATTGATTGAGTGATTGATTTTCAATTTAGTACTAAATAACCGAGGTGTCTATGCTTTGATACCTTGGTTATTTAGTACTAAATTTAAAAAATGCAGAATTAGGCCTGCCAACCGTCCTGATTCAACTGGATAGTCTTGGAATCGGCCTTGAGTGTCCCTTCTCCCGGATTAACCCAAATTGTCACGGAATTTGGTGTAGATATCCACTTAGTGCATTGGATAAGACACTGGCATAGAGAGCGAGAGGTACCGAGATCGAGTTCCGTAGGCGGACTTGCTTTGTAGGCTGCTATTAGCGGCGTGTATTGCAGGCTGTCTGTTCTGTTAGTAGTTAAGATTTATGTCTTCTGTCATTTGTGTTCTTGTGAATTGTTCCAATTGCATAACTACACTGTAACCGGTTGCGGTTTGTCAACCGGATTGTTTCAATAAAGATTATTATTATTATTATTTTTGTTATTGTTTTTGCACACCAAACTTGAACAGCCGACCGGAAAACATGTTTTACAGAGTGGCCACAGAAGAGAGGGTAGTTAGGTTACTAATCTATCCGATTAGGACATCCTCTATTTACGACTATATTCAGCAGACTAGATCCTACATTAGACTGAGGCAGCATTCATTACATACAGAGTGATGTGGAGAGCGTAAACTGGTAATGGGATATCGAGTGACTATGCGGGCATCCCGGATTGGCAAATTCAAGAGTTGGCAGCCGTATTTAGCACTAAATTAAAAAAGTACTCAATGTTACATCAATGTGACAGTTGCATCCATTTTTAATGGAGGCTGTGATAGCCATGTGATCAGTGGCAACACATGACTATATGCATGTGGACATTGATGTATTTTGGGACACATTAGATTCACTTATATAGCACCTTTAGAAATATTTATGAGAGGCTGATAGAATGTGATATCCCATGGTGCAGTTTCTAGATGGCAAAGAAGCCCCTCAGTGGCTTACTTGTTACATGGTAGCTGATTGGTTATAGAGCTCGCCTTGTAATGCGGAGAGTACTGGGTTCGATCCTCCTCCTCTTAGACGGTTACAGTGTAGTGACCTTGAGCAAGTCTTTCAATGACAGCTGCTCAGCGTCATCAACTGATGCTTGGTCATTGAATGGGGGTGCTTAATAAATGCATAATAATAATATAATAATAATATTTTATAATAATAGTAGTAATAATAATAATAATGAATAATTATAATAATGATAAATAATAACAATAATAATAATAATCCTGCAGGCAATTCCCTCAGTCAACTGCTGCCAAGCATACATTTTATTCTGCATATCCCAAAAACATAGACATAGGGATTCAGTTGAATTGCACATGGCCTGAGTGAAACTATTGATGAATTCTAAAGTCTGTACTTGGACTAGCATATCACTTTAGTAGCAAGTTTGGGCTGAAAACAATATCGTCCTGCTCTTTCTGTCAACATTATTATTATTATTATTATTATAATTAAATTTGTAACGCGTTCACGGTCACACCGAAATGTGAATCTGAGGTGTGGATAGTCATCTGCTAGGAGAAGATGCAGATAGATATCAAAGTGCTTGAAAGCCAAGGAGAAATGGCGAGTTTTGAGCCGCTTTTTGAAGGAATTAAGTGAATTTGAGCTAGGAAGAGAGAGAGAGTGGCAGTCGATTCCATTCCGTGAGAGCAGAGGCATGTAGTGAGTCTTAGAAACAGGCAAAGAGCAGGTGACTTAGAGACTCGTGTTGAGACTTTGCTCCTCTTCAGCTCAAGAGCGTGGGTGTTATTTGCTTAGCAGGCATGAACACTCATCTATGATGTTATTCAGCTGCTTTTGTTGACTCGTTATTGAATTCCTATCAAGTGTTTGAGCTCGTCTTCTCTTGTTTCTTTGTTTACATTCTTGTAGTCGTTATTATTTTAATGGTTGTTGTTGTCCCAGTTGTATTTGTGGTTGTGGGGAGGGGGGTAGTGTAGTGATAGTGTAGCGGTTATCGTGCTGGACCGTCAATCAGAATTTTTTTTGAAATTTCTGTTCCACCAGCACCCCCTAGCCAATTCAGCCATGATGAGTACACTGACCATACACTGTCAGTGGGAAGATGAGACGGTGAGGGAGAGGATTTGCCACCCGCCCTCATATGCCGAGGCTAAGAAAATGAAGTCGCTAACGCTTCTTACCCATTTCTGCCTCTCTGGATAGCTGAAGGGAATGCTCTTCTTCATATGTTGCCATTTTATTGATCTTATTGTATTTGTAATATTCTTATTGAAACAATCCGGTTGACAAACCGCAACCGGTTACAGTGTACAGTTATGCAATTGAAACAATTCACAAGAACACAAATGACAGAAGACATAAATCTTAACTACCAACAGAACAGACAGCCTGCAATACACGGCGATAATAGCAGCCTACAAAGCATGTCCGCCTACGGCTCTTGATCTCGGTACCTCTCGCTCTCTATGCCAGTGTGTTATCCAATGCGCTATCGCTATTTGATATTGTCATATTCTTTGATTAATGTTTGTTTCTTGTTTGTTACCATTTAATTGTTATTCAACAAAGTCATCTGATTGTCTTCCTCTGTTCATACTTAAAACTAGAACTGTTCGTGGTAATCAAATTTTTTTGGGTTGATGGACTATAGAGTATAGAGTACTTTTACAGCTGTCTCCCAGTATCTGTTCCTTGTGTCATTTCTTGTACAGGGATTTTTTGTGTGCAGTTCTACACGAAAAGGGCAGTTCTAACTGAATTTGTGCAGCTCTAAAAGCATTTTTGTGCAGTTAAAAATGCTCATAGTCATCCAATTGGTAATAATTTGCCATGGCTTTTTAAAAAGGGAGAGAATGGATTGTGCATTTCTAAAAATTCCTATAAAAAGCCCTGTTCTTCTCAACTTAGAAGAATAAGAGCAATCCCTTAAGCTCGCCCTGATGCAGCCATGAGTATGAAGTGTTACCAACTTCATTTTCTTAGCCTCAGCATATGAGAGTGAGTGACCGGTCCTCCCCTTGCTGTCTCATCTTCCCCCCAACAGTGTACGGTCAGTGTATTCATTATAGCTGAGTTGGCTAAGGGGACAGATGGAACAGACATCTTGAACCAATTTCTGCCCTGGTGGGGATTTGAACCCCAACCTCTCGATTGACAGTCCAGCACGCTAACCACTGCACTATCGAGTAGAGGTGGGTAACTAATCTGTTAGATTCTAATCTATTAGCTAATGGGGGGCGGGGCCCGATAGCGCATTGGATAACACACTGGCATAGAGAGGTATCGAGATCCGTAGGCGGACATGTTTTGTAGGCTGGTATTAGCGCCGTGTATTGCAGGCTGTCTGTTCTGTTAGTAGTTAAGATTTATGTCTTCTGTCATATGTGTTCTTGTGAGAAAAAAATTTCAATTGCATAACTGTACACTGTAACCGGTTGCTTTTGTCAACCGGATTGTTTCAATAAAGAATATTATTATTATTATTATAATCAATTAGACAAACAGCTAATTCTAATCCTAATCTATTAGCTACAAGATTTTGCTCAGTTTAATTATAATCGATTAGCAAATTTCAGTGGCTAATTCTAATTCTGATCGATTAGCAGTTTAGCTAATCATGCCCATCTCTGCTATCCAGCACCCCCCCCCCTATTCTTAAGACTTGTTTAATTGTTGTCAGGAATGATTTTGTCTTTGTTTTCAGGGGATTTGGTCGGCAAGGATTCCAGTGTACAGGTACTGATACAATTTTATGTCTTCCCAAACCATTCTTGTCTTGTACGCATTTAGCTGTAATTGAAACACCAGTCACTAATGGAGACACACTGTTGTCTAGTAATACTGTCGCGGCGCTTCTTACACTACACAAATGTCGGCTTATGATGATTTCTATAATTATGGGGTGAACTAACCACAGGAGAGTGTAAGAGTCCTTAATTCTCAAGAAACGATTATCAAATCTTTAGGGGGCCCGATAGTGCATTGGATAACACACTGGCGTAGAGAGCGAGAGGTACCGAGTTCGAGTCCCGTAGGGCGGATATGCTTTGTAGGCTGCTATTAGCACCGTGTATTGCAGGCTGTATGTTCTGTTAGTAGTTAAGATTGTTTCAATTGCATAACATGTAAATGTACAGCGCAGTGCGTTTGTCAGGCGCTTAATTAAAGAAAAGATATTATATTATTATTAAATCAAATCAACACTTTTTATTGAAGCCGTTTCAAAACACATAACATTTCAACGTGAAACATCAAGACTGGCCGCAAGAGGAGTCCCAAAAGGGATCAAGATCCCGCTAACTAGGGACACCTGGAACAATATTTCAAAAATCTGAATTAGTGACAGATAAAACCTTAACAAACAGTGCAACAGTGCAATCAGTATTATAATACAGCAAAGTCACTGTCGGAGTCGTAAAAATTGAAGTCTGAGTCATAGTGAGCAGACGTTACCGTTTAGAGTCTGGTAATGACTTAATTGTGCAAATTGGAATTCTGAAGATGTTTATGAGGATTTATGATGTTTGTGAAGTATCACACAGTGGCCAACTGCATGGCTGGCTGACTGAGTCATAGGAATGGGTAATGGGCTGCGCAATCTCCTTGTAATGCATGAACAGTCACTGTGTGACCTTTAGCAAGTCTTTCAATCACAGTTGCCCAGCGCCATCGATTGATGCTTAGTCATTAGATGGTGGCGCTTAATAAATGCATAATAATAATAGTAATAATAATAATACCACAACCATCGCCACAGTCACTACTACTGCTGCTGCTGCTGCTGCTGCTGCTGCTGCTACTACTAATAATAATAATTTAATCATGATAAATAATAATAATGATTGTGAGTCACAGTCATGGGTAGTAGGTTGAAATTTCGCCTTGTCATTCATGGATTGCCTCTTGCTTTGAACAGTCACTAACGAACGAATGAATGGATGATGATTGTGTAGTGGCAGTGAAAATTTCTCCCGATGAGCACTTCTTGTTAGGGCTGTTAATGATTAGATTTATTTTAATAATTAATTATTTAAGAATTAACGATTAATTAATAGTTTATTGTCATTAAATGTATTCTCCAATAAGTAATGACAAAAACAAAATTAACATTATTCATTGTTTATCTGTTTAAAATATTATTAATATTTATCCTATTGCTTGTCTGTAGTTACTTAAGTAGTTATTTGATCATATTAGTAGTCTTGTTTACGTTTTTCAGTTCAAATATCTTCATACAACCAATTATGTAAACAAACCAGCATGTTCATGTTAGCACTGCTAGGCTCTAGTGAGCAATGTGTTTGTTGACTATAATTATAACCGGCTAAAGAGTCGCTGGATTCAAGTGTGTGTTGAATTTATTAATCACAAAGGCTATAATATAATACCTGGGCACCTTATCGAATATAACAAGCGGTCTTCGATTAATCGTTAAAAATAAATTTAATCGTTTAAAATAAATTTAATCGTTAAAATTAATTAACGATTAATCGATTAATTAATTAATCGTTAACTTCTGGAGCCCTACTTCTTATATAAGCTTTACTCTTGGTCGATCAATGATTTCTGTGCCCATTTTCGTAGTTCAATGGTTGATTTGGTCAAATTTGGCTTGGATATTGGCACTGGTATTTCCACCTCAATCGGTACAGAAAAATTTTCCTCTCTCTCTCTCCACTATTGTTAAATCAACCAGTGATATCTCTTATGATTTCATAAACTGTTTGGTTCCATTGTGCTTACTGGACCTTATAGTCTGGTAAACGCTGCAGACCTGCGCTCATATATAGTTGATAGCTCATAGCTTATCTGTTCTTTCTGTTCATACTATGTCAGTTTTTTTTAAATATTCGTTTATTAGTTCAAACTGACAAGTATGCAGTAAGATTACAGTTCAGCAGGATGTGGGTTCGATACCTGCTAGCCCTTAAGGTTGACTCAGCCTTCAACTCCCCAGGGGGCAACTGTAAAATGATCAGTAGGATATTGGCATCTTGCAGCCTGCCATACACTTAAATTTGACTCCTGTTAAACTTGTTATCTTACTGCAAACTTGTCAGCTTGAATTAATAAATGAATAATATTGTTATTATCATCATCATCATCATCATTACCATTATCATCATCATCGTCATCCTTCATTGGAAGTACTTAGAACATCTTCTGCCATCTTCACAGACCATTGACAAATCCTGGTCATTGGGGTCATTGGTCAATGGAAGTTTGTTGACGTGCACATTTGTTGATTTCTCGTTTTGTAGTTTGCTGTTTTGTCGTACACAAACGTTGTCACGAGTTCGTTACATTCGTATGTCCTGGCGCTGACAAAGGCCCAGATTCAGACGTAAGTATAATTGCTAATTGTAATTAGTAACTTCCCTTGTGCCTGTTATTAATGCACGAGGCATCAACGGATGACACACCCAAGCCAAGCCGTAATTAGGTCATTATCCAGAAGATCAGCGGGCTAATACAAAGAGGCAGCCTTTAGTGGAGGATAATGGCCGCCTAATGCACACTGTTTCAGCCAAAACCAAGCCGTAATCAGGTCAACATCCAGGAGTTGAGTCCACTGAGACAGAGGCAGCCTATAGGGGATACTGGATAAGCAATTTGAAAGTTTTAAGTTGAGAACCAAATGACATAAACGACTTAGCAGAGCAGATAGACACAAGAGAAGGGTGTAAGTATTACCGTATTTTCTCGTATATAACACGCGGGTTATACAAAGTTTTACAAACGACGCACCCTAGCTGCGTGGTATATTCGTGGGCGTGTTGTATACGAGTGCGTGTTATATCCACGAAAATACGGTATGTCGAATGTTTCGTGATGGGTACAAAAATGTGGCCTTAGTTTCAACGGTCCATAGGACCTGCTATTAACAAGCCTGTCCATATGTACAGCTAAAGAAACGGTTCAGCTTAGAGTAAGATGTACATTGTTAAGTAGCAGTGTCCCAGCTTGTGAGGTACTTAAGAGGTTCTATAAAATTCCCAAACATGATACATTTGTACTTACGGGTACATACAACCATATATAGACATACATACATGCATACATACAAACATATATTCATGCATACTCACACAAATAATTATAGCCAAGTATATACACAAATATATACTGAGGCCCCTTGCAGGTTGAGCCCTGAGTTATTTCTGAGGCCCCTTGCAGGTTGAACCCTGAATCATTTCTGGGGCCCCTTGCGGGTTGAGTCCTGAATAACTTATGGGCCCCTTGTGGGTTGAGCCCTGAATCATTTATGTGGCCCCTTGCAGACTGAGCGTGAGTCATGTCTGGGACCTTTGCAGTTTGAGCCCTGAATCATGTATGGAGCTCCTAGAGTCTGGGTCTTATTGGAGCCTCCTGACAGAGTCATTTCTGAAGTCCTTTAAAGATTGAGTTCTGGGTCAATTTTAAGACCCTTCACATGTTGACCTCAAGGCCACAGGGCCCTCTGACCTTCTGTGAAAGGGTGTGTTATTACAAAGTAAATCCTGGTTCATATCCCACATTTTTCACTTTTGGTCGTGCATACTCAATACCCATTGAAAACGTTTACATAGCACCCTGTTGTAGCCACTGAACAGAGCTACAGTGTGATATAGATGCGTGTTTACACAATATGTGTGCTCGTATACCTGTGTAGACAGTGTACCATGGAGCGCCTCCTATGAGAGGTTCTTCAACACACTCTACAAAAGCCGAGACACATACATACATCCATGCAATACATACATACTTGCCAATATTCGCCTGCAATCTTTGACGACACCGTTTTCTGTTTGATGTGTTGGCAGTCTTACAACTCGCGATATATATATATATATATATATATATATATATATATATATATATATATATATATATAACAAGTGCTCAATGCTCATACATATATATATATACATATATATATATAACAAGTGCTCAATGCTCATACATATATATATAACAAGTGCTCATATATATATATATACATATATATATATATATAAAACACATAAACACACACAGACACACACACAAACAGAGAAACAAACACACACACACCTATGCACACACACATACACACATATATATATATAACAATTGCTCATACATACATAATTATATTACAGACACACACATATATATAACGAGTGATCATACATACATAATTATATATATATAATATATAATCCATCCCCCATTTTTTGACGCTACACCTTCCATTGTACGGCGTTTTGCGTAAATTGCCGGCGATTTGGGGGATGTGTTATTTCTCTCCTAATGGCGCTCACAGAAAAAGCAGAATCCACGCCAGCTGTTCACCCTTACTGCACTCGTATACTTCGCTTGTTGGTCTCTGGAGACTCGTAAAAGCAATTGGAACGGCGATCATTTGTCATTTTGGCAGATTGAAGAGGTGCGTGAATCTAGATGTATGGACGGGGGTGGTAAATGCCGTAAAACGCTACAACCGTGCACATCCAGATAGATACAAATAACAAATTATTTAGGCTGTACAGTACAATACGACTGAATTTGATGCACTATAACTAGATTTGATTTGATGCACTATAACTAGATTTTATACAATGCAACTGCATTTTAGACAATACAACTGCGTTTCATACAGTATAACTGGATTTGGTTTAATACAACAGTTACAGTGCGACTACATTTGATATGATGCAACTGCATTTATTTCAATTAAACTGCATTTGATACAATACGACTGCATTTGATACAATACAACTGAATTTGATACAATACGACTGAATTTGATACAATACAACTCATTTGATACAATACAATTGCATTTGATACAATACGACTGAATTTTATACAATAAAATTGAATATTGAATTTTATACAATACAATATACATACCGTATATACATGCGTACATACACACATACATACATACATACATACGTACATATACATGCGTACATACACACATACATACATATTACATACACATACTTACATATATACATACATACGGACATACATACATACATACATACATACATACATATACATGCGTACATACACACATACATACATACACATACTTACATATATACATACATACGGACATTCCTGTATACGGAGTGGTATACATGCATATTTACACACATGCATATATACATACAATACAATTTGAAGTGCAATACAATACAAGTGCGCTTCTGAGTAGCTTCTTGAAGAGGCGCTATATAAATGCTCTGAATGAATGAATGAATGAATGAATGAATGAAGTGCATTTTATACAATACAACTGTATTTGATACATCTGATACAATAAACAACTGCATTTGATATTGCCATCCTTCCTAAGTTCAGAAGTACACACACATTAGAATATGACAAAACTTAGCAACGCTGAGCAATTCTGCGTGAAGGACTTGCCAAGAAGTTGCTACTTACAGTACATGCGTACGTACGTGCGTACGTACGTACGTACGTACGTACGTACGTACATACATACATACATACATACATACATACATACATACATACATACATACATACATATACATGCGTACATACACACATACATACATACATACATACATACATACATACATACATACATACATACATACATACATCAATCAATCAATCAATCAATCAATCAATCAATATTTTTTATTGCAACCGGTAGCAACAACTCAAAAGAATACATTTATGACAATCAGTAACAATGTAACAACGTAATTGTAATAAGAACGGTAATGTCACATAATAGTTAAATTGCGAGCAACTAAAGACAAGTAGCTAACTGGAGCAATGGGTGGCTCCTAGGGGATTGACATCGCATGTATATGTTTGTATGTATGTACATATATACATACATACATACATACATATACATGCGTACATACACACATACATACACATACTTACATATATACATACATACGGACATTCCTGTATACGGAGTGGTATACATGCATATTTATACACATGCATATATACATACAAACAATCATGCATACAGAGCAGTATACATTCATGCATACATACATACATACATGCATACATACATTCATTTATGCATACATATGATACGTATTCACATACATGCATACATTCATAAAAACAAGCAAACATGCTTACATCCATACACAGTGGCGGCGCCAGGATTTCCGGTTTGGGGGGCTGTAGCCCTAAGCCCTTCCTTTTCTCCCCTCCCTCTTTTCCCCTTCCTGTACCTCCATCCAGAGGCGCAACCACGGTCCAGAAGTTGGGGGACCTACTAGAATGTCTGAGGGGGATTGCGAGCGCCGAAGGCGCGAAGCTGCGATTGCCGAAGGCAAGAAGCCCCTAACGACTAGGGGTATGGGGAGCGTCGTAAGCTCCCCCATCGGGGTCTGGGGCGGAGCCCCAGAAGCCAACGCAATTTTGAGCATTTCATGCCAAATGCAGTACATTTTGGGCTCTAATTTACCTCAAATTTTTCACCGATGATTTCGATATAAAAGTACCTAAACCATCTAGATATGTGAAAAAATATGACTTTATTATAATGTATAAACTGAGATTTTAGGTTTTAGAAGAATACCACTCGCAGTCTCAGAAGTAAAAATTGAAATGTCCTCCTAGGCTTCTACCGCGAACCTTAGTAAGTTAGTAGAATTTTAAAGCGTGATAAATAGGCTACAGGTTTAGAGTGAAATTATACAGCAACATCCTGCACTGAATTCTTATAGACCAGTAGTGTAGTCCTAAAAAATGAAGTGGGGGAACGCCTGGATATTGAAGTAAGCAAAAAGTGCCATCTTGCAAGAATTTTGCATAGTGTGAGAAAAAAGTGGGGGAACGGCGTTCCCCACGTCCCCCCCCACTACACCACTGTTATAGACTCAGTTCAGTTAGCGGCTTTAGCCTTACTCTGTATTCTATCGGCCAGGTCCAGCGATTTGATTAGGGGACGGACCTACTAGAACGTTGAGTGGGGGAAATTGCGAGTGCGGAAGGTGCACGTACAGCCGCGATTGCGGAATGCAAGAAGCCCCTAACGACTATAGGGGTACGGGGAGCGTCGTAAGCTCCGCCAACGGGGTCTGGGGCGGAGCCCCAGACGACGACGCAATTTTGAGCATTTAATACCAAATGGAGTGCATTTTGGGCTCTTGTTTACCTCAAAATTTTCAAAAGTTGGGGGGACCGTCCAAGCCTGCCCGAAAGTTGGGGGACGCGTCCTACGGGTCCCATAAGGTGGTTGCGCCTATGCCTCCATCCCTTCCCTCTTCTATACCCGACACAAAACCTGCAGACAATTGAATCAATACCGGGTATACTGTACAGAAGTTTGAGCTCTATCACAAGAAAATCTTTAAGATGTTCCCAAATTACTTCTTTCATAGACCCTTACAGCTGTTACTGGGCATTGATTTGAAACAGGTTCTTGCAAGTTTTACTATTCTCCACTTAGATTGATTGAAAACTATACAATAAACACGTTAAATCCTAATGTTTTTTTCCTTGTAAAGCACAAATTTAATGTACATAAGCGACATAAAATCCCTAACAAGTTATTACAGCATTTTGCTACAGGAAAACTTTCAAACATGAATTTATTTGAACTGCAACTATGCCTCCTGTACAAACAACATGATGACAAACTTACATTCCCAATCACACTTTTTGTGTCTGAAATACTTCATGTTGGAATAAAGCCATCATGCAATACTACACCAAACCCATTAAAACATCAACATCATGAAGTTGAAAACACTTTACTTAAGAATTATTATCCATGGCAACACTTGGAAATTCTAGAAAAATAAAAATATAACAAAAAGATAAAGATTAAAATAGGCCCTGTGAGTCTGTCCATCATAATCAAGTAATATAATTGCCTCACTGCCTGAGATAGTTGATGATTTCGTTGCCGTTGGTCACTGTTCAGTTGGCTTATTATGAAGTAAGCATTGGCAGAGATTTCCCACTTTTTGTTTGGGGGGCTGAGCCGCAGTTAGGGGGGGCTAAGCCCCCCCTAGCCCCCCCCTGGCGCCGCCACTGTCCATACATACATATTCTTCCTCCGTCTCTTTTATTGCCTCGTGTCGCCACCGTTGTTATTAATGCTGTATCATAATATCTCTGCGGTATTTTTTCTAATATTGGAATACATCTGGCGACCGACTGTGAGCCTCTCAGCCTCCCTGCGGTTTCATTGGGAGGCATTCTGCATATGTGGTGGCATAAGTGAGATTTGCTGCCAGGCGACCGAGTGATGCTTTGTCCGATTTCGATGGTCCCGGATCCGGATCGGCTGTGACGGGACCGGTCTGCGATCGCAGATCGGTCCCGGACGGATCTGATGAGGCGCGATTGCTTTCTTCCGTGATTGCTTGGATCGCTTCTTGTCCCCTTGTCTTGCTGTTTCGGTTTCTCTGCCTGTCCCTGTGTGTGTGTGTGGTTCCCTCTGGTGGAACCATACAGACTTCTGTATGATCCGTAGTATCTGTTAGTGCTTTTCCCTATCGATTGTGTGTGTGTGTGTGTGTGTGTGTGTGTGTGTGTGTGTGTGTGTGTGTGTGTGTGTGGTGTGTGGATGTATGGGTGTGGGGTGTGTGTGTGTGTAGGTGCCTGTGTTTGTTTGTGTCTGTGTGTGTGTAGGTGTGTGTTTGTTTCTCTGTCTCTGTTCGTATCTGTGTGTAGGTGTGTGTTTGTTTCTGTCTGTCTGTGTCTGTGTGTGTTGATGTGTGTTTGTTTCTCTGTCTCTGTCTGTGTCTGTGTGTGTGCATGTGTGTTTGTTTCTGTGTCTTTGTGTGTTTGTGTGTCTAGGTTTGTGTTTGTTTCTCTGTCTCTGTGTGTATCTGTGTGTGTAGGTGTGTGTGTTTGTTTCTGTCTGTCTGTGTCTCTGTGTGTGTATGTGTGTTTGTTTCTCTGTCTGAGTGTGTGTGTCTGTGATTGCGTCTTGCTTGCTGTCTGCGTGTCTGTGTATCAGTGTCTGCATTTCTCTGTATTGTTGTGTCTCCGTCTCTCACTGTCTTTGTGTGTCTTGTGCTGCTTTGTTGTATATTCTATTTTCTGTGTAACTTCCATTGTTCCATATAACTGTCTGTTTCCGTTTGTGTGTCTGTGTGTCTGACTTTTCGTTTGCCTCTCTGTCTGTGTGTTATTAATATATCTGCATGTTTGTGTGTCTGTATCTGCCTCTGTCTTTCTGACTGTGTGTGTGTGCGCTTGTGTGTATGTCTGTGTTGTGTGTGTATGTGTGTGTTGTGCTGTGTGTGTGTGTGTGTGATTCTGTCTGTATGTGTGTGTGTGTGTGTGTGTGTGTGTGTTATTCTGTCTATTTGTGTGTGTGTGTGATTCTGTCTGGATGTGTCTGTGTGTGTGTGATTCTGTCTGGATGTGTCTGTATGTGTGTGTGTGTGTGATTCTGTATGTATGCGTGTGTGTGTGTGTGTGTGTGTGTGTGTGTGTGTGTGTGTGTGTGTGTGTGTGTGTGTGTGTGTGTGTGTGTGTGTGTGTGTGTGTGTGTGATTCTTTTTAAATTTCGTGTCAGGTCTCTGTCTCTGCGTGTGTGCGTGTGTGTGTGTGGGAGTGATTGATTTTTGTTTGATTTTTCCTCAGTTTCCACTGTTCAGCTTCCGCTATTGTTTGTGGCTGCAAGTGTCCGAGATGTTTGACGAGGCTTCCGGGTCCTTGACACTGATGTCAGACGGGTTTCTAAGAAGTCAAGTCTTGCATGAGCGTGCTCTCCATGTTTTCCTTTACCTAATGTAAGCAGGGGGTTGCCACAGATCCTGGAAAACCCGGAAAGTCATGGAATTAGACTTTGGCACCCTTGTAACGGCATGGCTATGTTACGGCGCCATATAAATTGTCATTATTATTATTGGCAAATTTAAGGCCTGGGAAATCTGGGAAAACAGGTGTTTTCCAAGAAATGTCATGGAAAGCCATGGAATTTGAATTTAGCTAGGTCATGGAAAGTCATGGAGAATGGAAAAATCATTAATAGACACATTTGTAATCATATTTTAAAATTTCAGTAAATATTACATTTTACATCGATAAAACAATTAGAAAGTAGTTCCTTTTTCGTCTAAAATAAGTCTTAAAAGTCGTTGAAAAAGGTCGTAGAAAGTCATGGATTTTTGTTTTATTAACCTTGTGGCAACCTTGAGTAAGTAAGTGAGTATATTCTTTATTAAACTGGTTGCAGAAGAGCGCACTTGGGTCTACAGACATTGTAAGACAAATACAAAAGACTGTTCTCTTTAGCCGGGGTTGAGTCGGGAGCGCTTCTGAGTAGATAATCTTGAAGGGGCGCTATATAAATCTCTTAAATGAATGCATGAATGAATGAATGACAAAATCAATAGGAGGACAGCATTACAGCATTCTTTCGATAATTGTTTTTCTTTATATAGTTGTCGTTTAGAGTCAAGACCCTGTCATGAGACCGTGGGCGTAGGTCGTAGGTAATAGATTTCCTTGGTGTGAACAACTTATGTAAAACGTGCCCCGGTTTTTTTTAGAACAGCTGTGAAGAGACCGGTATCAGCTTGCCGACAGAGCTGGTCAAAGGTTGGGCTGTCAATGGGTCTTATAATGGATTGGACCCTGCTTTTATCCTGCTAGCGAAAGCAGGCGTGCCACAGTGTAGTGGTTTGTGTGCTGGACAGTCAATAGAGATGTTGGGTTTGCCTCAGGGCTAGCTTAAGGGACTGCTCTTCTTCTTCGTATTGTTCTTGTTCTTCCTCCACCTCCTCTTCCTCCTCCTCTTCCTCTTCTTCCTCCTCTTCCTCTTCTTTCTCCTCCTCCTCTTCCTCTTTCTCCTCCTTCTCCTCTTCCTCCTACTCCTTCTCCTCCTCCTCCTCCTCCTCCTCCTCCTCTTCCTACTCCTTCTCCTCTATCTCCTCCTACTCTTCCTCTTCCTCTCCTCCTCTTCCTTTGCCTCTTCCTCCTTCTCTTCCTCTTTCTCCTCCTTCTCCTCTTCCTCCTCCTCCTCCTCCTCCTCTTCCTACTTCTTCTCCTCTATCTCCTCCTACTCTTCCTCTTCCTACTCTTCCTCTTCCTCCTCCTCTTCCTACTCCTTCTCCTCCATCTCCTCCTACTCTTCCTCTTCTTCTCCTCCTCCTCCTACTCCTCCTTCTTTTTCTTCTTCTTCTGACTGAGTGGACAAATATTATCTTTAGCCAGAATTTGTCACAGTCTGGAGAAGAGAATAAGGGTATTGGCGTGTATCAGTCATGACCGGTGGATAGTGAATGATGTATGTTTTTATATTCATAAGAACTGGTGGGGCATGGTGGCTGAATGGATAGAGTGCTTGGCCTGTAACGCTCAGGGTACGGGTTCAAGCCTCTACTTAGACAGTCATTGTGTGAGGACCTTGAGCAAGTCCTTCGCCCACAATTGCTAAGCACAATCGATGTTCTGTCTTAAGGTCTTGTTTGCACTTCTGAAACCGTGGAAGGAGGGTGATATTAAATACAGTATTTTATGCTGCTACATACATATTTGTTTGCTAAAGCCTACCCTGCTGTTAGTTGACTGTGAGGCGCCCTTGTAACGGCATGGCTGTGTTACGGCGCCATATAAATTGTCACTGTTATTATTATTATTATTATTATTATTATTATTATTATTATTATTATTATTATTATACATATCATTTCAATCAATCATTTATTTTGTAACCAATCTTTTTACAGTTACCTAGACAATGCTGGGCGCAGTGGTGTAGGGGTATGTTGGGCGCAGTGGTTCGGTGCCTTGCAGCCAGAGGGTTGCGGGTTCGAATCCACCTCAAACCGCCACGTAGGGACCCTGGGCAAGTCGTTTACTCGCAGTTGAGGACATATTATTCAAAATAATGAATATCGTGTGACAGAATCTTCCAAACACATTTAATTGAAAATAGTCAAGAATTAGAGCAAAATTTCCTCTCTAAGCAGTCTGTGATCTAGTGCAGAGGTCACCAAAGTTTTCCAGCGGGGGGCCACATTGCTGACTTTTTATAGCTTCATGGGCCAAAACTCCGAAGAAAAAAAATTCTCTGTGCGCAGATGTACTAGAAAAGTAGCCTATAAAGGCAGAGGGAAGTAAATTATGAGTAAAGCGAAACATAAATTCACTATTCTGCAGTTTATCAATC